>CM042540.1:29106268-29188768 GCA_023630585.1 Cranoglanis bouderius
ACTTCATTAGAGTATGTTGAGATGTGTGTGGACTATAATCAGTGACTCTGTAATGTAAACACTCACATAGTCGTCTTTTTTGGAGCCGTAGGCAGCGATGTAGTCTGCGTGCTTCTCCAGGAGGAGTGTGTCCGGAGCGTCGGCTTTAATCACCACGTCTTTGACCGGAGTTCCCTGCAACACAACACTGATCAGCCCAAATAGAACTAATTCATAATTACATTTATTAAACATGATCAGCCCAAAATGTTCTAAGCTGTTTAACACATCGAGATGTAAATATCATACATCTTCATATCATACTTCAATATCAGAAATCACTTCGTTATAATGTAAAGGAATGACAAGCTTCATTTCATTTTACTGCAGTAACTCACACGCACATTTCATTTTACAGGAATACTTATAGATATAACTTTTTAAAATTCAATTTATCCCTCAACACGCTTCATTCCACTAGTTACTCACTGATATGATTCATATTACTAACGTTATTCCTTGAATTTATATGAAAGTTAGCGCGCTAGCATCTTCCTTTAAGTGGATTTAATACCGCTGTCTCTTAGTTTATAAATCATTTTTAACATCTTGTTTAACATCTATAACAAATGTTCATTTAACCTCATAATAACTCAAATAAAACACAAATCCGCCGATGATTTTAGATCACTCACCATCCTGACACAGAAGCAGGGAACTGACGCAGGGAGCTAGCCGTCGCACATTATATACGTCACTGCGGGTCCGGAAGCGAATTCCGCCATTACACCGAGATAAATTTAAAACTAACTTACTACGTTTTCTGTTATTAATTATTGTTATAAATATTATATATATATATATATACTTTGTGTTTATATTACTGTATCTAATTTGACTTGTGTGTTGATTTTCTGAGTTTTTAATATTTCTTCTTCTTCTTCTTCTTTTCCTTTCGGCTGTTCCCTTCAGGGGTCACCACAGTGAATCATCTGCCTCCATCTAGCCCTATCCCCTGCATCCTCTTCTCTCAGACCGACTACCTTCATGTCCTCCTTCACTACATCCATAAACCTCCTCTTTGGTCTTCCTCTCGGCCTCCTGCCTGGCAGCTCTAACCTCAGCATCCTTTTACCGATATATTCACTCTCCCTCCTCTGAACATGTCCAAACCATCTCAACCTGGCCTCTCTAAATTTGTCTCCAAAACATCTCACATGTGCTGTCCCCCTGACGTACTCATTCCTGATCCTATCCATCCTCGTCACTCCCAAAGAGAACCTCAACATCTTCAGCTCTGCTACCTCTAACTCTTCCTCCTGTCTTTTCCTCAGTGCAACTGTCTCCAAACCATACAACATCGCTGGTCTCACTACTGTCCTGTACACCTTTCCTTTCATTCGTGCCGGTACTCGTTTATCACACAACAGACCTGACACTTTTCTCCACCCATTCCAACCTGCCTGCACACGCTTCTTCACCTCTTTTCCACACTCCCCGTTGCTCTGGACTGTTGACCCTAAGTACTTAAAATCCTGCACCTTCTTTATCTCTTCTCCCTGTAACCTCACTGTTCCACTTGGATCCCTCTCATTCACACACATGTATTCTGTCTTGCTGCGACTAACCTTCATTCCTCTTCTCTCCAGAGCAAACCTCCACCTCTCTAGCGTTTCCTCCACCTGCTCCCTGCTCTCACTACAGATCACAATGTCATCCGCAAACATCATAGTCCATGGAGATTCCTGTCTGACCTCATCTGTCAGCCTGTCCATCACCACCGCAAACAAGAAGGGGCTCAGAGCCGATCCTTGATGCGGTCCCACCTTCACCGTGAACTCCTCTGTCACACCTACCGCACACCTTACCATTGTCCTACTGCTCTCATACATATCCTGCACCACTCTAACATACTTCTCTGCCACTCCAGACCTCCTCATACAATACCACAGCTCCTCTCTTGGCACCCTGTCATACGCTTTCTCTAAATCTACAAGGACACAATGCAGCTCTTTCTGACCCTCTCTGTACTTCTCCATCAACATTCTCAAAGCAAATATTGCATCTGTAGTACTCTTTCTTGACATGAAACCATACTGCTGCTCACAAATGCTCACTTCTCCCCTTAGCCTTGCTTCCACTACTCTTTCCCACAACTTCATTGTATGGCTCAGCAGTTTAATACCTCTGTAGTTTCCACAACTCTGCACATCTCCCTTGTTCTTAAAAATCGGCACCAAAACACTTCTCCTCCATTCCTCAGGCATCCTCTCACTCTCTAAGACCTCGTTGAACAACCTAGTTAAAAACTCTACTGCCATCTCTCCTAGACACTTCCATACCTCCACTGATATGTCATCAGGACCAACCGCCTTTCCTCTCTGCATCCTCTTCAAAGCTCTCCTAACTTCACCCTTGCTAATCCTTTCTACTTCCTGCTCAACAATATTTGCCTCTACTACTCTTCTCTCTCTGTCATTTTCCTCATTCATCAGTTCCTCAAAGTACTCCTTCCATCTTTCCATCACCCTCCTGTCACCTGTCAACACATTTCCATCTCCATCTTTAATCACTCTAACCTGCTGCACATCCTTACCATCTCTGTCCCTCTGCCTCACCAACCGATACAAATCCCTCTCACCTTCCTTACTATCTAACCTTGCATACATGTCCTCATAAGCTTTCTGTTTGGCCTTTGCCACCTCTATCTTAACCTCACGCTGCATCTCCCTATATTCCTGTCTACTTTCCTCCGTCCTCTCACTGTCCCACTTCTTCCTAGCTAACCTCTTCTTCTGGATACTCTCCTGAACTTCCTCATTCCACCACCAAGTCTCCTTGTCTTCTTTCCTTCTTCCAGATGACACACCTAGCACCTTCCTACCTGTCTCCCTGATCACTTTGGCTGTAGTAGTCCAGTCATCTGGAAGCACCTCCTGACCACCTAAAGCCTGTCTCAACTCCTCCCTGAAAACCACACAGCACACTTCCTTTTCCAACTTCCACCACTTTGTCTTCTGCTCTGCCTTTGCTCTCTTCATCTTCCTCACCACCAGAGTCATCTTACACACCACCATCCTATGCTGTCTAGCTACACTCTCTCCTACCACTACTTTGCAATTGCTAATCTCCATCAGATTACAGTGTCTACATAAGATATAGTCCACCTGTGTGCTCCTGCCACCACTCTTATATGTCACCCTGTGTTCCTGCTTCTTCTGAAAGTACGTGTTCACCACAGCCATCTCCATACTTTTAGCAAAGTCTACCAACCTCTGTCCTTCTGGGTTCCTTACCTGAAGACCAAACCTGCCCATCACTTCCTCATCCCCACTATTCCCTTCACCAATATGTCCATTAAAGTCTGCCCCTATCACCACTCTCTCACCTCTGGGAACACTCTGCATCACTTCCTCAAGCTCGCTCCAGAATCTGTCTTTCTCCTCTTGCTCACAACCTACTTGTGGAGCGTAAGCACTAACAACATTCAACATCACACCTTCAATTTCCAGCTTCAGACTCATCAACCTATCTGACACTCTCTTTACCTCCAGAACATTCTTCACAAACTCCTCCTTCAGGATCACTCCTACTCCATTTGTCTTCCTGTCCACCCCATGATAAAACAGTTTAAACCCTGCTCCAATGCTTCTAGCCTTGCTCCCTTTCCACCTGGTCTCCTGGACACACAGAATGTCGACTTTCCTCCTCTGCATCATATCTACCAGCTCTCTGCCTTTACCTGTCATCGTACCAACATTCAAAGTCCCTGCTGTCCTAAACTCCTGCCTTTCCTCTTCTCTCTCTGCCTACAGACACGCCTTCCTCCTCTAACACACCTTCCTCCTCTCCTTCTTCGACCAACAGTAGCCCAATTTCCACCAGTGCCCTGTAGGTCAACGGCACCGATGGCGGTCGTTGTTAACCCGGGCCCCGACCGATCCGGTATGGAAGTCATGTTAGTGATTCGCATATTGAATTTGGCAAAAGTTTTACGTCGGATGCCCTTCCTGACACAACCCTCTCTATTTATCCGGGCTTGGGACCGGCACAAAAAATACACTGGCTTGTGATCTCCTGTGGCTAGATTAGATTTGAATATTTGTTTAGTCTAAAAATTACAAACACCATAAACACCCGCTATACAGTTTAGTTAGCATCCGGCTAATATTCGTACAGTTAAATACATTTTCCCGTTTATAAATATTATAAATATCAATAATATGCAAATAAACAATAGTTTAGAAAAATAAAAATCTATAAAAAATACTAATATCTTTTACTAGTCATTACCCCCAATGAAACGTTAGCATCTGGTCGGTCCTGTGCTTCTCTACTTAGTTTTCAAAGTATACTAAAATAATACTTTATTATTATTATTATTATTATTAATAATAACAACAACATATCATACAAATAGAATATATTGTATACCACAAATCTAGATAGTATACTGTATGTTCCAAACTATGTTTAAATAAATAAATAAATAAAATAAAATAACCAGACAATTCTACAGTAACATTCTTTGTTCTTTATTTGTTTATTTTTTGTCCTGGAAGGCATTCTACAATTTACAAAGAACTCACGCCATGTGTTCGATGCCATTTCACACCTTTTTTTTCAGTTGTTCAGAAAAAAAATCTATGTAATATACAATCAAGAGCAAACAGTTATGTGTGCATGCGAGGTGTCTGATACTCGTATAACACTCCTGAAACTAACTATACAAATCATTAACATATAAAAGCGTTGAGGACGCAGACGCAGAGGACAGGAACACCTCCACCTGTGATCTGTTAATGTCACTTTATAAACCTGAGACTCGTTGCACAGCGACTCGTTGGACGATTCATCAGTTAAATGATTATAAATGATATATAATGAAGGGCAGTAATAATAAGTAATAATCAAGTGCTGCTGCTGGGGGAAGAAGCTCCAAGTCTCCACACTGGCTCACTGTTTGTATTTGCCGAGATGTTCCCGGGATATGATGAGCCTCTGGATCTGAGCAGTGCCTTCATAAATCTGAGGAAAGAAACAAAAAAGGATTTGTAAAATAAAGATGGATATAACGTGAACACGGAGGCGTCAGACGTAAATGTGTGACACGCGGCGATGTCGTGAAAAGCGAGCCGTTGTTCTGGAAGGTTCTCTCACTGACCTGATAGATCTTGGCGTCTCTCATCAGTTTCTCGACAGGATATTCGCTGTTGAATCCGTTTCCTCCGAATATCTGCACGGCGTCACACGCCACCTGATTAGCGATGTCTCCGGCGTAGGCCTTAGCGATGGAGGCGTAGTAGGTGTTCTTCCTGCCCTCATCCACTTCCCACGCTGCCCTCTGATAGGCCAGTCGGGCGAGCTCCACCTTCATCGCCATCTCGGCCAGCATGAACGACACGGCCTGGTGCTGCGGCACGGGGAAAAGAAATCATCAGAAATACATTTTCAACATGGCCTCCTTCTTCCTCCTCTTCCTCCCTGCCTGTGCACTACACTGTGGGGCTTTCACTCTCTCTCTCACACACACACACACACACACACACACACACACACACACACACACACACACACACACACACACACACACACACACACGAAATTTTAGAGTCTGCTCATTTCTCTACAATTCACTTTATATTATATTTTCACAGCACACCTCAATAACGATCTCATCATCATCATCATCATCATCATCATCATCACGCTAAACTCAAAACAGCTTAGAAATTTATTTTAATACTAAATCAAACAATAACAAAACATAACAGTTTATGTTTAATTCTTGCTAACTCAGTAAAACTGGACAATTTACTTAAAATACACGTCTTACTTAACTAAAATGCTACAATATAATATAGTACACACATTATTAAATTTTTGATTATAATGAAAGTGACATGTGAAGGCTAATATATAGTATTTTAAGATTAATATATATGAATACTTTTCATATGAATGAGATATATATATATATATATATATATATATACACACACACACACACACACACACACACACACACACACACACACACGTTAGAGACAGTTCAGTACCTCGGCAATAAACCGACCAAACGTTTTTCTCTCCAGTGAATATTTAGTTGCTTCATCCAGCGCTCTCTGTGCGAGACCCGTCGCTCCTGCGGCAACCTGCAACACACAACCACCCATCTTACCCATGTACGCTAGTTAGCTTAGCATGTTATACATGATCTGTAAATAAAGGTGTTATATAACATTAATATTCTGTAATAATTAGCAAATAATAAACTGAAAGCTGTAATTTTCATTCATACCCTCGAGCCCATACGTAGCCCCGCCCCCTTTCCCAGTGCCGTGGTAACAAATCCTGATTTATATCAGGACAATACTGACCACAGAAAAATAAAATAAGTGTGTGTTAAGATATTTTAATCTGAATTTAATTAAATTAAACACAGGACAGTCTTACAGGAGGGCGTGTTTTGTCGAAGGCTCCCATGGCGATTTTAAACCCCGCCCCTTCTTCAATCAGCACATTCTCTTTAGGGATCCTGACGTCCTCGAAGGTGATGCCGCGAGTGTCGGAGCACCTCTGCCCCATGTTCATCTCCTGCACACGGGGAAAAAATAACACCACCATGTAGAAAATAAACACTAAACTCACAAATCATTCAGATGTTAAAGTATTAAAGGACCTTTGTCATGGTAAGCCCCGCCCAGTCACTTCACGTACAGCCCGTCCGCCCCGCCCGGTCGCTTCACGTACAGCCCGTCCGCCCCGCCCAGTCGCTTCACGTACAGCCCGTCCGCCCCGCCCGGTCGCTTCACGTACAGCCCGTCCGCCCCGCCCGGTCGCTTCACGTACAGCCCGTCCGCCCCGCCCGGTCGCTTCACGTACAGCCCGTCCGCCCCGCCCAGTCTCTTAATTTTAAAAAACTACACATTTATTTCTTCACATCCAGCACTTTAACTTCTTTCTTCATCTTCTTATATTTATTTTCGGTGTGTATTATCAGACGCTAGTTCAAACACCTGCCCTTATACATCTGCACCACGCTGAGCACCAACACACTTTAAATTCACTAAACGATGGCTGACATGTAGAGCAGGTCACATCCAGGAAATAAAAGTTCTCACCTTCCTGCCGATTTGAATTCCAGGAGTGTCAGCGTCGACGATGAAGCCTGTGAAAGCTTTACTGGCCGGGCATTTAGGGTCAGGGTTAGTACGAGTCAACAGGAAATACCTACACACACACACACACACACACACACACAATACATATATTAACAAACTGTGTACCACAAAATAGCCCAAAAGAGCAGCAAAACTTCCTTAAATCAGTTAGTACTGGAACTCATGAATATTAATCAGGTACAAAATTAGCATGAATTTTACATTGTGCTTAGAAACCTTTCACACTCGTATTGTATAAAACACAGGAAATAAAGACGAGCGATTAAGAGGACAAGTTCAGGAGGTATTCCGTCACCTCATATCTTATCTCATTTAATTTCTGTAACTTTAGGGATTTAGTGGTGATTAGCGCTGGTCATGCGAGCAGAGTTCGGAGTGTCACACTGCCCCCTAGTGACACAACTCTTCCTTTTCCTATATTAAGTGATGAGGAGTGTTTGTGCTAAATGTTTGTGAAACACAGCTGTGCTTCTAAAGACTCGCGTCAGGTCACTAAAATCTGAACATGGATTTTTACCTTTTGAATAAAATTATGTAAATTTGTACAGTGAAATTAGTGAAGTTTTGTCATCACCGGATCACCGGATCACCGGATCACCGGATCACGCCCTGAACGAGTGAACGCACCAGTTTGCTTTTCCTCCGTTGGTGATCCACATCTTCTGTCCGTTGACGACGTACTCGTCTCCTTTCTTCTCAGCACGAGTCTTTATTCCTGCCACATCGGAGCCTGCGCCGGGTTCAGTTACACAGTACGCCTTTAACACACACACACACACACACACACACACACACACACACACACACACACACACACACACAGTCATTGTGTAAAGTCATTTAAAAACACAGGAGAGTGTATTTTCACTTACACACATCAGCGGTTCCTCAGTCAATCTGCCCAAATATTTCTTCTTCTGTTCCTCGTTACCGGCGATAATGACCGGCATTTGCTGAGAGAACAGAAATATATACATTTAATATCAAAGAGAAATCAAAGAGATTAAAGGTGCAGTAGGTGATATTTTTAATTCCTTATGTGTACAAAATACCTGGAAGATACGCAGAATATTATAAGACATGATGGAGTGTGTTTGGATTCGCTGTAATTTTATAGATTCTACTCTACATGCTACCATAAGTCCTGGGGGCGGAGCTCTTTTAGGGGGTGGGGCTCTTTGGGAAAGGGGGCGTGGCCTCAAGGGGTAAAAAAAAATATATATTATTCAAATGACAAACCGAGCTAATCTAATCCTGAAAGAAAAGGACTAATCTTACCTCGCTTTAATAAGAGAAACACATACGATGTTCACAAACTCTTTAAAAAAGTTTTAATACAATAAAAGATTATTAAAGACTAACTGTATGTTATATCTGTAAGTGTACATGTTATTCCTGCTGAACTGTAACTCACTCCGAGAGAGTTGGCCTCGATGGCGGTCTGAACCCCCGTGCAGCCGTACGCCAGCTCCTCCGTGATCAGACACGAGTCAAAGCTGGACAACCCCAGCCCTCCTGTAAATATACAACAGCACAATGGATTAATACGAGCGTGTGTGTGTGAGAGAGAGAGTGTGTGTGTATGTGTGTGTGTGTGTGTGAGAACCCACCGCAGTCCTCTGGGATGTGAGAGTTTATCAGGCCGAGCTCCCACGCCCTCCTGATCAGAGGAAACGGATACTGCACAGGAGACAAGAACATTTAGGAACACATCTTGGAGGGGTGTGTGTGTGTGTGTGTGTGTGTGTGTGTACACTCACTTCACCGCTCTTGTCATAGTCTGGAGCCACAGGGACGATCTCCTCTCGCGCAAACTTCCGGGCCACGTCCTGGAATTCCTTCTGCTGTGCCGACAAATCTGTCCATCACAGAGGAGAGGATGAAAGAGTGCGTGAGGAAGAGGGAGTCGAAAGTGAAGCCATAATGTCTCCGAGGCCCTCTAGTGGCCGGCTGCAGTATCATTTTTAACCCCGCCCACTCTCATGTCAGCCAACGGGACAGAAGATCTCCACAGATGGTTTTGGAGAACAGTGTAGACCCTGATATTCCCTCGGGATAAACGTGTTCTATAGGAGCTATCTGGTGATAAATAAAAGGGTGTGGTTGATGAGATGACAGTTTTGGACATGACAGTCGAGTCTCATGAGCGCGTACACACACACACACACACACACACACACACACACACACACACCGGTCTCTCGTTTATAGAGGAACTGCACAGACAGAAGGAGTGGAGAAGAAAAGATCACGTCTCCACACAGGTGTGTATCTTACTGCAGGAGTCAGAGCAGGAGGAACAGAGAGTTTCCTGATATACAGTGTTGATGCTGTTTATATTCTCAGTCAGTGCATTACACTGCCTACTTATACCCACATTACTGTCATTAAAATGAGAACATCAGCTCGCGAGTAAACAGCAGCTCCATCACTCATCTAAACTCTTAAAACCAACACAGCTGTGAAAATTATACCACTACAGCTTAGCATTTTACATATCAACTAATAACACTGTACTAAAGCTGCACTTCACACACACACACACACACACACACGCACACGCGCACACGCACACACGCACACACGCACACACACACACACACACATCATTTACATCACCAGTACAGGTGAGTGAGTGAGTGAGTGCCGGTGCTGTCCACTCACATATACAGTGTACAGTGTACATGTGTGTGTGTGTGTGTGTGTGTGTGTGTGTGTCTGTGTGTGTGTGTGTGAGGTGAAGGTACCGAAGGAGAACCCAGCATTAGAGCTCTTCACTATAGGGGCTGCCCGAGCTGCACTACTGCTGAACCTCAACCCCGTCTGCACACCAGCCTTTAAAACCTACACACACACACACACACACACACACACACACACACACACACACACAAAAACACACACACACACACTGTCACTGAGAACTATCAGAGTCACATGATACAATATATATATATATTTTTATGTTTTATACAGAAGTGTACTGAGGAAACTGAAACATGGGTACATCTGTTCAGGTCATACACAGACAGACAGACAGACAGACAGACAGTGAGTCAGACAGACAGACAGACAGACAGACAGACAGACAGACAGACAGTCAGTCAGTCAGTCAGTCAGACAGACAGACAGACAGTCAGTCAGACAGACAGTCAGACAGTCAGACAGACATTCAGTCAGACAGTCAGTCAGACAGTCAGTCAGACAGTCAGTCAGACAGACAGACAGTCAGAAAGTCAGTCAGACAGACAGACAGTCAGTCAGACAGTCAGTCAGAAAGTCAGTCAGACAGACAGACAGACAGCTCCTAGAGATATAATGACAGATTTCTTACTCAGTGAAGACAATGCTAACTCTAACACACTTTATTTACAGTTTATATTAACTACAGCTCCTTAAAACTTCCTGAAACTGTTTCATTATTAATAAAAGGTCCAAATGTGACAGATCTGTGATATAATTCTACAGGAGTCTGATTATAATGAAGTGTGATATAAATATAATATTATGTGGAAATTAGCCAGATGCTAATCATGTAGCTAGCATTAGGAAACTTCGCTAATTTGTTGTTTGTCATGACTCGAGTATAATAGCTGTACTGATAATTCACTAAACTCCTCTGGGTGTGATTATTAACTCTATAATAAAGTGAGAATTCAGTATTTTTACCTGACTGAACAACATTGTTGTGGTTTTCAGAACGGAGTTCAATGTCGAGTTGGGATTCTGCTTTACTGGACCGCACAGCCCTCCTCCAATCACAGCGCAGGATTTAATCACGTGATGCAGTGTCATGTGACAAAGGTCACCTCAGTGACTTTTGCCCTAATTCCAGTTTCGAGACAAAAAATAGACCATTTTTATTGAAATAAATTCTGATTACTGAGGAATTTTTTAATAAAAATAATTTATTTTTGATGCAACTGACTCACATTGCGTTTAGGGTTAATATTTTTTAAAAAAATTAATGTTATTGTGTTAATTATAAAACAGAAATGATGTACATCTGTTATCATAGAAATGTTAAATTGTCCTTTTAAACTTTTTTATTCCTAAGTCTCAGTTTCAGTGTTAGTTTTAGATCAATACGTTTTCTATCTATCTATCTATCTATTGTTATATCATTAAGTTCTGTCTCTAAAACATTTCCCATTTTTTCTTTATAAAAAAAAGAAGAAGAAAATGAATAAATCAGACCCGGGATATTATATTAGATAAATACATTTCCACATACAGCGGCTTTATTTATGTTTGTTTAGTCATTTGGTAAGTGAGTGCTCACACAAAGACAGAAAGTTCCAATAAACGCACAAAATGAAATAAAGTATAGTATAAACTGAGTTTCACAAACCCAGAGAGCTCTTCACTACCTCTAAATACTAAAAAAAAAAAGTATGTAAGTAAATAAATAATAATTTAGTATTAAAAAAGTATGATGTGTCTATCATATTTCATCTTAGCTTTTAAATAAAGATACATTTCTTTCAGGTTAGATTTAGACATATTAGATATAGACCTATAAAATATAAGTAAAATAAATGTTAGGTTATGAAATTACAGTATGTGTGACTTACTTCTATCTTATAATGAGAGAAATTTCTAAAAAAAAAACAAAAAAAAAACCATTATTAAAAAATAAAAATGAGTGCTTCAGTTGTGCTCAGTGTTGTGCTCATATATTTGGACACATTAAATATTTCTACTGATTTAATAAAAATCAAATTACAAAACCACAGTGCTGGGTCTTTAGATCCATGGTTCTCAAAGCAAGGTCTGTGTTTTTTTTTTGTTTTTGTTTTTACATTTTTGTACGCTGGTGGAAATCCATCATCATCATCATCATCATCATCATCATCATCATCATCAAAGTTATTATACCTCTAAACAACGGCAGTGATCATTTTAATAAAAAAAATGATTCTATTGTGGAAAGTTCAATAGACAAAATATTATTGTACACGTTTAAATGATCTACCTATTTTTTTAGTAGCTTGTATGAAAATAATTCATAAAATAATAAATAATAAATAAATAAAAATAATTGTGTTTATACAGTTAAAGAAATACAAAAAAACTAAAGTTTGAGAATCTCTGCTATATATATATATATATATATATATATATATATATATATATATATATATATATATATATATATATATATATATAATTTTAACACTTTCCTACTTTTATGTAACGTTATGTTTTTGATGCATTAAGTTAGCAAACACACTGAGGCTAGTCAGAGTAAAGTAACGCGGGTGTTTGTGGGATGTGTAAAACCAAGTACTTTTAAAACGATAAATGTTGTTAATCTCAATACAATATATTTAAATATCACTGGGACGATACATAATGTTTGAAGAGCAAAAACAATAACGTAAACAGATATAAATTATAATAAACGTTGTGAGGCTGTACTGAATGTAAATCAACAGAATCTACTTCCGGCGTCACTGTGACGTAATGACGTCAGGGCGGAGCGCCCTTTGGACCCGGAAGTTAGCTTAACTTGACAGGTTGTAGCTGTTGATGCGGGAGAGAGTTTCGGGTGTAAACAGATTTATTTATTTTTTTTTAAACTAGACGAAGTGAAGAAGAATAAAGTGGAAATACAGAGTGTGATACACTCCTGACTACTCTGTGTTAACTTCCCCACAGAGTTATGCTAGCAAGACTTAGCTAAAAATAATAATAGTAATAATAATAAATAATAAAGTAAAAGTAGAGCGATGTCTCCGGGCGATGATCCTCACCTCCTCCTGGGGAGAATCCGCTTCCTGAACCGGTGTACTGAGTGTTTCAGGAGAAGTGAGCCTTTACCGGAGAGTCTGTGTTTCGTGCCGAAGGAGGTGTGCTATAAAATCTGTAGAGACTCTTCATCCACCTCGGCTTCCTCCTCTTCCTCAGCCTCCACCTCAGCCGCTGTAACAGGGGGAATTGTTTTAATCCCGGCGTGGGAAACTCCACATCAGGCTCCGAACAAGAAATCCTGCAAGTTTACCATCGAGCCGAAGAAAGGGACGTGTATCCGGACCTCAGGGGAGGAATACTACAACAGCCATGGCCTGTGGGTCAAAATAACCAAGGTACATTTAACATTTAACACCAAACCACAACCACATGCTGATGATTCATTAAAGAGCGTGTTTTACTCCACTAACACGGCGATTTACCCGGTTATTAACGGGATTAGAAGGGAACACGGGTCACATTTTGATTCATACTGTAATATGGGACTCTGTACTTCCGGGTTCGTGACGTCACTGCGCATACTGGTCGATAGCGGAGTGATAATCAATCAATCAATCAATCAATCAATCAATCAATCAAAGTAAGGTAATATAAACCCGACTGTTACTGTGACTACAACAAAGCTGCGTTTTATTCCTCTTATACCACAGCAAAGTGCTAAATATTACAAAGCTTTATTTTTTTAATTTTTTAAATGATACTGATGATTAGTTCCTGTTCTCACTTACATTATAGCAGCTATAAACAGTCATTCCCTCACCAGCCTGTTCCCGAGGAACCACAAAGACGCGTAAACTCCTCTACAATTACGGCTGTTACAAAGCACTGACACTGGAGACTCCTTCCATAAACATTACATAAACATCTCCTTACTTTAAGAAGACTTCACCGTATCAATGATTTTTTAAAATCTGTTTATTATCAGGTGAGCGTCCGCTGTACACGCCCCTGTGAACGAGCTGTCGCTATAGAAACCATAACGTGTTGATATAGAACGAGCGCGTTAATATAAACCTGCGCGGCTCTCAGAGCTGCTGTTATAGAGAACTAATCAACACCTTCTGACCAATCAGGATCCAGAACTGTTCATTTCATTGTGTTGTTATGCTCTAACACACACTTTAAACTCTAATCAAACCAGGCTTTGATCAGTCCTGGCATTTTACCCAGTTAATGTATAGTTTAGTATTTTTGTGTGTTGTGATGATGATGATGATGATGCAAAAAGTATCGTGTCGTATCACATACAGTGAAGTTCCTGAAGACGGTTTCCCCGTACAGCGAGCGTCAGAACAGTGAAGCCGTATTATCACAGAGTTTATTTTTTTTTATTCAACATTTAAACCGGACAAATTTAGATTTTTCAGATCAGTTCTTGAATACACCTGAGTACTGAGGGTAATAACAGTATTTATAAAACAATGTTGTATAAAACAACAGTAAAACACACAGTGAAGGGATTTAGACTGTGGCTCAGCGTGCCACGCCCTTCTCTCTTCATTTGTTTCTGCTCCAGCTCTCAAACAAATAAAAAAAGCAGAACGAATCTCAGATGTGCTTTATTTTCAAAATGTCTGAGAACTGCGTCTTAATTGGACTTTTTAACAACAAATAAAGAATAATAAGCTACATTTTGAGCTCATTGACATTGTGTGTGTGTGTGTGTGTGTGTGTGTGTGTGTGTGTGTGTTTAGGAGCAGATGGAACAGTACCGCACCGGTGTGGATTTGGAAGAGGGCTGGATTTTGGCGTGTAAACACTCAGAAGGAGGAACCCGACTGGTTCCTGTAGAACATCCCGACTCAGTCAGCAGGCAGCAGCAGCTGTTCGGCTTCGACCACAAACCCTGTAACAGGTGTGTGTGTGTGTGTGTGTGTGTGTGTGTGTGTGTGTGTGTGTGTGTGTGTTTAGGATAACTGATGTTTAACGTGTTGTTAGGTGGGAGGAGGTGGTGGATGCGGAAAACTGTTTCCACCTCGGAGCTCGACCCAAAATCGCAGAGAGCGACGAAGCTGCAGTGCAGAAACTCAGGTGAGTTCAGAGCAGGTGATAAAGGTGATATAATACTGTTTGTGCAGGTGTTAATGTGTGTGTGTGTGTGTGTGTGTGTGTGTGTGTGTGTGTGTACAGGTACACTCCTCCCACCTGGACGTTTGAGTGTGATGAGGATCTGGTGCATTATTTTTATGATCATGTTGGGAAAGAGGATGAGAACCTGGGCAGTGTGAAGCAGTGTGTGAACAACATCGACGTGTCCTCCTTCTCGGTACACACACACACACACACACACACACACACACACACCCCCCCACCCCCCCCCACCCACCAGGGTCAAGAATTAACCTTACTATTAAGGGGTGAAATTTGTCCTCTGGAGTTGATTTTCAGGGGCGTTTATTATCTTCATGAGGTCACTCAGGTCTTACAGAAGGTCACCAGATCTCCGTTAGAGTCTCGGTACCGATCCGGTCCGTTTCCCACCTCTCCACCGGAGATATTTTCACAGTGGATTTGGACGTTGCAGAGAGGCTGCAGGAAATATAAACTCTCTTGGAACGCCGCTGGACCAATCAGATTCGTGAACTGTTGTGTAATAGTCCATGTTACATTATATTAAGTTACATTGTGTTACATTTCTGGTCAGAACGAGTTGTTGGATGTCTGTAGGATTTAATGTGATTATGATTGTAACCAGCAGATGATCTGATCAGATTTTATAATCGATCCAAACGAAGGTCGAGGTCACAGCGAGGTCAAAGGTCTGCGTACATTATTCTAGGTTACGCTGCACCGCGTTGTGTTAGGTCACGAGTGTGTGTGTGTGTGTGTGTGTGTAGAAAGTGTGAGAGTTAGTGCGTGTGTTTTTGTGAAGAAGGACCCGAGCGGAGGCACAGCGTGTCTGACTGACGGAGACACGGAGACGTACTGGGAGAGTGACGGCATGCAGGGACAGCACTGGATACGCTTACACATGAAGAGAGGGACCGTGGTCAGGTACACACACACACACACACACACACACACACACACACACACACACACACACACACACACACACACACACACACACACACACACACACAAATGAACAATTGAATGCAGTGTTCAACTCCAGCATGTCATTTTGAGCTTCCAGCATGGAAGGGCTTCAGTTAGAGACGGCGTTAATTACTGAACACAAACAGGAGGGATAATAAACACTGCTTTAAACAACTAAATTAACTAATTAACACCGTGTTTATGCTAACGAACCCCTGCAGTATTTCAGTTATTATTAGCAGCACTGTTTCATTTCAAATGATTCACGTTTTGCATTTCTTGGTTGAAGTGCTCTTTCACCTTTTTGTTGTTGTTGTTGTTGTTGTTATTTTCAGCAAGTTGTTGTTGAGAGTGGATTCGACGGATGACACCTACATGCCCAAACGCGTGACCGTGTACGGAGGAGAAGGAGACAATCTGAAGAAATACAGCGACGTCACCATTGAAGAGTGAGTTCCTCTCCAAATCAGCTCACTTTTCTAATAAGATTAAAGCCAAAAGAAACAAATAAAGGCACAGCATGAAGTCTGTGTGTAATAATAATAATAATAATAATAATAATAATAATAAGAAGAAGAAGAAGAAGAAGAAGAAAAGGAGTTTACGCTTTTTTGCCGTTTCTCAGTAACATGACAAGCTGCGATTTTTAAAACTTAAATTAACTTCGAGAGGGAATAAAGAGAGAGAATAAAGAGAGAGAATAAAGAGAGGGAATAAAGAGAGGGATTAAAGAGAGGGAATAAAGAGAGGGAGTAAAGAGAGGGATTAAAGAGAGGGAATAAAGAGAGGGAATAAAGAGAGGGAATAAAGAGAGGGAATAAAGAGAGAATAAAGAGAGGGAATGAAGAGAGGGAATGAAGAGAGGGATTAAAGAGAGAGAATAAAGAGAGGGAATGAAGAGAGGGATTAAAGAGAGAGAATAAAGAGAGGGATTAAAGAGAGGGATTAAAGAGAGAGAATAAAGAGAGGGAATAAAGAGAGGGATTAAAGAGAGGGAATAAAGAGAGGGAATAAAGAGAGGGATTAAAGAGAGAGAATAAAGAGAGGGAAAAAAGAGAGGGATTAAAGAGAGGGAATAAAGAGAGGGAATAAAGAGAGGGATTAAAGAGAGGGAATAAAGAGAGGGAATAAAGAGAGGGAATAAAGAGAGGGAATAAAGAGAGAGAATAAAGAGAGGGAATAAAGAGAGGGAATAAAGAGAGGGAATAAAGAGAGGGAATAAAGAGAGGGAATAAAGAGAGGGAATAAAGAGAGAGAATAAAGAGAGGGAATAAAGAGAGAGAATAAAGAGAGGGAATAAAGAGAGAGAATAAAGAGAGGGATTAAAGAGAGAGAATAAAGAGAGGGAATAAAGAGAGGGAATAAAGAGAGGGAATAAAGAGAGAGAATAAAGAGAGGGAATAAAGAGAGAGAATAAAGAGAGAGAATAAAGAGAGAGAATAAAGAGAGGGAATAAAGAGAGGGAATAAAGAGAGAGAATAAAGAGAGGGATTGAAGAGAGGGATTGAAGCGAGGGATTGAAGAGAGAGAATAAAGAGAGGGATTAAAGAGAGAGAATAAAGAGAGAATAAAGGGAGGGAATAAAGAGACGGATTAAAGAGAGGGATTGAAGAGAGGGATTAAAGAGAGGGATTAAAGAGAGGGAATGAAGAGGGAATAAAGAGAGGGAATAAAGAGAGGGAATGAAGAGAGGGATTAAAGAGAGGGATTAAAGAGAGAGAATGAAGAGGGAATAAAGAGAGGGAATGAAGAGGGAATAAAGAGAGGGAATGAAGAGAGGGAATAAAGGGAGGGAATAAAAAGAGGGATTAAAG
This sequence comes from Cranoglanis bouderius, assembly GCA_023630585.1. NCBI lineage: Eukaryota > Metazoa > Chordata > Actinopteri > Siluriformes > Cranoglanididae > Cranoglanis > Cranoglanis bouderius. The sequence continues at coordinate 29,124,039 of CM042540.1, forward strand.
AGAGGGAAGGAAGAGAGGGATTGAAGCGAGGGATTGAAGAGAGAGAATAAAGAGAGGGATTGAAGAGAGAGAATAAAGAGAGGGATTAAAGAGAGAATAAAGAGAGGGAATAAAGAGAGAATAAAGGGAGGGAATAAAGAGAGGGATTAAAGAGAGGGAATAAAGAGAGGGAATAAAGAGAGGGAATAAAGAGAGGGATTGAAGAGAGGGAATAAAGAGAGGGAATAAAGAGAGAGAATAGAGAGGGAATAAAGAGAGGGAATAAAGAGAGAGAATAAAGAGAGGGAATAAAGAGAGGGAATAAAGAGAGGGAATAAAGAGAGAGAATAAAGAGAGGGATTGAAGAGAGGGATTGAAGAGAGGGATTGAAGAGAGAGAATAAAGAGAGGGATTGAAGAGAGAGAATAAAGAGAGGGAGTAAAGAGAGAATAAAGAGAGGGATTAAAGAGAGGGATTAAAGAGAGGGATTAAAGAGAGAGAATAAAGAGAGGGATTAAAGAGAGAATGAAGAGGGAATAAAGAGAGGGAATAAAGAGAGGGATTAAAGAGAGAGAATGAAGAGGGAATAAAGAGAGGGAATAAAGAGAGGGAATAAAGAGAGAGAATAAAGAGGGATTAAAGAGGGAATAAAGAGAGGGAATAAAGAGAGGGAATAAAGAGAGGGAATAAAGAGAGGGAATAAAGAGAGGGAATAAAGAGAGGGAATAAAGGGAGGGATTAAAGAGAGGGATTAAAGAGAGGGAATAAAGAGAGGGAATAAAGAGAGGGAATGAAGAGAGGGAATAAAGGGAGGGAATAAAGGGAGGGAATAAAGGGAGGGAATAAAAAGAGGGATTAAAGAGAGGGAATGAAGAGAGAGAATAAAGAGAGAGAATAAAGAGAGGGATTAAAGAGAGGGATTAAAGAGAGGGATTAAAGAGAGGGATTAAAGAGAGGGATTAAAGAGAGGGATTAAAGAGAGGGAATAAAGAGAGGGATTGAAGAGAGGGATTGAAGAGAGGGATTGAAGAGAGGGAATGAAGAGAGGGAATAAAGAGAGGGATTAAAGAGAGAGAATAAAGAGAGGGATTGAAGAGAGGGAATAAAGAGAGAGAATAAAGAGGGATTAAAGAGAGAATAAAGAGAGGGAATAAAGGGAGGGATTAAAGAGAGGGATTAAAGAGAGGGATTAAAGAGAGGGATTAAAGAGAGAGAATGAAGAGGGAATAAAGAGAGGGAATAAAGAGAGGGAATGAAGAGAGGGAATAAAGGGAGGGAATAAAGAGAGAATAAAGGGAGGGATTAAAGAGAGGGATTAAAGAGAGAGAATGAAGAGGGAATAAAGAGAGGGAATAAAGAGAGAGAATAAAGAGGGATTAAAGAGAGAATAAAGAGAGGGAATAAAGAGAGAATAAAGGGAGGGATTAAAGAGAGGGATTAAAGAGAGAGAATGAAGAGGGAATAAAGAGAGGGAATAAAGAGAGAGAATAAAGAGGGATTAAAGAGAGAATAAAGAGAGGGAATAAAGAGAGAATAAAGGGAGGGAATAAAGGGAGGGATTAAAGAGAGGGATTAAAGAGAGGGATTAAAGAGAGAGAATGAAGAGGGGGAATGAAGAGAGGGAATAAAGAGAGGGAATAAAGAGGGATTAAAGAGAATAAAGAGAGAGAATAAAGGGAGGGAATAAAAAGAGGGATTAAAGAGAGGGAATGAAGAGAGAGAATAAAGAGAGAGAATAAAGAGAGGGAATAAAGAGAGAGAATAAAGAGAGAGAATAAAGAGGGAATAAAGAGAGAGAATAAAGAGAGGGAATAAAGAGAGAGAATAAAGGGAGGGAATAAAAAGAGGGATTAAAGAGAGGGAATGAAGAGAGAGAATAAAGAGAGGGATTAAAGAGAGAGAATAAAGAGAGGGATTAAAGAGAGAGAATAAAGAGGGAATAAAGAGAGGGAATAAAGAGAGAGAATAAAGAGAGGGATTAAAGAGAGGGAATAAAGAGAGGGATTGAAGAGAGGGATTGAAGAGAGGGATTGAAGAGAGGGAATAAAGAGAGGGAATAAAGAGAGAGAATAAAGAGAGGGATTAAAGAGAGAGAATAGAGAGGGAATAAAGAGAGGGAATATAAAGAGGGAATAAAGAGAGGGAATAAAGAGAGAGAATAAAGGGAGGGAATAAAAGAGAGGGATTAAAGAGAGGGAATGAAGAGAGAGAATAAAGAGAGGGATTAAAGAGAGAGAATAAAGAGAGGGATTGAAGAGAGGGAATGAAGAGAGGGAATGAAGAGAGAGAATAAAGAGAGGGATTAAAGAGAGAATAAAGAGAGGGAATAAAGAGAGAATAAAGGGAGGGAATAAAGGGAGGGAATAAACGGAGGGAATAAAGAGAGGGATTAAAGAGAGAGAATAAAGAGAGGGATTAAAGAGAGAGAATGAAGAGGGAATAAAGAGAGGGAATAAAGAGAGGGATTAAAGAGAGAGAATGAAGAGGGAATAAAGAGAGAATAAAGAGAGGGAATAAAGGGAGAGAATAAAGAGGGATTAAAGAGAGAATAAAGAGAGGGAATAAAGAGGGAATAAAGAGGGTATAAAGAGAGAATAAAGGGAGGGAATAAAGGGAGGGAATAAACGGAGGGAATAAAGAGAGGGATTAAAGAGAGGGATTAAAGAGACGGATTAAAGAGAGAGAATGAAGAGGGATTAAAGAGAGAATAAAGAGAGGGAATAAAGAGGGTATAAAGAGAGAATAAAGGGAGGGAATAAAGGGAGGGAATAAAGAGAGGGATTAAAGAGAGGGATTAAAGAGACGGATTAAAGAGAGGGAATGAAGAGAGAGAATAAAGAGAGGGAATAAAGAGAGGGAATAAAGAGAGGGAATAAAGAGAGGGAATAAAGAGAGGGATTAAAGAGAGGGATTAAAGAGAGGGAATAAAGAGAGGGATTGAAGAGAGGGATTGAAGAGAGGGAATGAAGAGAGGGAATGAAGAGAGGGAATGAAGAGAGGGAATGAAGAGAGGGATTAAAGAGAGAATAAAGAGAGGGATTGAAGAGAGGGAATAAAGAGAGAGAATAAAGAGGGATTAAAGAGAGAATAAAGAGAGAGAATAAAGGGAGGGAATAAAGGGAGGGAATGAAGGGAGGGAATGAAGAGGGATTAAAGAGAGGGATTAAAGAGAGGGAATAAAGAGAGGGAATAAAGAGAGGGATTAAAGAGAGGGATTGAAGAGAGGGAATGAAGAGAGGGAATGAAGAGAGGGAATGAAGAGAGGGAATAAAGAGAGAGAGTAAAGAGAGGGAATAAAGAGAGGGAATAAAGAGGGAATAAAGAGAGGGAATAGAGAGAGAGAATAGAGAGAGAGAATAGAGAGAGGGAATAAAGAGAGGGAATAAAGAGAGGGATTAAAGAGAGGGATTAAAGAGAGAGAATAGAGAGAGGGAATAGAGAGAGAGAATAGAGAGAGGGAATAAAGAGAGGGAATAAAGAGAGGGAATAAAGAGGGAGAATGAAGAGAGGGAATAAAGAGAGGGAATAAAGAGAGGGAATAAAGAGAGAGAATAAAGAGAGGGAATAAAGAGAGGGAATAAAGAGAGGGAATAAAGAGAGGGAATAAAGAGAGGGAATAAAGAGAGAGGGAATAAAGAGAGAGGGAATAAAGAGAGAGGGAATAAAGAGAGGGAATAAAGAGAGGGAGTAAAGAGAGGGAATAAAGAGAGGGGATAAAAAGAGGGAACAAAGAGAGGGAATAAAGAGAGAATAAAGAGAGGGAATGAAGAGAGGGAATGAAGAGAGGGAATAAAGAGAGAGGGAATAAAGAGAGGGCCGGTGAGGGAACGACTGTTTATAGCTATATAACGTAAGTGACAACAGGAACTAACTCCATAACATTAAATGTAACTGTAAACGGATAAAAATTATGACGGGTCTTTTTTTCATAAGTAAAAAAAAAATAAAATAAGTAAATAAAGTAATTGTATTTTAGGAATAAAACACTTGGGGAAGTTCTGTTATGGGAAAATAATCAACTTCCGAGTGGTAACAGTAGCTCCACTTCACCACACCACAATCAAACATATTGATTATATTCCTATAACAGCATGACACACGCAGTGTTTATTACCTTCTCAAGCACGTGGAAACTGTAAAGAGGAATTAAAGGTGTGGTGCGTCTGTCCCTGGTGCCGAGGTCACGCCGCGTTCACGCCTTCTCTGACACGCTGGTTTGTCTAATGAAGCACAGATGGTGTGTGTAACCACCAACAGGTTTGTTTATATTTAAATGACACCGACTCGTTCAGAATGACAGATTTAAAGAAGCTTCGTGGCGTTGATGTTGAGTCTCGGCTGTACAGATAGTTAGAGCATGAATAAAAGACTTTAAGAGAATTTTTAAGAAGTTTAAACCTGCAGCTTTCAGCCGTGGAGGGAATATTAGTGTTAATGTTTTTAGCTGCCATGTCATTTATCTGTCAATCAATCAATCAATCAATTAATCAATCAATAATCCTGATTGTTCTTTATTCAGAGATGGTCATGAGTCTCAGACCTGGTTTATACTCGACGTGTGACATTGGGTCCCAAAAACAATAACCACTAGACTTTTCATGTTGTTCGTGTGTGTGTGTGTGTGTGTGTGTGTGTGTGTGTGTGTGTGTGTTTACAGTAATCTGATCGGTGAGGTGTGTGTGTTAGAGGACATGAGCACACACTTACCCATCATCGAGATCCGGATTGAGGAGTGTAGAGGTGAGTGACACAAAAACACACTTTAATGTTTGACACGGCTCTGATTCAGTGTAAGATCAGTGTTATGATGAGTCTGATGTAGACAGTTTGGACTCAGCGGTGTGTGTTGTGTCTCAGACGGTGGGATCGATGTGAGGATCCGAGGGCTGAAGATTAAATCCTCCTGTGAGAGAGATCTGGGTCTGAACGCTGACCTGTTCAAATCACCCAACCTAGTGCGCTACCCACGACTGGAGGGCACTCCGCCTGACATCCTGTACCGGCGCACACTCGTTATCCTGAGGTAACACACACACACACACACACTGGAGGGCACTCCACCTGAACCACTGTACCACTGCACACTCGTTATCCTGTACTCCTTACAGCCAGTGTGTGTGTGTGTGTGTGTGTGTGTGTGTGTGTGTGTGTGTGTGTGTGTGTGTGTGTGTGTGTGTGTGTGTGTGTGTGTGTGTGTGTGTGTGTGTGTGTGTGTGTGTGTGTGTGTGTTCAGTTCAGTGTTATTTGTATGTCATGTGATGATTTGTGATGATTTGTGTGATATTTCTGGATGTGTGTAGGTTCATCACTGTCCTGGACAGCCTGCTGCCTCACCTGGTACCTGCGTGGGACTACAGCCTCAGCACCTTTAACCAGATTAAAGTGAGAGCCACGCCCACCGCCACTCACACTAATTACGTCATACAGATTTAATTGTTCTGGTCGAGTGGTACGCGTACACAACTCTACACTTGTTGGTATTTTCAGTGAGCTGTACTGTACAGAACTAAGTGCTGAATTTTGCCAGCTAGCCGGCTAGCCCTTTGCGATGGCTGGAGGATCCGGGGTGTGTCTAATTTGCATATCATGTATATTCATGTATAGCTCTTGGCATGTTTATTGAGGGTAGTGGTGTAGAGATGTACGGTGGCAGGGTGGTGTGATGAAGCGGAGTGTAAACTCCTCTGTCCTGAAGATGTCCAAAAACTTAAAAAAACTTCACCTCTGACTGTTACAAAGCGCTGACACTGGAGACTCCTTCCATAAATGTTACATAAACAACGATATCAACGATTACAAACATTTTCTTAATTGATTTATTATCAGTGGAGCGTCTGCTGTACGCGTCCCTGTGAAGGAGCCGTTACTATAGAAACGATAACGTATCAGAACGAGCGCGTTAATATAAACCTGCACTACTGTCTGAGCTGCTGTTATAGAGAACTAATCAACACCTTCTGACCAATCAGGATCCAGAACTCAGCAGCGCTGTTGTGGTTTTTTTTAATAATATATATATACATATAAATAAATAAAACGATTTATTATTCTAAATAGATTATTTTACACATTTAAGGAAATTAAAGGCATTAATTCACCATCAGTAATAATGATTTTAAGTGATGCAGAAATAAATATTAATATTCTTATTAATATTTATTATTAATTCTACTTCCTGTAGAATATAAAGCAGTTCCTGTTGCTGTCGAAGCGTCGCTCACCTCTCATCATTCAGTGTCTGAAGGACTCGGAGTCCAGTAAACCCAGCTTCATGCCCCGCCTCTACATCAACCGCCGCCAGGCCATGGAGCACCGTGACAACCCGAGTCTCGACCCCAGCTGCAAACACGCCGTCTTTACTCAGGTAACACACACCCACACACACACACACACACACACACACACACACACACACACACACACGATCAATCTAAATCCTAATTTCTCTCTGCTTCTGATTTAAGGTTCGTAATATGATTCTTAATTTGATTCTTAATTTGATTCTTAATTTGAAACTGACTCTCTCCAACTCTATTCATGAATCTGATTCAGAATCGGAATTTGATTCTTAATTTGACTCACTCTCTGATTATGAATCACATTCTTAACGGAGTCTTGGTTTCCGTCCGATTTGAGTCTCTGACTCTATTTCTGTATTCTCAGTTTAATTCTGAATCTCAGTCTTATTTTCATTCGAGCTTGAATTTGATTCGGAATCCGATTTTGATTCTTAATGGGATTCTGAATCAGTCTCATGTTTGATTCGTTGATGAGACGTTAAGCACTAATATATTAACCCGATATGAGTTTGCGTTATGTGTGCTCTGAATGCGTGTGTCAGGTGTACGACGGTTTGAAGCCATCGGATAAATACGAGAAAACTCTGGATTACAGGTATGAAGCTTGATTTGAAATTATTTCACAGAATACACTCGGCTCTAATAACACACTCACCTGTGTAAAACTGTGTGATGTAAATTATAATGAAATTATTGTGTAGATGGCCTGTGCGTCATGATCAGTGGTGGGAATGTAAATTCATCGCAGAGGGAATCATCGATCAAGGTAACGTCACATCACAGCTCATCAAACTCACCTCATCATAGAGATATCTAACCTAATGCAGCTGAACAGTGACTCCTTACTGTAATGCTGTGTGTGTGTGTGTGTGTGTGTGTGTGTGTGTGTGTGTGTGTGTGTGTGTGTGTGTGTGTGTGTGTGTGTGTGTGTGTGTGTGTGTGTGTGTGTGTGTAGGTGGTGGTTTCCGGGACAGTCTGGCCGACATGTCTGAGGAGCTCTGTCCCAGTTCATCTGAGTGTTTAATTCCACTACCGTTCTTCACCAGAACCTCTAACCAGGTATTAATTATATTTACACCACAGCACTGTTGAGTTCTGGATCCTGATTGGTCAGAAGGTGTTGATTAGTTCTCTATAACAGCAGCTCAGACAGTAGTGCAGGTTTTATATTAATGCACTCGTTCTGATACGTTATGGTTTCTATAGTAACGGCTCGTTCACAGGGACGCGTACAGCGGACGCTCCACTGATAATAAACGGATTAAAAAAGTGTGTAACAGTTGATGTGGTGAAGTTTTCTTTAAGGAGAAATGTGTTTATGAGACATTTATGGAAGGAGTCTCCAGTGTCAAGTTTTCCGACATCTTCAGGACAGAGGAGTTTACGTTTCTTTGCGGTTTCTCGGTAACATGACAAGCTGCGATTGTTTTGTCTTATTAACTTGAAGAGAGAGAATAAAGAGAGGGAATAAAGAGAGGGAATAAAGAGAGGGAATAAAGAGAGAGAATAAAGAGAGGGATTAAAGAGAGGGAATAAAGAGAGAGAATAAAGAGAGGAAATAAAGAGAGGGAATAAAGAGAGGGAATAAAGAGAGGGAATAAAGAGAGGGAATAAAGAGAGGGAATAAAGAGAGGGAATAAAGAGAGGGAATAAAGAGAGGGATTAAAGAGAGGGAATAAAGAGAGAGAATAAAGAGAGGAAATAAAGAGAGGGATTAAAGAGAGGGATTAAAGAGAGGGAATAAAGAGAGAGAATAAAGAGAGGGAATAAAGAGAGAGAATAAAGAGAGGAAATAAAGAGAGAGAATAAAGAGAAGGAATAAAGAGAAGGAATAAAGAGAGGGAATAAAGAGAGGGAATAAAGAGAGGGAATAAAGAGAGGGAATAAAGAGAAGGAATAAAGAGAGGGAATAAAGAGAGGGAATAAAGAGAGAATAGAGAGAGAGAATAGAGAGAGAGAATAGAGAGAGAGAATAAAGAGAGGGAATAAAGAGGGAATAAAGAGGGAATAAAGAGAGAGAATAAAGAGAGGGAATAAAGAGAGGGAATAAAGAGAGGGAATAAAGAGAGAGAATAAAGAGAGGGAATAAAGAGGGAATAAAGAGAGAGAATAAAGAGAAGGAATAAAGAGAGGGAATAAAGAGAGGGAATAAAGAGAGAGAATAAAGAGAGGGAATAAAGAGAGGGAATAAAGAGAGAGAATAGAGAGAGGGAATAAAGAGAGAGAATAAAGAGAAGGAATAAAGAGAGGGAATAAAGAGAGGGAATAAAGAGAGAGAATAGAGAGAGAAAAGAGAGGGAATAAAGAGAGAGAGTAAAGAGAGAGGGAATAAAGAGAGGGAATAAAGAGAGAGAATAAAGAGAGAGAATAAAGAGAGGGGGAATAAAGAGAGGGGGAATAAAGAGAGAGGGAGTAAAGAGAGAGAATAAAGAGAGGGGGAATAAAGAGAGGGGGAATAAAGAGAGAGGGAGTAAAGAGGGGGAATAAAGAGAGGGGGAATAAAGAGAGAGGGAGTAAAGAGAGAGAATAAAGAGAGGGGGAATAAAGAGAGGGGGAATAAAGAGAGAGGGAATAAAGAGAGAGAATAAAGAGAGAGAATAAAGAGAGGGAATAAAGAGAGGGAATAAAGAGAGGGAATAAAGAGAGGGAATAAAGAGAGGGAATAAAGAGAGAGAATAGAGAGAGGGAATAAAGAGAGGTTGGGGAGGGAACGAGTGTTTATAGCTGCTATAATGTAAGCAACAGGAACTAACCGATGTTCCACAAGGTTAAGCTGATGAAAACTAATTTCACTGAAGTTCCACATTATTAAATGTAACTATAAAGAGATAAAAAGTACACCATGTGTATTTGTTGATAAATTGCTGCTGTAAAAGAGGAGACATAAATGTTCTGGGGTAAAGTTACATTACTGGTCCTGTATCTTATTAATGTTGTTACTCACTTGATGATGATTATTGCTCTAAAAAGTGATGTTTATGTGTAAGTGGAGTGATTTATGTGTTTATATATATTGTGTGTGTGTGTGTGTGTGTGTGTGTGTGTGTGTGTGTGTGTGTGTGTGTGTGTGTGTGTGTGTGTCAGGGAGCGGGAGAGGCGAGAGATTTTTATGTGCCGAATCCGTCGTGTCGAGATTTCCAGAAGTTTGAGTGGATCGGGCAGCTGATGGGCGCGGCCCTTCGGGGGAAAGACTTCCTGGTGAGTGAGACATTATTTTTACATTGCAGTAATAAATGTATCTTTCCTCAGGGTGTTTACAGTGTTCTTCTGATATTATAATTAAACAAAACCTCGGCAGCTTCATCACACGCCTTCAGTTTTAATACTGAGATGAACTTTATTATTCAGTGTAAAAATCTACATATTAAACTGAATCTCCTGTTAGATTAATATCAGTTATTTGTTATTTTAGTTTACTTCTTGGTTTGTAGTGTTTTTATTGGTTTCTGTTTATTTATTTATTGTTTTTTTTTAATATTATTTTATGATTTTGTTGTTTGTTTTTGTATTTTCATTTATTTTTATTTTTTTAGATTAGTGAATTTCCTCCACATGAACAAATGTGCTTTACATCTCAATACACTCTTCTTTGTGGAATCTTTTAAGAAAAGGTTCTAAGTAACATCCACCTTACAAATCTAGAACCTGCTTATGTAAACAGCCTCTGAGGAACCGAGAGTAAAGTGTAAACAAATCAAGCTGAGGTGAGACGGGAAAATAGTCCATGAATAAATGAATTATTATAATTAGTATGTTAAATGATATATTCTTTTATTTTTGAGTATATTAGAAGCAAATATATATAAAATAAGAAAATATTCATATAAATAATTAGTTATATACAACATTTTTATATATTAAATAATAAAATATTTATTATTATCATTATAATAATAATAATAATAATAATAATAGCTAAGGTTTAGATTTTTTTTTTTTTATTTAAGTGTACTCATATATTTAAGTTTTCAGTTGTACAGTTTTAGGTGATATTGTTTTTCCGTGTGTGTGTGTGTGTGTGTGTGTGTGTGTGTGTGTGTGTTCAGGTGCTGGCGCTGCCCGGTCTGGTGTGGAAGCAGCTCATCGGAGAAACCATCAGCTGGAGTGAAGATTTTCCTGCAGTCGACTCCGTGCTGGTCAGAAACACTGCAGTGTTATACAGCACCTGCACACAGACACAATTAACACCATGATAATTAAACATCCAGCTTCATCCCAACTCAATTAATGTCCGTTAGTGTATTAGATGTCCTTTCCAAATTACACACCAGCACCATCAAGCCATCAGAACTTTTTTAACTGCTGTTTATGTAAAGAAAGAGGAGGAGATGCTTTATTCTGTGTACATGAGCTGTAAGAAGCCTGTGATTGGTTAGTGTTGATTTGATTGACAGGTGAGACAGGAAAGCCATCGCTCTCAGTCAGACTGTGTGTGTGTGTGTGTGTGTGTGTGTAGGTGAAGCTGTTAGATGCCATGGAGCACATGGACAAAGCCACGTTTGAGTTTAAGTTTGGTCAGGAGCTGGTGTACAGCACACCGCTGAGCGACGGCCGCCTGGTGGAGCTCATTCCTGGAGGAAGCTCGGTAGTCGTGCAATACGAAGAGCGCGTGGAGTTCATCCACCTGGTGCAGAAAGCCCGGCTGGAGGAGAGTCGCGAACAGGTACAACACACACCTGACCATACACCTGTACATGCCTGATCTCACCTGTTAACAGCTGTACACATCTAAATACAGCCAGGAAGGGCATCTGTACACAGCGGCACTGAACACACCTATACACACCTAAACACCACTGAGTATACCTCAATACTGTGAACACCTGGCCATACACACCATGAACCATGAACATACCACCTATGAACACCTGAATACAGCAGGGCATACACCTGAACACACCTGTGCACACACACACACGAGTACACCAGAATACAGCAGGGCATACACCTGAACACACCTGTGCACAGACACACAAGAGTACACCAGAATACAGCTAGGTATGCACATACACACCTGAGTACAACTGAGCACGCTGATACACAAACCTGGACACACCTAAATACAGGTGGGCATGTCTGTGTACACATCTGGGGGAACCTGTATACATCAGAGTGCAGCTTGCTATTCCTATATTCACACCTGGACACACCTGGACACTTACTGCGCATACCTGAAGAAGCACCTCAAGGGCAGGCATGAACATATTAGCACACCTGGACTGTACACCTGGACTGTACACCTGGACTGTACACCTGGACTGTACACCTGGACTGTACACCTGGACTGAACATCGTTATTCTGTCTGAATACTGGAAAAGTTATACTTTATAATTAAATTCCATTTTTATTTATTAACTTATATCATGCTTTTGGAAGTGAAAGTCATGTTTTATGATTCCTTGTTTATGTATTGTATTACATTTATTATTATTATTATTATTATTATTATTGCAGATAGCTGCCTTGCAGGCAGGTCTAATGAAGGTGGTTCCTCAGGCTGTATTGGATCTTCTGACATGGCAGGAAGTGGAGAAGAAAGTGTGTGGAGATCCAGAAATCACTGTGGAGGCCCTCAAACGCCTGAGTGAGTCACAAATTTATAAAAATATATATAATTTAAAAAAACACTGCTTCAATTATGCAAAATATATTGTATTATATTACTCTATTATCAACCTTTACAAAATTATTTTTATCTCACTGTGAGGTGTTTGTAATAATGACTGTGTGTTATAAGACAGTGTTTGGAATGGTCACAGTGTTTGTAGTAATGACGGTGTTTGGAACAGTGACAGTGTTTGGAACAGTGACAGTGTTTGGAACAGTGATGGTGTTTGTAGTACTGACGGTGTTTGGAATGGTCACTGTGTTTGTAATAATGATGGTGTTTGTAGTAATGAAATGTTTGTAATAATGACTGTGTGTTATAAGACAGTGTTTGGAATGGTCACAGTGTTTGTAGTACTGACGGTGTTTGGAATGGTCACTGTGTTTGTAGTAATGATGATGTTTGGAACAGTGACGGTGTTTGTAATAATGACGGTGTTTGGAATGGTCACTGTGTTTGTAGTAATGATGATGTTTGGAACAGTGACGGTGTTTGTAATAATGACGGTGTTTGGAATGGTCACTGTGTTTGTAGTAATGATGATGTTTGGAACAGTGACGGTGTTTGTAATAATGACGGAGTTTGGAATGGTCACTGTGTTTGTAGTAATGATGATGTTTGGAACAGTGATGGTGTTTGTAATAATGACGGTGTCTGGAATGGTCACTGTGTTTGTAGTAATGATGATGTTTGGAACAGTGATGGTGTTTGTAATAATGACGGTGTCTGGAATGGTCACTGTGTTTGTAGTAATGATGATGTTTGGAACAGTGATGGTGTTTGTAGTAATGACGGTGTTTGGAATGGTCACTGTGTTTGTAGTATTGATGATGTTTGGAACAGTGATGGTGTTTGTAATAATGACGGTGTTTGCTCTCTCTCAGCTCGTTATGAGGATTTGGAACAGAATGATGTCAGAGTGCAGCACCTGTGGGAGGCGCTGACCAACTTCACCAACGGTCAGTAAATGATTCACTCCTCAACCAAGTCACACACCCTACATGACTCTCACTCTGACTGTCCTGTCAGACACCGAGCATCAGAACTCCTGCAACAACAGTAACCTCAGGTTAAATGTTACATGAGCGTTACCTGAATGTTAGAAGAGCATTAGATGAACGTTAGACAGGCGCTAGGTGAGTGTTAGAGCGATGTTAGATGATGTTAGACGAGCGTTAGATGAGGGTTAGATGAACATTAAATGAGCGTTACAGAAGGGTTTTGTCAGGTGTCTAACACAGCAGCAGTGTAGACTTTAAGAGCACTCATCATTACTGAGCCTGTAAAAGTGTAACCTGAGAGTTGTGTTTATTTGTCAGAGGACCGCAGCAGATTCCTGAGGTTTGTGACGGGCCGAAGTCGTCTTCCTGCACCCATCTACATCTTCCCTGATAAACAGGGGTAAAACAGCACTGTGTGTGTGTGTGTGTGTGTGTGTGTGTGTGTGTGTGTGTGTGTGTGTGTGTGTGTGTTATCAAGCTTCACTTTAATACTTATTTATTGCGTACTTTTATCCAGATCTGAAACCGCCGACGCCCTTCCGCAGTCCTCGACTTGTTCCAGCACACTTTATTTACCAAAATACACAAGGTGACTTTTTTATATCTGTATATTTAATATGTACATTATTGTCTGGATTTATGGTTTAGATCAGATTCGAAGGTTTGAGTTGTTTCCTTAAACACTGTGACGTGTGTTTTGCGCAGTGCTAAGGTGTGTGAGGAGAAACTTCGCTACGCTGCGTATAACTGTGTGGCCATCGACACAGACATGAGTCCATGGGAAGAGTGACGGATACACCACATTTTTTGCATCAGTAACTGTAACACAAATCTACACAATCACACCTGTACACACCTGTACACACCTGTACACACCTGTACGATCCCCATATAAACAGCTGTACAAAATAAACGCATTAAAAATGTTCTGCAGTTTAATCTGCAGTGACGCACAACCTCATGTGTCCTGTTGCTTTCCTTTCAAATGTGCTTTTTCATTCTGAGTAAATCCATCAATAATGTCTGAATAGAAGTGCAGTGTGAGAGAGAGCTGGGATACATGCTAGACTAAAGGCTGAGCCTAAGAGAACAATACTTCTGAGTCTTCTCAGTTTTTGTTCATTGTCTGATCTCTTAAAAACAAACTGGGGGAACTCCAACTCAGGCTATCCACACGGAGAGAAATGAGGGAACGTTGTGTTTTATTTTTTACTGAAACATCTCAGCTCTTCAAAAACATCTCAGAAACATCTCAGCTCTTCAAAAACATCTCAGAAACATCTCAGCTCTTCAAATGGGAGAGGTCTTCAGTGATGGTATGGTTCCTCAGGAGCTGAAACAATGCTCCAGGGCTGTTTTTAATTTGTACTGACTGGGGCATTTTCATAGAAGCAACTACTCTGCACTCTCACATCGACCTTGAGGTGAATGCTTCAGCAGTCACTGGCCTCATTAGCAAATGTGTTAATAGTGTCATAACTGAAAAAAACATAAGGACTTTACCCAACCTGAAACCATGGATGGTGAAAACAGTGAAGATGTTTAAGCAGTTAAAAGCGGGAATAGAGGAGGTAGGAGGAAACCGGAGAACCTGGAGGAAACACGAACATGGGAAGAACATGTGAAACTCCACACAGAGAGTAAACCAAGTGCAGGATTGAATCATGAACCCTGAGGAGACAACGCTACCCACTGTACCAACATGGGCAGATATACAGTAACATGACAGGGATTAGGCAGCTCTACAGCCGTATGGGATGGAGGATCTAAATTAAAATTTGCGAAGGCATCCTCAATACTGGTCAGTAGTGCTCTCAGTGTGCTCCTGCTTTACACTCCTATCTTCAGCCAGCTTCCACGGTGAGACAGCAGCACTCTGCTGTAATGCAGCTCAACTTCAGCCATGAGATGCAGCCACTGGTAACACATCAGTCTGAGAAAGGTGATGAATACACAGCAGTATTTCAGTGTCCTATGCTGCACCTCAGCACACTCTCTCACTCTCACCATCCTGAATCCACTTCATGAACTACTAGACAAGATGAGAATTGGAAAGAGGATGAGTGTGATGTAGATGAAGTCTTTTCTAGAGTCCAAACGTGAGGTTTCACTCACAAGGTGATGGTTTTGCTGTTAGGACTTGGCAAGGAACCAGTCAAACACGAAAACTCAGAAAAAACAGAAACTGGACTCCAAGATCCAGAATGCAAAGTGAAACCAGATCAATATTTTTAAAAAATATCCATTTGGAATTTCATTATGAATTAAATGTTAAATGTCACTAAATATGATATATTAATTATAAATATTAAATATGTAGTTTGTTCAGAGCAGCCTTTTCCTTTGTTTTGTATTCTATAGGCTAAATAAAATGACCAAGGAGACCTTTATATACTAATTCATAATATTAGCTAATTACTTATTATTCATTTTATTACCTAGAATCAACATCTCTTGTAATAAAATGTGTGTTGAGGAGTAAAAGATTAATAACCTTCTCTGGAGGAGAGGAAAGACAAGTCCCAGTCAAGAAGGTTGAGATAAAGAATGTAAATTTAATGAAATATAATCCAAAAATCAATCCAAAAATAATCAATTAATAAAACAAATCCAAGAGTAAAAATTCCAAAGTATTAAAATAAAATGACAAAATCAAGAAATAAAAAGAAATGAGCCAAGATACACTCACTGTCCACTTTAATAGGAACACCTGTACCCCTGCTCATGCTTATGCAGTTATCTAATCAGCCATGTGATGAAATCCTGGAGATGCAGGTCAACAGCTTCAGTTAATGTTCACATCAAACATCAGAATGAAGAAAAAGTCTGATCTCTGTGATGTTAACCTGGATGTTGGTGCCAGATGGGCTGGTTTGAGTATTTCAGAAACTGCTGATCTCCTGGGATTCTCACACACAACAGTCTCTATAGTTTACACAGAATGGTGCGAAAAACAAAAAACATTTTTGACTGTGAGTGTAGATTGAGCTTTTTCTGTAAAAACTGCCTCCTTGTTCTCTTGTTTTGAGGTGTTGTGAATTCTAACTCTATTCTGATTTTAGAGAAAAGTTTAGTCAGTCCCATGGATATCACATTTATCACAACAAGGCTAAACAAAAAAGAAAGAAAGAAAGAAACTGTGTTGTTAATTTTTATGTGTAATTAAGGCATATAGTACACGCTTTTCAAGATAAGTGCAATAGAAAACTGTTTATAGACACTTTCTTTCATCGGACCTCATTTATCAATCTTCCAAACTGAACTAAAATGTCCACCAGATTTACAAAATTGTATTATATATTATTATATTATATTTACTCTTAGCAGTTAACGTTTATCTTGACAGGTTCCTTACCTTCAGTGTGATACTAAACTCACAGTCTCAAATATGGAAGATCTGTTAGTGTTTTCCAGCCGCTGTAGAAGTTCAGTGTCGAAAGAGAAGAAAAGGAGGCGGGTTTATCATAATGAAAGTGTTCATGATTAAAAGTTCAGAAGAAGTTCAGCAAAACTGGTAGGTGATTACACAACTAATAGCTGTACGGTGATTGGGGGACATTGCTGTAAATTATTAAATATAGTAAATGTAAATGGTCTGCACTTATATAGTGCCTTTTAACCTTTACATGTTTCTCATTCACACACACACACACACACACACACACACACACACACACACACACACACACACACACACACCGCTAGCCTGCCATTGAGAGCAACTTAGGGGTTCAGTATCTTGCCTAAAGACACTTCGGCATGTGGAGGCATGTTTGTTAATCACACACCAGGAACATCTGCTCTTGATGATAAAAACTTGTTTGCATGTTATAAGGGGAAGTGTAATCTGGGTGGGGTTCATATGACAGAATAAAAAACAGATTTTTAGTTTTCTGTCTCAAACGTCAACCTCGAGACCTTAATGACTTGGAGAGGATCTGCAAAGAGGAGTGGGACAAAATCCCTCCTGAGATGTGTGCAAACCTGGTGGCCAACTACAAGAAACGTCTGACCTCTGTGATTGCCAACAAGGGTTTTGTCACCAAGTACTAAGTCGAAGGGGTCAAATACTTATTTCACTCATTAAAATGCAAATCAATTTATAACTTTGTTGAAATGTGTTTTTCTGGATTTTTTTGTTGTTATTCTGTCTCTCACTGTTAAAATACACCTACCATTAAAATTATACACTGATCATTTCTTTGTCAGTGGGCAAACGTACAAAATCAGCAGGGGATCAAATACTTTTCTCCCCACTGTATGTCCTGAATTTATATACAGGTGCATCTCAATAAATTAGAATGTCGTGGAAAAGTTCATTTATTTCAGTAATTCAACTCAAATTGTGAAACTCGTGTATTAAATAAATTCAATGCACACAGACTGAAGTAGTTTAAGTCTTTGGTTCTTTTAATTGTGATGATTTTGGCTCACATTTAACAAAAACCCACCAATTCACTATCTCAACAAATTAGAATACTTCATAAGACCAATAAAAAAAAAACATTTTTAGTGAATTGTTGGCCTTCTGGAAAGTATGTTCATTTACTGTACATGTACTCAATACTTGGTAGGGGCTCCTTTTGCATTAATTACTGCCTCAATTCGGCGTGGCATGGAGGTGATCAGTTTGTGGCACTGCTGAGGTGGTATGGAAGCCCAGGTTTCTTTGACAGTGGCCTTCAGCTCATCTGCATTTTTTGGTCTCTTGTTTTTCATTTTCCTCTTGACAATACCCCATAGATTCTCTATGGGGTTCAGGTGTGGTGAGTTTGCTGGCCAGTCAAGCACACCAACACCATGGTCATTTAACCAACTTTTGGTGCTTTTGGCAGTGTGGGCAGGTGCCAAATCCTGCTGGAAAATGAAATCAGCATCTTCAAAAAGCTGGTCAGCTGAAGGAAGCATGAAGTGCTCCAAAATTTCTTGGTAAACGGATGCAGTGACTTTGATTTTCAAAAAACACAATGGACCAACACCAGCAGATGACATTGCACCCCAAATCATCACAGACTGTGGAAACTTAACACTGGACTTCAAGCAACTTGGGCTATGAGCTTCTCCACCCTTCCTCCAGACTCTAGGACCTTGGTTTCCAAATGAAATACAAAACTTGCTCTCATCTGAAAAGAGGACTTTGGATCACTGGGCAACAGTCCAGTTCTTCTTCTCCTTAGCCCAGGTAAGACGCCTCTGACGTTGTCTGTGGTTCAGGAGTGGCTTAACAAGAGGAATACGACAACTGTAGCCAAATTCCTTGACACGTCTGTGTGTGGTGGTTCTTGATACCTTGACCCCAGCCTCAGTCCATTCCTTGTGAAGTTCACTCAAATTCTTGAATTGATTTTGCTTGACAATCCTCATAAGGCTGCGGTTCTCTCGGTTGGTTGTGCATCTTTTTCTTCCACACTTTTTCCTTCCGCTCAACTTTCTGTTAACATGCTTGGATACAGCACTCTGTGAACAGCCAGCTTCTTTGGCAATGAATGTTTGTGGCTTACCTAGTGAACCAAACTGAGAGACCATTTTGAAGGCTCAGGAAACCTTTGCAGGTGTTTTGAGTTGATTAGCTGATTGGCATGTCACCATATTCTAATTTGTTGAGATAGTGAATTGGTGGGTTTTTGTTAAATGTGAGCCAAAATCATCACAATTAAAAGAACCAAAGACTTAAACTACTTCAGTCTGTGTGCATTGAATTTATTTAATACACGAGTTTCACAATTTGAGTTGAATTACTGAAATAAATGAACTTTTCCACGACATTCTAATTTATTGAGATGCACCTGTATTTCTGTAAAGCTGCTTTGGGACAATGTCTGTTGTTAAAAGTGCTATACAAATAAAACTGAATTGAATTGAATTGAAATGTTTAATAAATAAATGTAAATTTTTTATTTAACTGTCAAATGTTGGATGTCACTAAATGTCACATAGTAGTTATAAATATTCAATATGCAGGTTGTTTCTGCATGAAATCCTGAAAAATATTACAAATGCAGATTTTTGAGCTTTTTCTGTTTTGAGGTGTTAATTCTTACTATCAAGTTATGATAAAAAAAATAAAAAAAAAATCCAAAAAACTAATGTCATAAAACGTACAGCATTTCTCCTTTAATCTCCTTGTGATGAGATACACTTCTCCCAGCGTTTCTCCCATTCCTGCAAGCATTTCCTGTAGTCATCTTTTGTCATCATGTCTAGAGCCTCCTGTGTGTTTTTCTGGATTTCTTCCACGGTGCATGGCGAATCTTTTCCCCTTCAGTCTCAGTTTTAATTTCGGGAACAAAAAGAAGTCGAAAAGAGCGAGATCTGGTGAATACGGTGGTTGTGAAGCGATAACCACATTGTTTCTGGTTAAAAACTCCTTGGTTGACAGCGCAGTGCGTGCAGGTGCATTGTTGTGGTGAAAGATATAGTTTTGGGTGCATTTTTCCTGATGCTTTCCCCAAAGACGCTCTACAATGTAAAATTGCTCAGGTGAACAGTTGAATGTGGCGTATGCACTCGGCATGTGCACCTAAGCTCACCTAAGCGATTTTACATTGAAGTGCTTAGGCATCTATAGGAAAGCATCAGGAATTCATGGAAATCCTGTAAGTTCTGAAAGATGTTTGTATCCTACTTGTGTTCCTCAGTGTGTGTAAATGTATGCATAGGAATATGTATTTCAATTACACATACAAATGTAATGGCAACTTGTAGTAGTGAAACCCAGTCATTTCATAGTAATGGCATTAACTAAGGATATATTAAATATTTAAATCCATAAATTAAGATAAATAAGAAAAGTTATTCAAATAAGAAGAAATGCTGCAGTATAAGCCCACCTTTTTCTGGAGTTTTGTGGGCGTCACCAAATGCAAATGAGCTGTGCCATGTATGCGCCTGGTAACTGACGGGTGATTGGCGTTCATAAACAGACACAGAAATCAGCATTTCTGAAACTTTTATAAAACTTTTTACACACAACTTTTATACGCAAAAGATTGATAAATGAGGCCCATTGTTTTTATTTATTTCTGTTTTATTGATGTCTTTACAATCAGCTATAAAACAGTGATCATGTTTGTAGGTTCTGCAAAGCGATCTTGATTATAAACAGGTTCTACTGTGGCACACGGAACACCAGCTTCTTTCTCAGGGTGATCTTCTGGACAGGCATCTGTTTGACTCTGTGGCGGTTGTGTATACCAACTTTTTTACTGATTTCCTCATTGACCCTGAGAAGGATCGTATAGACATCTTCACCCCTGGGAAATGGATAAGAACAGACATGAAGAAAACATTAGTACCATTAGTGCTACCACTACAGCACACAAGACATGACAGGTCCTAATCAGTGTCCTCTCACCGTTTCACCTGATCACCAGGTTCATTTCCATTCAGCTACTTTATTAAGTGGTGGGAAAATTGTTAAACAAGTCCCAGGCATCGAGTGAACATGACTGTAGTTTTTAAAAGCAGAGGCTATGTTCACATTAGCAAGTTGAAGCGACACGAATCTGATTTTCTGCTGTAATGTGACACATTAGATTTTTTTTTCAGGATGGTGTGATCGCTAAAATCTGATGTTTTCAAATCAAATAAGTAATAATGACTGTATATATAATAATGACTGAGGACAGCGGCATCAGTGACTATATTTAATAGAAGGATGAGGAAATTGGTGATTTATTTTATTCAGTACTTACGTGTGACAGTACTTATTCAACTGCTCACACAAAGACTGGATGAACCAGGAACCCGAACCAGTCCTAAATGAGTAGTACCCTTTAACAGTCGATCTTGCCACAAGGAAATCTGCCTCGGCTGGGATGGTGATCTGCACAGCATCTGCTTCTAATTTTTCTTCTTCCTCTTTTTCCTCTCCTACTTTCTCTTCAATGTGGCCATCAGACTGGACTTTAACTACTGGCTGGGCCTGGTCTCCACGGCAGGCCTGGATGAAGAACACTTTGGGCTTATTAATCAGACTCGGGCAGAAAATTCCATTAAATATCTCATAGATGTCAGCTCCTTTGACTTGTTCTTCATCCGTCCCATACACCCCATCAGTGGTGCCATGGCTGAGGATGCAGCACACGAAACAGTCGCCATCATGCTGGTTTCTGCTGTGTGTCCTCAGGATGGTCTTCATCTGCTCTGCGGTTTGGTTCCTGTGCACCTCCATAGTGAAACCCAGCCATTTAAACACCTTTATAAGAGATTCTGAGAGATAAACAGAAGAAATTAATTACACATTTGTTCTGTCTTATATTAAAAGATCATTCTTGAATTTTCCCCAGTAAACTAAATGCCCTACTGTATAATAGGAAAGTCTACATGTACTTCTATAACCCTACGTTCACACTGGCAGAGGCAGTAAAACAGCTGATTGTTCATTTTCTAGGTACATGCATGACCTTTCATTAGCAGCATCAATTTAACTGAGATTTTCACAATTCTATACAAAGTAGGTATGACAATGTAAAGAAATGACAAATCCAAATGATTTTCTCGAATGATTCCTCGGACCAACGCTATGGCGTGTGTGTTTCCTTCAGTTCCCTGCTCACAATTTCAGTGTCTACCTGCAATTGGTTCCCGCAAAAATGGACAAAAAAACTTATAAGCATGGTTCCATCTTATCCTGTCATACATAACCTCTCATTACATGTGTATGGGGACGTTATGAAGAAAAATAAAGATCAGTAGGAAGAAGCAAAGATTTCTGGTGAGTGTACATAGATAGTACAGTTAGCTCGCTTTGCTAATCAAATCTGAGATCAAATCTGAGCACGTGCATAAATTAATTAATTTGTGTTTAACTAATTAGCTAATTAGAAGCGAAATCAGAATCAGAACTAAAAAAAGCTGGACAGGCCACGCCTACAAGCAACAATAGTAGAGATCACTACACACCTACGAGGACTTTGGACTTTGTTTGTAAAGACAAAGATTGTTCAGACTCTTCAAGGCCATTAAGTCTGGAAGGGACTCAGGACTTTTCCCCTCCTGGCCAGCAGAGGTCGTACTGACAGGAATTCTAGCACATTCTCTGATGCAAATAAGTCATGGAAATTCATTCAATGTGAAGCCTCGCCTATAGCAATGGTAGAGTATTGTGTAAGTTCTAAGTCGTTGTTCTAGTATTGTTTTTATGTGTCTCGACCCTTGCTATTCTTTTTGGGTTATTTCTTTTGAATTATCCTTTGTTTAATATTTAAAAAAATATATTTTAAAAAACAGTGAAAAGCAGTGATGTACTGAGCACTGTACCATGCATTTCACCATTTCATACTGTGATGGATGGAAAGAATAAATGAAAAAAACTGACTGATGGAAAGAATGTATCAGAACAAGAAATAAAAGGAAAGAATGGATCCAGAGAGTATTTGCAGTTCTTCAGTAATAAACGTAGAGGAAATAAACACTGCACTGTGTTCCATTAAATTTCAGCTCTGTAAGCAAGGCAAATGTTTCTGAAGTAATTTTACATTTATTAGTGAAGTACACTGCAGTTACACTCTGAAGATATAAATATAATAAAACTACACACCTTCATCCTTTTCAGATCCATTTCGGTTCTTCTTAGGGTCAACAAACTCCATATTGTTGATGATCAGACAGACACCACGAGGTTTACTGGACATTTTATATTCACCAATCTGAAAACACATTTTTATTAATAAAACATTACATCTCTGTAAATAATCTTACCCAGCGTTATGAAAGTACACATTTCTGTTAAGATCCTAAATCAGGGAGTCGAACTGCAGTTCTGGAGGCCTGGAGTCTCAAACAGTGTGGATGTTTTAGAGCAGGGAATTTATCAAACCGGACTCTGACCAAACAGGACCGGAGATGAACACAGCATGAACTAATTCTCTGTATTATAATCACCTCATCAGTGGCCTTGGGTGGACCTTCTGTAAAGAGAAAAACACAAAAACAGACTCGTCACCAGCTGTCTCTAAAACACACAAAACAATATGTTTCAGGGACAATTACTTGGATCCTGTGATGCTTGATCACGTGATGTTTGATCACGTGTGAAGAGATTCTTCAGCTGAGGGAAAATCTCCTGAAGCTCTTCTTTCTCCAACGCCTTCAGAAATTTATGACACGTCTCATCACCCTTGTTCGTCACATTATCCAGAAGGTTAATGATGATCTTCTCCTGTGTGTGATTGGGCTGGTTAAGATTGTTGTAGTCGCGCTTGGTGATGATGTTGTCGCTCTGGACGTGCTGTAAAACGATGCTGGCGTCGGTGGACAGAGTGTCGATGAGAAACACCTTGTTCTTACGCACAGACTCCATGACTATAAGACAAAAATTAGAATGACAAAGCATGATATGAATTTCTCATCCACAGGATGGTCAGGGAAATAAAGCAGCAGCTAATTAGGAGCTTCACAGGATTTCAGGTAGGTAGTAAACTGTACTTTTCCTTGTCACTGGGGTGCTACCATCAAGGGTACACTGATGCCTGAAAGTATGTGAACCCTTTTCTGTCATTTTCTATATTTATGAATAAATATGACCTAAAACATCATCAGAAATCCTAAAAGTAGATAAAGAGAACCCATTTAAACAAATGAGGCAATATTATATTTGGTCATTTATTTATTGAGGAAAATGATCCAATATTACATATCTGTGATGGCAAAAGTATGTGAACCTCTAGGATTAGAAGTTAATTTGAATGTGAAATTTACGTTTAGGACTTGTGTGAAAATCTGATGATGTTTAGGTCATATTTATGCAGAAATATATAAAATTCTAAAGGGTTCACAAACTTTCAAGCACCACTGTACATGTTTTACACCTTTTGTGTGCATCCCAGTAACCTGTTTACCTAGGAATGTGCATGTAGTGTTCCTTTAATTAGCTTTTAATATAAAAGCACAAACTGTACTTTTGCTTGTCACTGGGATGGTAATATGAAGGGGATATGTTTTTTACCTTTGTATGATACACTATATGATTTCTTCGCCAAAATATTGCCACAAATTTAGAAGCACACAATTGTATAGAATGTCTCTGTACACTGTAGCATTACAGTTTCCTTTCATTCAGCTCTTGTAGCTGAATGAACACAAATCTAATGGAAAGCCTTCCCAGAAGAGTGGAGCTTACACCACATAAAGGCTGGAACAAAAATTAGTCTCCCCTTTTCAATGCCCAAATATTTGGGCTAGAGTCAGGTCTTTTTGTGGATAATAATAATAATAATAATAATAATAATAATAATAATAATAATAATAATAATGCACTTTACTGATCCAAAGATGTTAAACACAAACATCAACAAAGTAGACAAATAATCATATGTAGCAGAAGACAAGGAAAACAGAAGAAAACAACAAGAGGAAAGGAAAACAGAAAACAATCAACTTAAACCAGTATGAACTAAGTCAGAAATATATTGAAAGCTTGGGAGAACAGGTGGGTTTTAAGATGGGATTTAAACAAGGAATTTATATATAACACACCTGGGATTGTCTGATAGTTAGAGGGATGGGATGCAATTTTGGAAAAGGCTCGATCACCATGTCATGTCAACGCCAGAATTAGCATTGAACTCCAGCTCCCAGAATGCATCGCAGTCTACAAACGTGGCTGCTATGGACTACATATTCCAAGCCACATGCTCTCTGCTCCCTGCCACACACTCCCTTCACAGAAAGAAACTTTTCCCCACTGAGAGACACTATGACATCTCTAACAGGGAGCTACTAGCTGTTAAGATGGCCCTGGAGGAATGGCGTCACTGGCTGTAGGGGGCGATGCATCCATTCATCATTTAGACAGACCACAAAATCTGTGAATATCACTATAGTGCAAAACAAATCAATTCAAGACAAGCATGGAGGGCACTTTTCTTCACACGGTTCACCCTCTTATACCGGTCCAGATTAATAAAAAAAAACAGAAAAACACAGCCCCACAGCACCCAGTGATAAGCACATTCTCCCACAGCCATGTTTTGTAGGAGCATTATCCTGGGACATCGATCAGGAAATAGCTCAAGCCTTCAATTAAAAAGTGCCAAACCAGTGCATTACCAGCACCCAGCATGTGCCAGAAACCCTGTGGGATAAACTGATTACTTGTGTACACACTGGTTCCACTCCCTACGTCTCACCGATCGTCCCACCAGGCCATAGAATTCCTCAGTGACCTCCCAATCTTACAGGGCAACACCGTCATCATAGTAATCATAGACTGTTTCTCCAAACCCTTAAGACTCAAACCTCTCTCTAACCATCCATACAGCAGAATCCTTAACCATATGTTTAGATACTTTGGCGTCCCTGAGGATATAGTGAGCGACAGGGGAGCTCAGTTCACATCCAAAGAGTGGAACAATTTCATAGAGAAATGGGAGTGTTAGTCAGCCTCATGTCTGTTTATCACACTCAATTCAACGGCCAAGTAGAGAAAGCAAACAGGAGACAGGAAACACGCAGTTTCATTATTTCTGAGTACACACCAAAATCTCGTGTGTACTCAGTTACCAGACCCCTCTGTTCCCATGGAATCCTAACCCCCAAAAACAATAATTATGAGTCTTGCATGGTATTATCTTGTTTTTTGCTGTTAGTATCATTTTCACAGGTCTTGCTAAACAAGAAAATCTACCTGGCAGGGGGGGAGAGAGAGAGAGAGAGAGAGAGAGAGAGAGAGAGAGAGAGAGAGAGAGAGAGAGAGAGAATATTTCTACACTCCAATTCGAAATTGAGTAAAAAACAAATAATTGCACAATATACTGTAGTTTATTTGTCCTCAATGATTAATCCTACACCATCTTTATACATCTCTGGATTGTTCATTCATAAGAAACTTATATAATGAATGTGCAAAACCAGGAAATGTTTAATATAAATCTATAAAATCTTCACAGGTCTTCACAGGTTATAATATATTATATTATATATTATTATATTATATATATTTACTTTACACAAACCAGTTAACGTTTATCTTGACAGGTTCCTTACCTTCAGTGTGATACTAAACTCACAGTCTCAAATATGGAAGATCTGTTAGTGTTTTCCAGCCGCTGTAGAAGTTCAGTGTCGAAAGAGAAGAAAAGGAGGCGGGTTTATCATAATGAAAGTGTTCATGATTAAAAGTTCAGAAGAAATTCAGCAAAACTGGTAGGTGATTACACAACTAATAGCTGTACGGTGATTGGGGGACATTGCTGTAAATTATTAAATATAGTAAATGTAAATGGTCTGCACTTATATAGTGCCTTTTAACCTTTACATGTTTCTCATTCACACACACACACACACACACACACACACACACACACACACACACACACACACACACACACACACACACACACACACACACACACACACACACACATAATGAAAGTGTTCTGGGTTTATAATTAACAGTTCAGAAGAAGTTCAGCAAAACTGGTAGGTGATTACGCAACTAAACAGTTGTAAGGTGATTTGGGGACATTGCTGTAAATTATTAATGAATTCTGCTGTTAGCTCTGATTCAAGTTCAAGTTCAAGTGGTTTTATTGTCATTTCAACCATATGCAGCTGATACAGTACACAGTGACACGAAAGAACAGGTGAATTTGATTCAACAATTGATTGAAATTCCAAAGCAAAACTACTGACACTACAATCTAAAAATTATTACCATTTACTTCCTTATAGTTTGACTCATTTATAACAAAATGTATTCACTGCTGAGGCTAATTAATTATGGTATATTTTAAACAGTGGGGTTATTAACTTAGATCATTCTATACCTGTCTGAATAATCGTTTCTGACCTGCAGTTTGTTAAACACACACCAGGAACATTTGCTCTTGATAGTAAAAAAACTTTTGTTTGCATGTTATAAGGGGAAGTGTAATCTGGGTGGGGTTCATATGACAGAATGAAAAACAGGTTTTTAGTTTCAGTCTCATTCTGACTGACATCTTTCTTGTTCAAAAGAAAAATCTCAGTACAACCTGATGGGTGTAATGTGTTTCTGTTTCTCGGAAATTGTAGTTTAATGGAATATGTTGCTCCTAATGCTTCATAATGGCTTATCTAATCTTATTCTGATTCTATTCATCTACCTTTAAAAGAAGGTCTTTTGGCTTCTGCTGGTATTTAAATAGTAACCTAAAAAAAATCCCTAATGGAAATGAACAGGAATCTGATGGAAACCATTAAGCCAGTTCCTATGAAGATGTATTACATTATGGAAACTATTACAGATTTTCCTAATGGATTGTAATGATTTTTATTTTTATAGTATATATGGACACATTAATTTCTTCTATACTTATACATGTTGTTTATTGCTGTAATTATTTTGTAATTTTAAAGTCAAGTGGTTTTTATTGTCATTCCAATATATAGCTTGTGTACATTGGAACAAACACCAGAATCATGGTGCAACACACAACAATACAGTGGCACAGTACACAGGACTACATCAAGTGTGTGACAACGTGAGACGAGTGTAAACAATACAATAAACACATAGGACAACAAACACAAAGGACAGTGCATGTAAACTAAAAAAGAGTGATGAGTGGGAAAACTAGTGCAAAATTAGTTTTTGCACTAGTAACTAACTGCATCTACGAACTGTAGCAGTAAAAGTCCTAATAGTGAAAGTGTCCATTATAAGGTGCAGGTGTGCAGTGGGAGCTGTGGGGAGGTTTTAATCTTTTATGTACAAAGATTTTCTTTTACTCAAAATGAAAAGGAAAAGTGCAATATTATTATTATTATTATTATTATTATTATTATTATTATTATTATTATTAGTGGGTCTCATTTATACTGAACAGTGGGCGTGGCCACACTCTTAATTTAGACTGACCAATAAAACATCTCAACAAAACAATAATGTAAACAATAATAAATCACCCCACACAAAAAGGCTGGAAAGAAGTTATTTGCAATACCAAAATTACTTAAGCAATTACTGTATCCTCTAATCAATTAACCTAAACAGTAATGTGGCCCTAAAATCATTTTTCTTAATTTCAGTGTCAATATTTTCGCTCACGAAGAGCCTCAAATTAAAAGTTATAAAGAGTTTAGAAGTGATTTGAGTGTAATAACGGCAGTAATGTCAGAATGAGTAGATAATAAAGTTAATGTATAGCAGTCTCACATTATATCTGTTTACATTCATTAGCTGTCAGACGTCAACATTTGTTTGTATGATGAACTCTATTAATTATAAACCTGAACTTAGTGAACACTTCCGT
This sequence comes from Cranoglanis bouderius, assembly GCA_023630585.1. Classification (NCBI taxonomy): domain Eukaryota; kingdom Metazoa; phylum Chordata; class Actinopteri; order Siluriformes; family Cranoglanididae; genus Cranoglanis; species Cranoglanis bouderius. The sequence goes on from CM042540.1 coordinate 29,152,163, forward strand.
CACCAGTACCTGAAGCTGCTGATGAAACGAAAGCGCCTTCATTCGTTTCCTCTTTCAGTGAATTTGTGCAGCCGCTGGAAGGATTTCAAATCTTCTGCAGCAGACAGACAGCTCAGTTCCACACAACAAGGCTAGAGGTGAGAAATGACTCTAATAGACACGCTTTAGGAAAGACACGTTTTATTTATTACCACTGTGTAAAAAACAAAACAAAAACAAAAAACAACAGTATGAAAATGCGGTAAAAATGAAAAGCTCGTTTAATATTTAACATTTGATAGGAAATATGCGACTTTTTTCACTTCTTATAAACTAATTGTCCAGAGATGTAGAATAATGTAGAATTTATCACAAACCTACAGTCGCCTGAGCTTTCATTGTAGATGGATGTGTTTGGCAAAGAGAGATTTTATTAAACCTGCTGCTGCCTCTTTCTCATTCATGTATCATTTATCATTAGCATATAAAACAGTGACATACAAAATAATATAGTGTACTTATACGTTATTATGTATAACGTTTTTGTTATATCTAAAAACGTGCATGAAGACGTGTGTGTGTGTGTGTGTGGGGGGGGGGGGGGGGGGTGACTAACTGGAATTTCACTGTAACAGTACAAACGTCAGAACTAGTTCACTCCTTGAAATGGAAAGTTCCAGCACACTACATGTGAACCCTGATCTACATCCTTCAGGTTGAATTCACTCTACAGGTTTGATTATGTCAAAGTTTGTAACAGTGAACTCCACAGTCTAATTTGTGGGAGCTGTTAGGAGTTTTTAAGCTTTTATGCAAAGCACTTTATTATTATTATTATTATTATTATTATTATTATTATTATTATTGTTGTTGTTGTTGTTGTTGTTGTTGTTGTTGTTGTTTTTGCTGTTGTTACTGTTGTTGTTATTATTATTGTTGTTGTTGTTATTATATGTAGTATGTCACATTTGTACTGAACAGAAGGTGTGGCCAAAGTGACACTCTTAATTTAGACAGACCAATAAGAACACCTAATCTCACCATGTAAACAATAAAACACCCACACAAATTTAAAGTGCAGGCAATACTATAATTAATTAAGCAATTAATATATTCTCTAATCAGTTAACATAAGGAGTAATGTAGACCTAAATGCATTTTTTTTATTTCAGTGTCAATATTTTCACTCAGGAAGAACCTCAATTTGTTACGACCAAAGACTCTTTAGGACCCAAAAGCAGAACATAGACTCGGACAGAAAGTTAAACGGGTTTTATTGAAGGTAGAGATGGTGAAGGACTGATGATGGAGGAAGTGTGGCTTGGTGTTTCTGTTGAGGCCAGGACTTGAACTCAGGTTAGTGGTATGGGAGTCAGATGCTCTGTCTGTGAGCTACGGGGGAGGTAAAGCAGGGTTGGGCGTAGCAGAGTGCAGGCAGGATGAGACATGGACCTGGAGCACAAGAAAAACAGGATTACACAGGGAACAAGGCATGAGGAAACAAAAGGCAGAGCCAAAAAAACACGAGGAGGACTTAGCATCGGTACCATACAGGTAGACGGAACGATCTGGCAACAAATGACTGGAGAACTGAAGCATTTAAGTGCTGCAGGTTGATGAGATGATGAGGAGCAGGTGTGATCACTGATTCAATCGGGAAGATTGGAGTGTCACGCTCAGGGACACACACAAGCACACACAAACAGGAAGAGAGGGAGAGACAAACACAGGAAACACAAGGAAGGGGAAAACAGAGAAACACAAGGAAGAGGGGAAAAAACAAAAGCCTAGGCAGAGACCATGACTGTACTCTCCTCTCAACAGGAGCCTCCAGGCGACCTTACAGGCTTGTCAGGGTGGTCCGATGGGTGGACCGATGGGTGGGCCTGGAGGAGAGAGGGGTCTAGGATGAAGGAACGAGGCACCCAAGTTCGCTCCTCTGGTCCATATCCTTCCCAGTCCTAGCTTGTGTACATTGGAACAAACACCAGAATCATGGTGCAACACACAACAATACAGCGGCACAGTACACAGGACTACATCAAGTGTGTGACAACGTGAGAAGAGTGTAAACAATACAATAAACACACAGGACAACAAACACAAAGGACAGTGCATGTAAACTAGAAAAGAGTGATATTTCACCAGGTATTTCAGGCCCTGTCCATAACGGTGCACTTCCAGCAGCCGTCTGGTGGTGAAGGCAAGGTAATCATCCACGACCCAGGCGAGTGGAGGGGGGTTGGCTGGAGGGCACAGTGGGCTGCCGTGGAGCAATTTCAGTTGAGAGACATGGAAGGAAGGTTGGATCCGCATGGATCAAGGCAGTTTGAATTTCATGACGGAGGGGTTGATGATGCTCTTGATTACGAAAGGGCCCAGGTAGCGAGGAGAGAAGTTTTTTAAAATTAGTCTTTAATGGGATGTCCTTGGAAGAAAGCTAAACCTTCTGACATGGTTGGTAATTGGGTGCAGTAGTTTGATGGCAGTCAGCAAGATGGTGGTTGCGGTCAGCTGAGCGAAACACGGTAGAGTGGGCATCTCTCCAAATCTTGCAGAAATGACGGATGTGAGCTTGAACAGATGAGACCGCTCTCCTGGACGGGAAACAGGGGAGGCAGATAACCCAGAGAACACTCAAAGGGAGACATACCAGTGGCTGTGCTGGTCAGGGAATTGGAGGGTACTCTATTGAAGCAAGCTGAGTGCGCCAGGAGGAGGGGTTACTGACAGTGACACACTGAACGCTGCTTCCAGATTCTACTTTGTCTGCTCCTCCTAACCATTAGTCTGCGCTAAGTACAGTTCAGTACAGTTTTTATATGAAGTCTGTTTTGTTGAACTTCACCACAGTAATCTCAATGATCTTTAGGCTCCACCATGTGGGGCCTCAGCAGCAGCATGTGACTTCAATTGATGAGGTCTCCAACCAGAAGTAGGGCATCAGGATGGATCAGGCAGGTCCAGAGAGCAGAAGGGGTCGGGATCACTGGCACCTCAGGAGTATCATGTGAAGCTCGACAGAAGGGTAGAGAGCGAGAGAGAGAGAGAGAGAGAGAGAGAGAGAGAGAGAGAGAGAGAGATCATTAGGTATGCTTATTGTCCCATAATGGTTAAGGACAATGTACTTTGCGTAAGTGAAAGCAGGGACTCCAGCAAGACTAGCTTATGACAGGATAACTAAAAGTGAGAGTCAGAGGGTAACACAGACATGAGGGCTCCCTGGGACATAAGGCGGCCAGCCACCCCACCACCAACAAACCTTGGTGGATGCCTGAAGGTGGGGGGTGACAGCATCCAGACATCCCAGTTCACCACAACACACTATGCCTGTGAGACCTCTAGATCTGCTCCTTTAGCTAAGGAAAGAAAAAACTATTCACGAAAGGCTTGATTAAACAAATATGTTTTCAGCCTGGACTTAAACACTGAGACTGTGTCTGAGTCCCGAACACTAATTGGAAAACTGTTCCATAACTGTGGGGCTTTGTAAGAGAAAGCTCTTCCCCCTGCTGTAGCCTTCACTATTCGAGGTACCGACAAATAGCCTGCACCTTTTGATCGAAGTAGGTGTGGCGGATCATAAAAGACCAAAAGTTCACTCAGGTACTGTGGCGCGAAGCCATTTAGTGCTTTATAGGCCAATAGTAGTATTTTATAATCAGTGCGAAATTTCACTGGGAGCCAGTGCAGTGTGGATAAGATAGGGGTGATGTGGTCATATCTTCTAGTTCTAGTGAGGACTCTTGCAGCTGCATTCTGGACTAACTGGAGTTTGTTTATGCTCCTACTGGAACATCCAGACAGTAAGGCATCACAATAATCCAACCTAGAGGTGATGAAAACATGGACTAATTTTTCTGCATCATGTAGTGACAATATATTTCTTATCTTAGCAATATTTCTGAGGTGAAAGAAGGCTATCCTAGTAATATTACCTACATGGGCATCAAAGGAAAGACTGGAGTCAATGATCACACCAAGGTCTTTTACTGCTGCACATGATGAAACAGAAAGGCCATCCAGAGTTACTACGGAATCAGAAAACTTACTTCTAGCTGCATGTGGTCCTAGTATAAGTACTTCTGTCTTGTCAGAATTTAGTAAGAGGAAGTTAATGAGCATCCACTGTCTAATGTCCTTTACACATTCCTCAACTTTATTAAACTGGTGTCTGTCATCTGGCTTTGCTGAAACATACAACTGTGTGTCATCAGCATAACAGTGGAAGCTAATTCCATGTTTATGAATAATTTGACCCAGAGGTAGTATATATACAGAAAAGAGCAGTGGGCCTAAAACAGAACCTTGCGGAACACCAAACTTTACCTCAGTATGCATAGGGAATTCACCATTTACATCTACGAAGTGATAACGATCAGTCAAATAAGACCTGAGCCAGGAGAGGGCCGCTCCCTTAATTCCAACAACATTTTCTAGTCTATCAAGGAGAATAGTATGATCAATTGTAGCAAAAGCTGCACTAAGGTCAAGCAACACAAGCATGGAGACACAACCCTGATCAGAGGCCACCAGTAGGTCATTTACCACTTTAACCAGTGCTGTCTCTGTGCTATGATGAGGCCTAAATCCTGACTGATACATTTCATGAATGTTATTCCTATTAAGGTACGAGCATAGCTGCTTTGCTACAACCTTTTCTAAGATCTTGGAGATAAAGGGGAGATTTGATATTGGCCTATAGCTGGACAATTGACAGGGGACAAGGTCAGGTTTTTTAATCAGGGGTTTGATAATTGCTAGTATAAGTGATTTAGGTACATAGCCAGTGCTAAGGGAAGAGTTGATTATTTTTAGAAGGGGTTTGATTATTTCTGGAGTAATCTGTTTGAAGAAACATGTAGGTAGGGAATCTAGTATACAAGTTGATGATTTTGAAGAAGAAATGAATGAAATTAGTTCGGTCTCTCTAAGGGGAGTAAAGCACTCTAACCGTTGATCTGATATTGTTATATTATTATCTACAGGGTTAGTTAGACTGTCTGGTTTTAAATTAATAGTCTGAATTTCTTGTCTAATATTTTCAATTTTGCCAATAAAAAAACTCATGAAATCATCGCTGCTATATAATGATTGTGTGCCTGTTTCTGTGGGGGTTTTATTCCTAGTTAATTTTGCTATAGTATTAAATAAGAATCTAGGATTATTTTTGTTATCTTCAATTAAGGTAGAGAGATAGACTGATCTAGCTCCAGACTGACGCATCCACCTCAACAGTGAATTTCCGAACATCAACACTGGAGCTGACGTGAATAGTTCCTTTAGCTTAGCGAAAGCATTATCTGCCTCAGGGGTACAAACAAAAGGTGTGGAGGAAGAGGTGAGTCTGGTGACAGGTGTTGCCCCTTGGCAGTAATCTCTAATAAAATTAACTTTGAATAATTATTTTTCCAAATGCGAATCCAAATTGTATGTACATTGTAGAGTAACTTTATTTATACAGCACATTTCATACATTTAAAATGGAGCTCGAAATGTTTTACAGTGTGAAATAAAAAACAGAGAAATAAAAAATAAAATCTAGTCAAATAATAAAATAGTAAAATAGGCAAATAACATTAATGTATTAAATAATAGCAGCAGCAGAAAGAAGCAAACAATAACAATATAAGTAAGTATAAAAATATAATAGTAAGTGAGTAAAAATAAAAATACAATAACTAAAATAATATAAAAGTAATTAAAACGTAAAGTAAATAAGAAAAGCTGTGAAAAATATGTTTTAGCTCGTTTCGTTATTTATTTATTAATTTTGTAGGAGCCTGACAAATGTTTAATGGTAAAGTGATCTTTGATGCTTTTTATGTTTCGTATGTGGAATATGGAGAAGGCTAAAGCACTAGATGTTCTTAAGACAAGATTTGGAATGTAGGTTTTCTAGTATGTGTTTATACTCTCACTGCTGTATTCTGTACAAGTTGAAGCTTGTTTGTTGTGGTAGTAGAAACGTTGATGTTAAACTTCAAATTGAAGTGCCTGAACTCAAAATGCGCTAAACCCCGCCCAATCTAACACACAAATGTTTTTGAATAAACTCCAAAACTATATTTTTATGTTTTTTCTAGACATACTGTCATATTGTTGTCCATAACAAGGAACAGGAACAAAAAGCTCTTAAACATCAAATTTGATTTGACCTGGTAAGTTGAAACTCATAGTCCTTGCTCTCATAACCACCTTTCCTATTAGTTTCACTCTAGTTATTAATCATTTATAGCAGCGACCAAATAATATGCTTTACGGTAAATATTTGACATAAACTGACACGTTAAGGCATTAGGATTACATTATTATGTATATATTATTATATTGGACCTTAAGGACACTGCTATACCTTTGAGACTAGATATACACAGTTTAGTACCTTTTCTCAGACAGTCTCCATCCATACACTGCAAGGCAAAGGTTCACTGGAATGTTCTGTGCTCAAATGTTCTAATTTTGTCTTATAGTCATGGAGACTGTGCGTAAGAACAAGATGTTTCTCATCGACACTCTGTCCACCGACGCCAGCATCGTTTTACAGCACGTCCAGAGTGACAACATCATCACCAAGCGTGACTACAACAATCTTAACCAGCCCAATCAGACACAGGAGAAGATCATCATTAACCTTCTGGATATTGTGACGAACAAGGGTGATGAGACGTGTCATAAATTTCTGAAGATGTTGGAGAAAGAAGAGCTTCAGGAGATTTTCCCTCAGCTGAAGAAGCTCTTCACACGTGATCAAGCATCAGAGGAGAGCAAGAGTATGACCCTGCCACCTAGAGAGCACAGACAATCGACTTCAACCTTAAGATCTACTCTAGAAATTAGCCAATTTTTTTTAATCTGACAAGTTTGTAACAAGTATTTTCTTTTTTTTTCATTTTCAGGAGGTCCAGCCATGCCACATGTGACAAAACAAAGCAAAGGTGATTAAAATACAGAGAATTAGTTCATGCTTTGTCTAACTCCGGTCCTGTATGGTGAGCGTCCAGTTTGCTGAATTCCCTGCTCTAATACACCTGATTAATGATCAGTGTTTAGAAGGTGTGTTAGTGCAGGAGAATCTCCACACTGTTTTAGACTCCAGGCCTCCAGAACCACTGTTTGACTCCCTGATTTAACAGAGATGCGAACTTTCATAATGCTGGTCAGAAGCATGTATTAAAATCTTATAATAACGGTGGTATTCAAGTCAGTGAGTAAAAATAGTTTGATAAACATTGTGTCTGATCATTAACAAATATGAACTTTGATCCTTTTTAAATTGACAGGAATCTGAAATGGCTGAATATGTCATTTTCTCCATTTTAGATGCTGAATTTGTGGATAAACACAGACAACAGCTCATACAGAGAATTTATTCAGGAATGGAGATAGCAGATTGTCTCCTATCCAAGAACATGATTACTCCTGAAATGTACAGTAATGTCAGTGCAGCAGCTACACCGCAGGACAGAATGAGGATCTTGTACACATCTCTCGAGACAGGAGGAAGAGCTGTGAAAGCAGAATTTTATAAAATCCTGAAGGAGAAGCATCCTCACGTAGTGGAAGATCTGGAGAATTAAAGGAAACTTTCACACACTCTGAAATGTGAATTATATTAATCTAGCAGTTAATAGATGCACACACTGGTATGGTTTTTTTTTTGTTCATTTTGTGGATGATTTCAACAGAATTCTACAGAATAGAAGTGAGAATTTTTATGATCAAAGTATCTGAATCTACAAAACCATGACTATGTATGTATACTGTTTTAAAACAATTTGGGTACAATCTGGATTTTTAGCAGTAAATAAATCTATATTGCTGTGTCTAAATAAATAGGGTTTTAATAAAATATTTACAATTAATTACAAATGTAAGTATTTCATTGACAATTAATCAATGTAACCTTTGTGTGATGGTTCCACTTTCTTTGTAGTGTTATAAAGTTTTGATATGTCAGGGTTAAGAACAATAAATCTTGCTTTAATTATGAAGAAATTGTTATAACATCTGGTCAGTATTTTCAGTTTACATATTCCAAGTTAGAGAAGTTGAGAGAAAGTTTTTCAGGCATTTCTCATACATTACCTTATTGCCTCATTTATTTGTATATGTTCATGAACACGTTTTGAGCAAGATAGAAGCAGAATAATTTTGTTATGGTATAATCAGGATTCCTATGGAATTTTTTTTAATGTTCCTTTTTATTTTCTAGGGAACATGTATTTTTTTTATTGATCAGAGAATTATTAGAAACTCGACACATTTAATGCAGTTTTGATATACTGATGTTTTAGCAATCTTTTTTTTTTTTTTCAAGTGAATCTGAAAGGAGGAGGGTTACTCAACACTGAGTTTTGATTTTTACTTAAATTTTGAAATCCTTGTTCCATGTTCAGGCCTTAATTGTGCACCTACTGTAGGTAAGTGAACTTATTTTAGGGAAATGTGGGTGTTGGAGGGATGGAGGAATACCTTTAATATGCTTATGAAAATGATCTCTATAAATTAGAAGGCTATATGTGACCATACATAGCACAGGTTGCTGAAGGAAGATTTTACATGAGTTGAGTAGTTTGAATTGAAGTGGTATTATCTTGGCTGCATGCATTAAGCTCAACAACCAGTACATATAAATACAAATAGATTAAACTCAAAAACTTATATTTTAAAAACATTTTTAGCTTTACTCAACATACATAAATGTGTTCAACACAAAAATATCAATTACAAGGTGAACTTAAGAGTATGCATAAAGTGAACGAAAAAAACGTGAGTCACGTCAACTACAGTTACAGTTGGGTTAAAGTTAAATAAAACTATCTTAAAATTTGAAGTTCGACTGTGAGAATTATGAATAAAATGAACCGGTCCTGGAAGGTAAATAAAAACACGTGTAGGAATGTCCTAGTGTATATTAGCTGTGTGTGTGTGTGTGTGTGTGAGTGAGTGAGTGAGAGAGAGAGAGTGTGTGTGAGTGAGTGAGTGTGTGTGTGTGTGTGTGTGTGAGAGAGAGAGAGAGAGTGTGTGTGTGAGTGAGTGTGTGTGTGTGTGTGTGTGTGTGAGTGAGAGAGAGAGAGAGAGAGAGAGTGTGTGTGTGTGAGTGAGTGTGTGTGTGTGTGTGAGAGAGAGAGAGAGAGAGAGAGTGTGTGTGTGAGTGAGTGTGTGTGTGTGTGTGTGTGAGTGAGTGTGTGTGAGTGAGTGTGTGTGTGTGTGAGAAAGAGAGAGAGAGAGAAAGAGAGAGAGAGAGAGTGTGTGTGTGTGTGAGTGAGTGTGTGTGTGAGAAAGAGAGAGAGAGAGAGAGAGAGAAAGAGAGAGAGAGTGTGTGTGTGTGAGTGAGTGTGTGTGTGTGTGTGTGAGAAAGAGAGAGAGAGAGAGAATAGAATGAACCGGTCCTGGAAGGTCCTGCCATATATGAGTGGCAGTGACGGGTGCATTAGAGATTCATTCAGCTATGAATACTTATTGTTCTTAAAGTCTTGAAGTGATTGGAGAACCGTGGTTTGATTCCGTATGTTGTAAGCAACAGGTACAAAAACTTATAAACACCAGATGATTTTGATGTCAGACGAAGTGTAAGAATAATTGTTTGGGAATATTGTTTTATTTATTGTTATTTAGAAAATGAATCCAGATGTTACAACCCGCGATATCTTGTGATGGGATGTCCTGTTTTGTGTGTATTGTGCCATGTTTTTCAACGTTAATTCTTGGCCGTTGTTCGGTCACCAAAACGACTCTTCAGATTTGAATCGATTCGCATCACTCATTGAAGAACTGATTCAGAGATCCGATTCAAATAACCGACTCACTCGTGAACGACACATCATCACTACTGACCTCGTCAGAGAAATCCATCAGATACCTCAGAGGTAAGATCGTGAAAAAGCTCGTTTTTATTATGTTTATCTCTTTATTATTATTGTTTTTTTCTCTAAAATAACAGTAACGTCAATAATTAATATCTAGATAATGAAAATAATTGAGCTGTATTTCAACCGCTAATCTTATTTGGCTAAACATAATTTCACAAATTACTTCAGCGCCTGAGGTAACTAGCTAACGTTAGCTGCTAGCCGAAACTTAGCAAAGCCTTTGTGATGTTGTACATCGGCTTAATCACTGCTACCTTTATATAACTGGTTCTGTTGTTTTTTGTTTTTTTTACTGTAATCAAATTGAATATGTACAAATTTCATGGCTTTCAAAAATCCTCTCAGAAATCCTAGCTTGTGGCAGTTAGCTGTGTTAGCTACCGCTAAAGAGCGCAGAGGAGAGAGTGCTGTAAGTCAATTAAAGAGTAAAATGGCTGACAACATTTTGTGTGACGCAACTGTTTTATTTTTAGAGCAAATAATGTTTTTGATACCAAAACTTATATATATATATAGTAACAGTGCTGTTAAAACAATGAAGGTAGAACAATGAATCACTTCATTAAAAATGCATAGCTAATCATACATAGCCATTTAGTACACCCGTATATTTAAAGTGTATAAAAAAAATAAAAAAAACACTTAAAGTACAAAGGACCAAAGCAAGTAAATATTTTTGTAAATATGTTTGGGTGGTTAAATTTGATATAAAATATTGCCTATTTTTATTTGTGTACATCAGTTATGAGAAAATACACTCACTGTCCACTTTATTAGGAACACTTGTACACCTGCACATTCATGAAGTTATCTAATCAGACAATCATGTGGCAGCATAAAATTCCAGATGGGCTGGTTGGAGTATTTCAGAAACCAGTCCAAACTGTACAGGATTTCTCAGTTTTTTGTGAGGCCAAAAATGCTTGATTTTGCTGCGGCTTTGTGACGTAACCTGCAGAGTTCTTTTTTGCAGAAAACTATTTGAATTGGCGAAATCGCATTCGCGTGACATAGTTCTGCACGAACTTTCACAGTGATGTTTGTTGGTAAATGAGACCTTTTAGCTGTACTCATGCTGGACGCACGTGAAGCAAAGAGGGCTTTGGCTGAATGCACGTCGTGATGACGTCACATGACACGTCTTGGCCCAAATCTGCAGAAAATCTGCTGTAATGTAGAAAATTTGCAAGCTCCTCATTGCAGAGCTTGCTTTATTTTGCGTTCATTTCTGCAATCGCAAAATAGATAGATATACTTTATTGATCCTGCGAGGGAAATTGTTTTTGCTGTGAAAGACTGGTCAGAGACTTCATCACCTCTTCACTACCAGACACCCTAGATCCAGTACAATTCGCATACCGCCCAAATCGCTCCACGGATGATGCCATCACGTTAGGGTGGGCAAACATGTCTCACTCCCCCTCACCCTCAGCACTGGAGCCCCACAGGGATGTGTATTGAGCCCTCTGCTGTACTCCCTGTACACCTATGACTGTGTGGCCACTTCCAACTCCTCCACAATTATTAAGTTCGCTGATGACACTGTTGTGTTGGGCCTGATCTCCGATAACGACGAGAAGGCCTATTTAGAGGAGATTAAGAGCCTGGAGAACTGGTGCCAGGAGAACAGTCTCCTACTGAATGTCAGCAAGACAAAGGAGCTGGTTGTGGACTTCAGCACAAAGCAGGAGAGGAACTACCATCCACTTGAGATCAACGGGACCCCAGTGGAGTGTGTGGACAGTTTCCGTTACCTTGGGTTCAACATCACACAGGACCTGACATGGTCCTGTCACGTCAACACCCTGGTGAAGAAGGCCTGTCAGCGTCTATTCCACCTCAGGCGCTTGAAAGATTTTAACCTGCCCCCTAAGGTACTCAGGAAACGTTTACACCTGCACCATTGAGAGCATCCTGATGGGAAACATTACAGCCTGGTTTGAGAACAGCACCATGCAGGACAGACGTGCTCTCCAGAGGGTGGTGCGGACAGCTGAGCGTATCATCCGCACCGAGCTCCCTGACCTGCAGTCCATCTACAACAAGCGGTGCTGGACCAAGGCCAGGAAGATAATGAAGGACCTCAGCCATCCCAACAATGGACTGTTCTCTCTGTCACGGTCAGGGAAACATTTCTGTTCCCTGAAGGCCAACACAGAGAGAATGAGGAGGAGCTTTTTCCCGCAGGCGATTCGGGCCCTCAACCAGGGGAACACCAAGGACTAGAACTGTTCATTCTCTATTATATTATATTCTCCTTGTTTTCTATTATATTTGTATCTATTATATTTTATAATAAATAACAACAGGCTGAAACACCTGGTTGTTTCAGCCTGCAGACCCTCAGCTCACAGGATGTTTTTTGTATATTGAGGGGAAGGAAGTATTTTGACATTTTTGGTTTTTATTATTTAATGCTACAGTTCAAGAAAACTATTTTCCAAATTGTGGTTTTACCGTGCAGTGCCTCAAATTAGTATTCATGCACTTTTAGTATTCAAGAGAATTTTAATGTAAAACATTTTCTAAATTTATTTGGTGGGCCTGATTAGAACCTTTAATTGGCTGGTCCTGTGTATATTTGACACCCCTGCCCTAAAATCACATTCATTACCATGAATATTAACATGAACAGGCTCCTGTCCTGACCCCAATAATGATAAAGAAGTTACTTAAGATGAATGCATGAATGAACATTAACATGAGTGTACAGCACTGCATAATGCATTTACAGCGTTCATTCATTCATCTTTAGTAAGTGCCTGGTCAGGATCACGCTGGTTTAAATTCTTTTAAATACACAACCAACTAAATTTGTTAAAAAATATCAATATCAATGTGAGGTCCTGATTGAGCCAGATTAAAAAACAGTCAGCTGTGTACACTGTAGTTCAGACCAAATATGAACTGGAGAAATGTAGCTGAGGTTGAGGAACTGTCAGTGTGAAACGTTTCCTTTAAGGTTCCTCTAAGCCTGACTTGATCCAGACTCCAGATCGTCCACTACGTGAGGATGCTTCTCCTTCAGGATTTTATAAAATTCTTCTTTCACAGCTCTTCCTCCTGAGTCGAGAGATGTGTACAAGATCCTCATTCTCTCCTGCGATGTAGCTGCTGCACTGACATTACTGTACATTTCAGGAGTAATCATGTCCCTGGATAGGAGACAACCTGCTATCTCCATTCCTGAAGGAATTCTCTGTATGAGCGTTTCTCTGTGTTTATCCACAAATCCAGCATCTAAAATAGAGACAAACATTATAGTGACTTTTTTTAAACAGTATTCACTGCACAACCCTTTCAACAGAATTCATCCCAAATGTATTTATTCATTAATCCCAAGTTCCTTGTTTTTCTATTTGGTAAAAATAGGTGGATGAATTTAAAAAAAAAAAAAACAACAACAAAAAAAACTTTGCTGACTGTTGGGTAAAAGAGGTTGAAAATGATATGATGTAAAATTCAGTTAGAATGTTTTACCTGTTTTATCCATTTTGGGTGATCCAGATTCTTTCTTATTATCTGAAATCATGAGATAGAAAAAGAAGATTTACTGCTATGATGTTATTATTACATAATTAATGTTGCTCTAGAAACAGTACGCTTTATTATAAATACACAGCTATGAAGGTAAGGAAAATTATACTAAAGGAGAATTCAGGGCATAAAACTAGAATCTAATATATTACTTGTCATGGTATGTAGTATTATGTGGGTCATTCCATCTCAAGTGGTCCAATGCAGGTTGCTCAACCATTTTTAATTTTCCTAATTTTTTTGCGTGATTACCTCTATGTATCGGCTCAGGATGGTCCGAGCTCCTTGGAACAAAAACTGATCTCTAAAGCACATTACAAGGTACATGCACATATATAAACATTTTGCCCGTTTGTGTCATGATGCTCAAAATTGCTCAGAGTTCCACTTTTAGGGTCAGTTTATAATGGGAAGGGTTCGAGTCTTTGTCTTAATTTCTAGGGGGTACCTGGGTGAGTATAGTGTGCATGCAGAACATTTCAGGTTTGAGACGTCTCTTTTTTTCCCCCCTTTTTTATGGTGATGAGAGAGTTAAATAAAATAAAAAAATTTTGGGTTGAATATCTCTGGTGCGGGACCCAGATACGAACCCGAATTTTTCCCAGCAATAAGTCCTCTATAAGGCTTTTCCCCAGATTTCTACTAGCCCTAGCTCTGTAGCCAGTGGAATCTCAAACTCAACATTTTTACAGCAGAATGTTACTATAGAGGACTTATTTCTGTGAAAGTTTACGGTTCATATCTTTCGTTACATTTATCTTATTTTATACAGCTGAGCAGTTAAGGGTTGAGGGTTAAGCTTGGTGATGCTCGGAAGTCCAGCATTTTAACCATTGAGCTGACACCTTTCCAAACCAGATTACTCCTCACTGAGGAGATGCCTATAATAGACATGTTCAGCTAGCTAACACGATGTCAACATATTCAATATTATAATTATAAAACATTATGTCCTGCTCACAATCACAAAGTTGTAAATATCAGTAGACCTGTACGCCTTCATATTTGAGCCATGAGTGCATCCCTGCATTTTTATATTTTAAACATATAATTTAAAGGAGACCTATTATGCCCCTTTTTACATATGATATAATGATATATTTGATATAATAAATGGATCATTTATAATACCCTGCTGTAAATGCCCGTTTTTGGGTGGAAGCAAAAACACGCTGTTTTCATGTGTGTCTCTTTAAATGCAAATGATGACTCTTCTGTTCATTCTTACAGCCGACAGCAGAACACTTACAGACCTTACGAAGCTGAGACATTCTTCTTATCACTATAGCTGCTCCATCACGGAGAACATGTGTGCAGCTTATTCAGGGGAGGAGCTGTGCTAATAGGGCAGAGTCCGTCACCAGTCATAGGCGGAGCCTGTTCCAACGAGACATCACGTTGGAGAGAAAACGCGAACGACTAATTTTGAGACACTGTTTATGATTTATAGGGAATATAAAAAAAGGAGTGGGTGGGTTTTTACCATTATAGGGTGTTTGTGTACACACACTGCCCACACACATTTATGTTCAAACACCATGTAAAAGTGAATTTTGCATAATAAGTCCCCTTTAACAGTCTACTAAAACAGCTGAAGGTATATCACTGTATGCCAGTGGGAAGTGGAGTGACCAGTGATTTATACTGAATTAGTGTACCGAAATGAATTTTTGGCTACCTGTAAGAAAGACCCGACGAGACTCCCACACCTCCTGGTGATGTTCATCCAAAAGACCTAGTGTGAGTTCTTCAACTTCAGCATTAAACAGCACCTCGAATGTGGGGTGATAGTTCGGGCCGTACTCACAGTCAAATGTCTCGGTCTAAAAAAACCCAAAGAACACACTATTCCAAAATGTTTTTAAAAAAACAACAAAAAAAAACATCTAATTTCTTCACAACTGTAACTGTAGTTTACCTTCGGCTGATGTTCATAAGGCTTACAGTGTGGTCTGTATTTATTATCCGGGGTCAGATGACAATCGGAACTGGTCTCAATGTATGTGTTGTGCTGATATCGTTTCTGCACCTTAAGGGCAGGAAAATATTTGAATGAATTTCAGAATCCTTAAAACAATTATATACCAGTATTATAAGGCACTGTTGGGCATTTTGGGTTTACACTAATGTTATCCCTGGAGGATACTTTATTCTCCTGTGGTTATTTTTATTTGGGGATTTTTTTTGGTCTAATATTTGAAGTTCTGTCTCCAGATTTACAGCTAAACCTGGTTTAATAAGGTGCTATCTTATAAACATGTATCATACGTTCTGATGTACTTTAGTAAATCCATTAATATGGTTTTTTAAAAATGAAAATTCCAAAGTAAGATAACCATTTTTAATCATTTAATTAGATTAAGAGATTGCTTAGTCAGGTAGATCTGTAACATCCATAGTTGTAATCCATAGCAGAGGTCAAAATGAGTGTAGAAAATAATGTAAATCTGAAGTAAACTTAAAGACCAGGTCTTGTTCTGCTGTAAATATAAATTTCAGTATTAAGAATTTTGCTAGCTGCAACATCACATCTTTGAGGTCACATATATTAAACTGCCTCTTTACCCAGATGGACCCTTGTACTAATAAGGTCACAACATTGTGTTCTTCATGAACATGGGCATGTCTTAATGCAGTATTTATTCTGCATTGCACAATAAAACCATAGAGTAATTAATTAAAGCAGGTTACCTCATCAACTGGCACATTGCTGGGCAATAAGTGCATGTGCAGTTTACTCCACTTTGTCTTTCCAGGGATTTCTTTGTAGAAGAGTAGGACTTGGGCCCTGATCGGATATTCCTTAAATAGCATTTTTTTTAACAGGCCAAAGAGAGAGAGATTTTCAATCTCTATGATCACATGTGTGTCTGTCACTTCCAGAGGCTGAATGATCTCCACATTACCATCACAGAAATGTGCGACGGCCAGTTCAGTCTGATTTTCATCTGCAACACATGAACAAGCAGAATAAAGCAGTGCTGCAGGAGCTGAGAAAGAGAACGCTATCAGACCGAAACGCGATACCAGTATCAGTATATAATGACATATCCTGGATTTACAAAAGCAAATGATCTTACCAGAATGTATCTCGCAGTGTGGGAGATGAAGTTTACAAATTGAACCTTTAAAGCATCTGATGTCATACAGGGGTCCTGCAGGCTGCATTTGTCCCACGCCATCCAACTGACTGCTGTCCCAGTACACTATACTGTACCTCACGTAAACTTCCTCTTTCATCTCAAACACAACGTTGGTGTATTTACACTGAAACTGACCAGCAGGAGTGCACAGATACCTGTAGAGCACAAGAAAATTTTTTTAAAGTAAACTCTTTCTGGACTGCAATTCATATGAACAGTTATGCTATGATGACTTTAGAACTGCAATGGCCACCAACAGTTTTGCACTCAAGTCTCCATCAGTGAACAGTTGATAAGTTCTTCATGTTAATAAGACTTAATGTTAAAGCTACAATGAATTTTCCTGGTTGCACAGTTGCACTATTTGACCATGTAGCATTAGCACATTTATAGAAGGGGTTTATTTATTTATAATCGCACTATTCAGTGTCAGCCAGATGAGGATGGGTTCCCGTTTGAGTCTGGTTCCTCTCAAGGTTTCTTCCTCATATCGTCTCAGGGAGTTTTTCCTCACCACCATCACCTCTGGCTGCTCATTAGGGATAAATTCATTTAAACATTTAAAATCTATATCCTGAATTTATATATTTCTGTAAAGCTGCTTTGTGACAATGTCTATTGTTAAAAGTGTTTTACAAATAAAGTTGAAAATCTGGCTTAATTTTATGTTGTAAGATCAGAATATAAACAATTAACTTTTGTGCCTTAGTTGTGTGAAGAACAGAGTAAAATAAGCAGATGGTACCTGTATGCATCACTGATCCTGTCCTCATGGTGGTGTTTACCTAATTCAGGAATGAATACTTCTGTGTCTGCTATGTGCTGTAGAAAGAAAATACATACAGTTAGATTATCTGAACACACATAACAGCTGTAAATGTGCGTTTTACTATTTACATTTGCCCGTCTTGTGTCAGTAGGCTTAAATACATGGGGATTCTCACACTATATAATAACAATACATTTTATTTATAGGTGCCTTTTAAGACTCTCAAGGACAGCTTACAGACATAATCAAGTTTACAATAAGGAACATAAAAGATCATTTAAAATCACAAATAAAATTAGCATTATCATAGGAATAAATACCTTCATAGATAAGAATTATTTGTAGTAAGCTAATTTAAAATGTTGACTTTTGAGGAAGGACCTGAACGTGGAAAGGTGATCACAATTACGGATATCTGGCGGGAGTTGTGGAGCAGCACTGCTAAAGGATCTGGACCCCATAGAAGTCAGATTAACTGAAGAGAGAGAGAGGAAGAGGATCCAAGAGTGTGGGTAGGAGAATACAGTGGGGGGGGGAAAAGTATTTGATCCCCTGCTGATTTTGTACGTTTGCCCACTGACAAAGAAATGATCAGTCTATAATTTTAATGGTAGGTGTATTTTAACAGTGAGAGACAGAATAACAACAAAAACATCCAGAAAAACACATTTCAACAAAGTTATAAATTGATTTGCATTTTAATGAGGGAAATAAGTATTTGACCCCCTATCAATCAGCAAGATTTCTGGCTCCCAGGTGTCTTTTACACAGGTAATGAGCTGAGATTAGGAGATCTCTCTTAAAGGGAGTACTCCTAATCTCAGTTTGTTACCTGTATAAAAGACACCTGTCCACAGAAGCAATCAATCAATCAATCAGATTCCAAACTCTCCACCATGGCCAAGACCAAAGAGCTGTCCAAGGATGTCAGGGACAAGATTGTAGACCTACACAAGGCTGGAATGGGCTACAAGACCATCGCCAAGCAGCTTGGTGAGAAGGTGACAACAGTTGGTGCGATTATTCGCAAATGTAAGAAACTGTCAGTCTCCCTCGGTCTGGGGCTCCATGCAAGATCTCACCTTGTGGAGTTTCAATGATCATGAGAACGGTGAGGAATCAGCCCAGAACTACACGGGAGGATCTTGTTAATGATCTCAAGGCAGCTGGGACCATAGTCACCAAGAAAACAACTGGTAACACACTACGCCGTGAAGGACTGAAATCCTGCAGCGCCCGCAAGGTCCCCCTGCTCAAGAAAGCACATGTACAGGCCCGTCTGAAGTTTGCCTGAATGATTCAGAGGAGAACTGGGTGAAAGTGAAAATCGAGCTCTTTAGCATCAACTCAACTCTCCATGTTTGGAGGAGGAGGAATGCTGCCTATGACCCCAAGTCATAACACCATCCCCACCGTCAAACATGGAGGTGGGAACATTATGCTTTGGGGGTGTTTTTCTGCTAAGGGGACAGGACAACTGCACCGCATCAAAGATGATGCCCTCCTGAGATGTGTGCAAACCTGGTGGCCAACTACAAGAAACGTCTGACCTCTGTGATTGTCAACAAGGGTTTTGTCACCAAGTACTAAGTCGAAGGGGTCAAATACTTATTTCCCTCATTAAAATGCAAATCAATTTATAACTTTTTTGAAATGTGTTTTTCTGGATTTTTTTGTTGTTATTCTGTCTCTCACTGTTAAAATACACCTACCATTAAAATTATAGACTGATCATTTCTTTGTCAGTGGGCAAACGTACAAAATCAGCAGGGGATCAAATACTTTTCCCCTCACTGTATATATGAAGAAGATAGGAAGGTGCGAGGCTATGAAGAGCCTTGAAGGTCAATAACAGAATCTTGTACTCAATACGGAATTTAACAGGGAGCCGATGAATTTTAACTGCGCTCCGGGCTCACGTTTATTCAAACCGGGTTTTTCACCACATTTTAAAAACACAATAGGAAACAACAAAAAACTTGCGGATAATAAGGCACAGGTGACAATCATCGCACGTTACCTGCCGTTTCAACCTGCCTCCTTTCTGTCCAATACTGATACCCGTCCACGCATCCGCCGCCATAACAACATAGCCTGGCTCTGCCTGAAACATTGTGTAGAAAAACTTTTTTTAATATATAAAGGTGCCAACACCTGAATCACAACTTTGAAAAGACTAAATAAATCATAAACCTATGCTGTGCTAGTTACTCACTTCTCTATAGTCATGTTGTAAGGAAATTTATTAATCCCGAATTTCTAAAATGAGTGATTAAAATCTCAATATGAGACTCTGTTTCACATGGAGTCATGGTATTCCTAGATAGTTGGTGTTCCTATAGCTGTGCAAATTTCCACAGTAATTGACAGATTACTTTTTTGCAGTTATTTAAGTTTTTTTTTTTAAGAAAAAAAATATATATTTATATATATTTTTTTGCATTTGGCAAACACCCTTATCCAGAGCAGCTTTAAAAAGTGCTTTTAAGTCCTTATCAATAAACACATTCTGACTAGAACAAGGACTGCCATCAGTGCCATCAGTCTAAAAACCCTGTTGCGGAGGTTTGTACACACGACAGCTTTTTTAGATGACGAAGAGCCTTGAGCAGGTCTTCCTTGTACCCTGAGAGATGGTGGGACCAGTCGAGCTGTGCTAGAGGATCGGAGGGAGCAGTGTGGGGTGTGATACATGCTTTAAGGTAAGTGGGTGCTGGTCTGTTCTTAGCTTTGTAGGCAAGTATCAGTGTTTTAAATCTGATTCAGCAGCTACAGGAAGCCAGTATAGGGAGTGTAGCAATGGGGCGGTGTGGGAGAACTAGGGTTAGTCGTGCAGCTGCATTCTGGATCAGATGCAGAGGTCAGAAGGCATGCAGAGGCAGACTTGCCAGGAGCGAGTTGCAGTAGTTCAGTCTTGAAATAACAAAGGACTGAACAAGCACCTGAGTGGCCTCTGTGGGTAGAAATGGCCAAATCCTCCTGATACTGTAAAGGAGAAACAGGTATGAGCAGGTCAATTCAGCAATATGAGGCAAGAATGACAGTTGAGTGTCCATGGTTACCCCAAAGTTGTGTGCAGTGACCAATGGTGAGATCTGAGGGTTAGGGTTAGATCTTGACATGGGGATGCATCACCAGCCTTGTGGGACACCAGTAGAGAGTCTGTATGAAGCTGGTGTGGATCCCCTCCATGTCACCAGATATGACCAGGTCAACAATTTCCAAGCTGTGACATGAAGTCCAAGACTTGTATGGCTGGACAAGAGAGTCTTGTGGCAGACTGTGTCAAATGCTGCTGAAAGGTTGAGGAGGATGAGGATTGATGACAATCTGGCTAAACTAGTGACATGAAGCTTCTTGTTGATGGTTATTAGAGCAGTTTTTGTGGAGTGTGCTGCTTTGAAGCCAGACTGGTTGGGATCTTGGAGGTTGTTCTAGGTGAAATAGAGAGACAGTTGATTTTTGAGTGTGCATTTAAGGATTTTGGAAAGAGAAGAGTGAAGTGATACTGGTCAGTAGTTGCTGGTATCCAGAGTGGGAATAACGCTTGCTGTTTTAAATGCAGTTGGTACTTGATCAGATCTTATGGATTTATTAATGATACAAGAGATAAAGAGGAGGAGGTCTTGTGAGATTGTCTAGAGCATTGTGGGATAGGGTCCAGTGGGCAGGTACTGGGATTGCAGGGCAACATAATCTGCAGGATCTCTTCTGTTGATAGAGGAGAAAATGTGTTAGAGGAAGAGGAGGGGAGTCCTGGGCATGTAGTGCAGTAGTCAAGATAAAAGTGAAGACCTGGCAGATTTTTCTAATCTTCTGAAAAAGGAGGTGGCAAATTCATCACCAATCAAGGAGGATGGTGATGGAGGAGACAGCAGATTAAGAAGTGAAGAAAATATTTTGTGGAGCTTGCAAGGATCTTATGCATAGGCTTTCAGATTCCCCTTGTAGTAGGAGGTCTTAGCAGCTGTTCCATCAGATAAGAACTTGGACAGAAGAGAACAGTATGAGAGGAGATCAGTATCAAGTTGTGATTTCCTCCATTTTCTCTCAGCTGGTTTTAATTCTATCCTATTACTGCGCAATACATTAAACAGCCAAAGAGCAGAGAGAGAAGACTTCCTGCGTTCAGAGGACAAATGAGGTCCATGGATGAGGAAAATGAAGAGAGGAAAGTGTTTGTAGCTAATTCCAACTGTGGACATGGAAAGGAGTCGGGGTCTGGAAGGGTTGATAAGGTGCAGAAGGCTACGGAGAAAGAAGCAACAGAGTGTCGGTTTTGGCCAGTGAGGGAGAGGTATGGATAGTTGATGTCAGGCAGGACAGGGAGGGTGATGGTGAAGGATACTAAGTGATCATCTGAGATGTGGAGCAGGATAACAGCTGCTATCAGGATAACAGTCTATAGCTGGGGAGGGGGTGGCTGAAGATCTGGTCCATGCCTTTTCCCCCTTGTGTGATTCAGGACAGCTGTTGAATGTCAGGCAAAAGGAGTGCAGAAGAGACAGAAGGCAAGAGTAATGGAACTTGAGAGGAGGCTGAAGTCTCCAAGGAGAGTAAGACGGGTGCCGTCAGTAGGTAAAAGGCTTAGGAGAATGTCCAGTTCTTAAAAAATGTTTCCTAGGGGACCAGGAGGGTAATATATTATGATAAAAAGTAGGTCGATCATAGAGGTAACAGTAACAGTGTGGATATTCAAAGGATGAGATGAGACCATGCAAGAGCTGTGAAGAACTTTCTCAGAGACAAACCTATACCACCACCCTGCCAGTTTCATTAAAAAATAAATAAAGTTTGCTAATATTGAGTCTAAAATGTTGGACATTTTGTGTCTTGGGTGTCTATTATTACTAATGATGCTTACTTGTTCAGTGACAGAGTGCTGTGTAGATTCTGAGCTAGCATCTTCCACTTCACTACTGTCAGAAGAACAGTCTAGATCCAAAGAAGAAAAAATTTGTCTCAGGTAATGTTAGTTAATTCCCTAAAGCACAAACATGTAGTCTAATAATTATTTGTTTATTCCCCCCCCCTATTTTTTCCTTAAATTAATCTTGGCCTGTTCCCACACACCAGCCAGCTCTCCCCTATCTCACAACAGCTATCAACCAGGGAGGGCTTCCTCCAACGTGAAGCCAGCCAACTGCATCTTTTTTTGCTGCTCATGGTGCGGCATAACGCACTCAGAGGGAAGCACTATCTGCCCACCTGCACATACATAAGCTCACATGCCCATGACTGGCTAGGGAAGAGAGAGTAGCACCCCCCATCTCACACACGAGAGAACGGCCAATTTTGCTTGGATGGCTGTGGCATCGTTAGGATTTGAACCTGAAATCTCAAAATCTAGATTGCGGTCTCCAAATTGCGATAACCAAATCTGTTAAAAACTTAATCGCTAACTTCTACCTAGAGAAAATATTAAGCACTGAATCTTAAAGGCTTTCAAAATTATTTTATGTTTTATAGAATGTACCTAATATTTCAACAATAAAATGAAAAATAAAACTCTGAATCTAAATCTAATTCCAGGACAAAAATAAGAAGTATGAACAGTCACACCTTCTACCCTGCTGTCCCGCTAACACCCTGCTGTCCCGCTAACACCCTGCTGTCCCGCTAACACCCTGCTGTCCCGCTAACACCCTGCTGTCCCGCTAACACCATGTGTTATACAGACTCTACCATCCAATCTCAGTGGGGAGACTTATTTCCAGCTGATTAGCTATAAAGGGTAGCCTACAACTTGCATGTTTAAAATAAACAACTAGAAAAGTAACTTTTTTCCATACGTTATAAGATTACGAGCAAAACAGAACCCTCTCTGACCTGTTATATGGTATTTGCCTAGAATTTTTTTTTTTTTAAATTTAAACCTCTGAGACAAGTAAGTAACATTTTCTTGAAAAATTAAATGAACAGATTGTATATAAAGCTGGGCCTGTGTTAGTAATGGAACACTAAGAGGGAGAGTACATCTTTTCGACATTTAGTTTGGAATCAGTTATATTAAACTTATACATTGGAGTCTGATAATGAACACAAATAATAAATAAATAAATTGAAAATCAGATATTTATGTAATCAGATTAAAACAAGCATTTAACGTCTGCATGCAGCGATGTCCCTTATTGGTATTACGGTGACGTTGGCTTAATTTGCATAACACGGAAAAGTCTTTACCCTTATAATTGTAACACACATCCACTCATCCATGAAGGAATAAGCATGCATAATTCTTTTGTCATTATTAACCATAAATAACATGCCATCCTTCTTATCATGCAGGTGCAACATTTGCTAATCGCTCACCTGAAGATGCACCTGATGAATCTTCTGTTTTCAAGGATTCATGCCTAGAAAGTGAATCAGTGTCAAGTTGTTTTGCAATAGTTATGTTTACTTATTCAGAGCCATAATTAATAAAGAATTAACACACCATGCAAGATCCAAGACGAGACCCATGGCAAGGTACTTGTAAAGCCGATGCTCTGTTTTGATTATGGGTGTAGACTGCACAGTATAATGCATCATGAATTTTCTATTTAAGAAATGTTAAAGAATCTACCGGGTGGTTACTTGTTTCAGGCCATTGGTTCACTATGATTTTTTATTTATTTATTTTTTTTGGATAATCATGATTAATTGTTTTGTAAGTGGTTCTTTGTGTGCGATTGATAAAAGCCAGTGTCAACATTGTATTTAAAGGCAGTTGCACATTTAGATGACACATGATGTAAATCATTTGACCTAATCAATTTAAATTGCATATAATAATAATTTGTTACATTTATATAGCGCTTTTCTAGACACTCAAAGTGCTTTAGTAGCCCATATTATGGGGAGAAATCTCCTCAAACACCACCAGTGTGTAGCCTCCACCTGGATGATGTGACAGCAGCCATAGTGCGCCAGAACGCCCACCACACACCAGCTATAGGTGGAGAGGAGAGAGATATAGCCAATACAGGGATGGAGATTATTAGGGGGCCATGACAGATAAGGGCTGATGGGGGAATTTCACCGGGGTTACACCCCCTACTCTTCACAAGAGGTGTCCTGGGATTTTTAATGACCACAGAGAGTCAGGACCTCGGTTTAACGTCTCAGCCAAATGACAGAGCTCCCCGGCGTGATACTGGGGCATTAGGACCCACACAGACTACAGGAAGAGCACCACCTACTGGCCTCCCTAATACCACTTCCAGCAGCAACCTTAGTGTTCCCCATGAGGTCTCCCATCCAGGTACTGGCCTGGCTCAACCCTGCTTAGATTCAGTGGGTGAACTGCAGGGTGATATGGCTCTGACAGTATCATTACTGTATCATTATTGTATCATATCATTTCTTAGGAGCATAAAAGGTACTAAAGGCCAAACATACAAAGGTAGCCACTGCTGTTGTGGTGTCTTCAGTATGCCACATCTGTTCATTATTTAAATTGCTAAACAATAAACAGAGCAGAATTTACATATTTTCCGATCTAACGTATGGATGCATTTTAATTCCATAATCCTGTGATGCTCGCTGACCATGCAGATCTCAGATCTGAACACGGGACACAGAATTAAAGTGGATCATCATTCTCTAGTTGTTTTCTCCATCTCTCTTTCTTTTACCCTTTCACTGTCTCATCTTTCTTCTCTTTTTTTCCTTTATTTCCTCATCCTGTGTCTATCTCTGGCACACAATTGTCATGGATCAATACACAGAGCTCTGATCACGAGTTTGTGTCTCTAAAATTAATTATAAAACTGGTCTTAGATTCTCTTTAGATTCACACTTTCCTGACTATTTTATCTTTGTATTATTGGTTGATTGTGGTGTTGTATGAACGTTATAAACATGTCCTACTTTGGCACACGGAACACCAGCCTCTTCTTCATCATGTTTAGGATAGATATCCCTGTGTAGTTCAGGCGCTCAGTCTTGTGCAGTATGTAGCAGATGTCTTTACTCCTTGAATATTAATGAGAAAAAGCAGACATAAAGAAATATTTTAGTATTACTATTAGTAGGCATTAGTCTATTATTTTTGTAGTGTTCTTTATAACATGTTCTAATTGACTTCCTCACCCCCTGATTTCCCCTTGATTGAACACCCATCACCCCTCTAATGGTTGTTCAGGTACTTTATTAAATCATGAGAAGGTTGTTAACGGTTGTTCTCAGATTGCCGAGGAAATGAGTAAAATGACAACACCAATCTGACAGTTTAGTTCTGAACACAGTGTAAACAAGCAATGAAATATTTAATATTTAAAATACATAACATTTGAGCTGCTGTATTTAAATTGGGTTTTATTACTCTAACCTCTTCTGCTAGGTAGTTAGCATGGTAGTGTGTTAAAACAGTATTTTAATGCAAGCTCACTTACTTTGGACAGTAAATTTTCAAGTAGTGACACAAATGCCTGATGAACAATAAACCCATGCGATTCCTCCAGCTGTAGCGTTCATTAGTTATCTTCACCACAAGGAAATCTGCATATACTGGAATTCTGATCTGATCATCTGTTTGGAATGCTTGTTTCTTGCCAGGTTTAACTCCTCGTTGGTACAGTTTTCTGTCGCAGCATTGAATGAAGAACACTTTGGGCTTATTGATCAGACTCGGGCAGGAAGTTCCACTAAATGGGCTGAAGATGTCTGTGACAATGCCTCCATCTGTCCCATGCACCTCATTAGTGGTGCCATGGCTGAGGATGTAGCACAGGAAACAGTCGCCTTCATGATGTTTTTTGCCGTATGTCCTCAGGATGGCCTTCATCTCTTCTGAGGTTTGGTTTCTGTGCACCTCCACAGTGAAACCCAGCCATTTAAACACCTCTTTAAGACGCCCTGATAGATAAACAGAAGAAAGTTGATAAAAAAAATATATTTTTACACAAATTATTAATGTTTAAAAGATATTTGACTTTTAAATTGGCTAACTATACAGTTAGCCAATACTCTCTCTCTCTCTCTCTCTCTCTCTCTCAGTCTATCTCTCTCTCTATCTCTCTCTCTCTCTATCTCTCTCTCTCTCTCTCTATCTCTCTCTCTCTCTCTCACTCTATCTCTCTGTTATAAGACAGAATTTCCCAGCTAATTTAATCAGATAAAATAAAGTACCACTGCTAGTTTTGGGCTAGTTTCAGATTCTGAGATGTAATTGGAGTAGAATTATAATTAGTAATTAGTCATGTTTAAATTTATTCCATTCTGAAGCACAGATTGTTATATGCTGCTTCAATTATTGTACTTTTACAGGTGAATCTCAAAAAATTAGAATATCGAGGAAAAGTTCATTTTTTTCCTGTAATTTAATTCAAAAAGTGGAACTTTCATATTTTCTAGATTCATTACACATAAATTGAAATACTTCAAGCCTTTTTTTGTTTTAATCTTGATGATTACGGCTCACAGCTCATGGAAATGACATACTGGAACAATCCAGTGTCTCAAAAATATTACAATAAAGAATTTATAATACAGAAATGTGGACCTGAGAAGACTCTAATCAGCTAATTAACTCTAAACACCTTTTTACTCAGAACCCCGTCGCTCAGTGGTCCAAAGTCCTCTTTTCAGATGAAAGTAAATGTTGCATTTCATTTGGAAATCAAGGTCCCAGAGTCTGGAGGAAGAGTGGAGAGGCACAGAATCCAAGTTGCTTGAAGTCCAGTGTGAAGTTTCCACAGTCAGTGATGATTTGGGGTGCCATGTCATCTGCTGGTGTCGGTCCACTGGGTTTTCTCAAGTTCAGAGTCGATGCAGCGTCTACCAGGAGATTTTAGAGCACTTCATGCTTCCATCTGCTGACGAGCTTTATGGAGATGCTGATTTCCTTTTCCAGCAGGACTTGGCCCCTCCCACAGAGCCAAAACTACTAGTAACTGGTTTGGTGACCATGGTGTTACTGTGCTTGATCGGCCAGCCGACTCACCTGACCTGAATTTTGTCAAGAGGAAGATGAGAGACACCAGACCCGACGATACAGACGAGCCGAAGGCCGCTATCAAAGCACCCTGGGCTTCCATAACACCTCAGCAGTGCCACAGGCTGATCGCCTCCATGCCACGCCCCATTGATGCAGTAATTCGTGCAAAAGGAGCCCCGCCCAAGTATTGAGTGCATAAATTATCATACTTTTCAGAAGCTCGACATTTCTGTATTATAAATTCTTTATTCTAATATTTTTGAGATACTGGATTTTTGATTTCCATGAGCTGTGAGCCGTAATCATCAACATTAAAACAAAAAAAGGCTCGAAATATTTCACTTTATGTGTAATGACTCTAGAATATATGAAAGTTCCACTTTTTGAATTAAATTACAGGAAAAAAAGGAACTTTTACACGATATTCTAATTTTTTGAGATGCAGCTGTATAATGTTGAATGTTTTATTCAACTGAAAATAGTAACCTAAGGCACATATTCAGGCAATGGGTATTTTCGCTGAAAATGTATCATCAAATTTGAATTGTTTTTATCCTTACACCCCGAAAATTGACTTTTTTGCTATTAATCTACACACAAAATCCTCTGAAGCTCAATCAGATATAATACGAATAGATATGTTGAAACTACACACCTTCTTCCATTATAGTTCTATGTTGGTAGTTGAGAGATGAACCAAAGCTCATATTGTTGATGATCAGACAGACACCACGAGGTTCACTGGACATTTTGTATTCATGGATCTGAAAATAAACATTTTGTTAATAAAATATTACACTTCCGACCAGTGTTAATAAAGTACACATTTCTGTTAACAAAATTCCTAAATCAGGGAGTCGAACTGCAGTTCTGGAGGCCTGGAGTCTAAAACAGTGTGGAGATTCTCCTGCACTAACACACCTACTAAACCTTATCATTAACCAGTGGGTGTAAATCAGGAGTTTAATGAGGTATTTTAGAGCAGGGGATTCAGCAAACTGGACTTCATTCATGGCTGTTCTATTCACAGTGTTATAAATCACCTCATCAGGTGCTGTGGCAGGTCGACCTAAAAAGAAAGAAAAAACAAGTAAAGATGTATCCGACTGTTGCTACATCCCAACTCATAGATTTTTTAAAATGGCTGCAAAAACATGTGCATGTACCTGTCTTTCGTGATGTTTCATCACGTGTGAAGAGCTTCTTCAGCTGAGGGAAAATCTCCTGAAGCTCTTCTTTCTGCAACACCTTCAGAAATTCATGACACGTCTCATCACCCTTGTTCGTCACAATATCCAGAAGGTTAATGATGATCTCCTCCTGTGTCTGATTGGGCTGGTTAAGATTGTTGTAGTCGCGCTTGGTGATGATGTTGTCGCTCTGGACGTGCTGTAAAACGATGCTGGCGTCGGTGGACAGAGTGGCGATGAGAAACACCTTGTTCTTACACACAGTCTCCATGACTATAAGACAAAATTAGACATTAGTTAGGGTGTTTTTGGGCAATCTGCATAACAGCTTGTGACTACACTCAGAGCTACAGGTGTACCTGTCTTCCAAATCTGGTGATAGTCTTATATTAAATTCATATTATCATCATACAGTAACTTAATTAACTTCTAAACAAGCAGTGTGTGTTTTCTCAGTCTTGCATTCTATGGACAGGGTTAATGATGGAGATCGGAGTCTCTCATGGTGAATGGATGGCCTAGTGTCAGATATGGCTTAGCTGAAAGTTTTGATGTTGAAACAGAAGTTACATGTGGTAGGCAGCCATTGGCCATCAAATCAATGATGTTATAGCAGAAGACACATATAGAGAAAGTTTACACCTGCTAGCACAGTGCTCAGTATAGCAGGAGCCGTTCACTCCTGGAGGGACTGAAGAGTGCTTCATCCTCACATACTCTACTGAGAGGCATGTCACTCCAGGAGGTCTGTTCTGCAACTACCTGGGCATCACCATGTACCATATCCAGATCAACCCCAACACCGGATAGTGCGATTATAAATCATTTCTCTTCTATAACTGTGTACTATAGAGTCAAGCAGAGTTAACTGTGTTGGAAAGATCTTCAGAATAAACACCAGGGTCTTTATTTCAGCAGTTTTAGCTAAAAGACTGAATGTTTGTTGTGATGTTGGTCACTTGTTCACTCTGATTTCTTAGATTTTTATTCTAATTTTATTGATTATTCTTATATCAGAATTTCATTATGAATGTCAAAACCCAATCACGTTGTTTAAACAAGCGGAAACGGGCACAGGCGGATTTCCTTTAACTTGCAGTGAATATCGAAAGTAAACAGGACCAGCTGTAAAGTCTCACTTCAGTCCCGCATTTCACACACTTTATTCAGTTTATTCACAGTTTATAATCTGATTCACTCTCACCTTTAACTGCTCAACTAAAACACGTGCAGGTTGGATTTTAATCCGAATTGAATCACGTCTCCATTCGCCACCGACCGCACGAACTCGGACTCGCCTTGATGACGTCAGAGCTCAGTTCTGATTGGCTGGAGGCTCCTGTCAGTTATTTGTCTGACATTAAAAACACTGAATATGTTTGTTTGTTTGTTTGTTTGTTTTTTTCTCGTTGTAATTACTCGAACTTGTTTGGGGTTCAGTTCTGCAACTGGATGAAGCCTATAAATTATAAGCTGATTAAATCGGAGTATTTAATAAACATCACTTTCTGATTAACAATTTATAATTGCAACATTTTTCATACATAACTGCAGATTCATGAAAAACCCTCCATCATATCAACACTTTAAAAATGAATCTTTACTCCTAATTACAGGTAAGAATGTTATTACACTAGTATAACTGCTCAATAATTAGGATATACTGTAATATCATCTTACCCCAAATATAATTACTCCCCTTTTCTTTCAGAACTAAAAAGAAGCGGTTAACTTTGTTCAAACAGTCTGCCTTTTGTCACAAATTATTATAATATAATATAATATAATATAATGTAATATAACAGAAATACAATTAAAAGCTTTTCCAATTGTTTATTACAGAAAAATGGATAATCTTTCTACATCATTTTTATTTCGTCACGTCACAACACAACACAACACAACAACACAACACAACACACAACGTAGCAGAGCGTGTCCTGTTCTCTTCTCGCAGAATCTCGCGATAAGTAGAAGCTTGAAACTGGCCCATGATCCTTTGCAGTTTCTCTTTCTAGCCGGCGCCTGAGAATGGGTATGTGTTTACGTCGTGTCCTGCTCCGCGGAATCCGAGCTCATCTACCTGATTAAACTTTATATTTTGTTTTAATATTAGGTTTAGATTGTTTAGTAGACACGCCATGTCGATTCTGAGCCTGTATTGCGTTTTTTTGTGCGGTTATTTAGTTATTTTTTGATGAGTTGAGTTTGGAGAGCGGAATGGTGACATGTCTCAAGATGGCGGCGCTCTTTGGGTACACACTGCTGTGGATATTACTGACTAGCCTGTTTGTTCGGGGTTTTATTTTTATTTTTAGCACGCGTGCATTAATTGAAAGAAATTCCGCTCAGGGTGTACGTTTGAGGTTAAAGTTTTATTGTTGGAGAACATGGACAAATACCTAGCAAAAGGCCTGGTGCTAATTAGCCGATTAGCTTCGTGAGGCGCTGAAGAGTCTGGATCACGATGGACTGCGTTAAATAACTTTATACTTATATTTACTTCAGCTGTCTTTTAACTTTTATATATCACTTTGGCGGATGTTTTGGGTCGAGTTCTATAATCCTGTATTATAAAGTCCTGAGTTTGTAAAAGCTTTAGCTGGTTAGTGAGCTAATGTTCCTCCAGCGTGTCCAGGGTCTGTAACATTGGGGTTTATATTAATAGTTTATACTGAAACTTCTGGCTTTTCTCTGCACTGCAGTTTCTCTTCTGTTTAGTTTAGTTTTGTCTGTATTACAGAACAGGAAAGTAGATTTTAACTCCTTCAGGCCAGTCAGAATGTTACTGTAATGTTTAGTAAAGTTATTTATGATGTTTTATTATAATTACTCCACAGTGCTCGAGTGTGTATGATGATTTTATTGCGGAGTCTGAGTAAACCCTGCTGAGACTCACCTTGGAGAACTGAACACTCGAGTGTGTGTGGGATTGATGAAGGCTTTAGGCCGTGCCGTGATTCCAGCACTGACTCTTCTGATTTTATTTTTTAAATACAGGTATCTCAAGGGACAACTGGCACAAACGCCGTAAGACCGGTGGCAAACGCAAACCCGTCCACAAGAAGAGGAAGTATGAGCTCGGACGGCCTCCATCGAACACAAAGGTACAGCAATAACACACACACACACACACACACACACACGCGGTGTTCTCGTTCCTAATGTAGATCTGTGTAGAATCTTTGAAAAAACACCGAGTAAAAGTGTGTTTGTGCCGTGACTAAACGGGTTTATCCTGGTGTTCTGTATATTTCACTACAAAACTAGTTTTATAAACACTACAGTTCCCTCATGCACTGGAGCCTAAATCATTTTCTACATAATTACAACAAACGCATCCATTTAAAGCTCGTTTATTTTATCATGAAGATAAATGTACACCTCATGATGTCCTCTCCCACACGCGTGTCCGATTTAATTTAACAGTTTAAACACCTGTTTAATGAAAACGGGATATCCCGTTTTTGTCTCAACGGTTACCGTATTGTGTTATAATTGTGTATCTAATGCGCAGTCGTCATGGTGATCGGCACGGTGTCCATGTGAGTGATGTAAACACGTCCTTAGGTCGGTCTGTATTTGACCGTTTTGGTCAAAACTTTTAGACCTTCCAATGTTAGGATCAGTCATAGTTACACTGACACATGGACACGCTGATGATGACGATGAAGAAGATGATGTGGGTGTGGTTTGTGTAACAACGGTAATTTATTTATTTTAATGCATTTCGTTCCAGCTCGGCCCAAAGCGCATCCACACGGTGAGGGTCCGCGGTGGGAATAAGAAATACCGTGCACTCAGGCTCGACGTGGGCAACTTCTCCTGGGGCTCAGAGTGTAAGTGTGTGTGTGTGTGTGTGTGTGTGTGTGTGTGTGTGTTTATGCTGTACAGCGGTTAAAATATAGTTCAGATTATTCCTGCAGGTCTTTTCAGTGATGATACCATGTCCAGTTCTGCTACTGAGTGCATGTGAGTGACACTTGTGTTCCAACTCTGAGGAAAAGACCTGCAGCTCATAAATCATCCAGATATCAGATACGATCACTCGGGGACGTCAGAGTCGCTGCTTTAGGTTATCAGCAAAAAAAAAAAAAAAGTTTAGTGGATCAAGAACACAAAATTGCAGTGAAAACTTTAAATGAGTTCGTTTGGAAAGAGACACTGTTACAGCATTGGCCCTGAGTTTATTGCTCTATTGCCCCCTAGTGGAGGTACAGAGTATAGCTCTTCTAGGGTTCCACAAGGCGATTTTAATTTAGAACACGTTTTTAGATTTTTTTTTTCTTTTTGTTTAAAAAACTAGACTAGAAACTTTTATCAGTAATAAATATTATATTTGGTGAAACAATTTTTAAAAAAATGTCATCAGGGTTAAATGGACCGTGTGTGTGGTGTTGAACGTGGTGTTTTGGTGCTTGCAGGCTGCACCCGTAAGACCAGGATCATCGATGTGGTCTACAATGCTTCCAATAACGAGCTGGTCAGGACCAAAACCCTGGTGAAGAACTGTGTGATCCTGGTGGACAGCGCTCCCTTCAGGCAGTGGTATGAGTCTCACTACGCCCTGCCTCTGGGACGCAAGAAGGGTGCCAAACTGGTACGTTTTCATTAACCACCCAAAAACAAAAAAAACACGTGCACCCAACCCTTTATTCTATATGACTGTGTTAAAGTAATAAATACTTTATATATGGTGTTTATGTAAACATTTAGCATTCAAATTCATGACTATTAATTAGTTGTACGATTAGCTTAACACCAAAACAAGCAAAGATTCGTACTCTATAAAACACGTGGAGGAGATAAACAACCGTTTATACGACAAAATCTAAACAGTTTCCATTCAGGAGCTATTCTGTTTACGTTTAGTATTGAATTTACTTTTTATTACTTTATTTATTAGTGCAGTGATCAGTGTTCAAGCTGGGAAATGGTGTTCTTTAAGATTTCTGAGCGATACTGCCCCCTACTGACAGAACACGTGAAATAACCTACATTAAGTCACGAGTGTTATCAAACATGTCAAGACTTTATTCAACTAAATCGTGGATTATACTTTCCTTTAAGTGCAAATACACACATAAGTAATGTTCTTTGTGGATGTTCTCAAAAATGAACTGGTCAGGTTTCAGGATTAAATGAAGGCTGTACAGGAGAGTGGAGAGTGGGGTTAGTGTGGAGAGTTAAATGGTCTTTCTGTGATGAGATTGTTGTCCAGTTCTGCTCCTGAGTGACTCTGATGCAGTCGAACACTCTGAGAAAGACTTGCGGTCGTATCGGATATTGAGGAGAAGGATTCCGTGGAAAGTCTGCTAGATATCTGGTGTCTCTGTGTAATGTTCAACTTGGGAACATCTAAAGAAGAGCTCAGCATGTACAGGAGCTTTAAATATCAATGTTAAACCAATAAGATTATTCAAGTCATTCATTTAAACCCCAGAGTAATGCGTTATTAGACCACACGAACGTGTCCGGTTCAGTCACGTCCTGCTTTCTCCTGGCAGACCCCTGAAGAGGAGGACATCCTGAACAAGAAGAGGTCGAAGAAGGTGCAGAAGAAGTTCGACAAGCGCAGAAAGAACAGCAAGATCAGTCCTCTGTTGGATGAGCAGTTCCAGCAGGGCAAGCTGCTCGGTGAGTCACGCATCGGCCCCACATGGTTTATTTCCCATAATTCAACACTCATGATGAAATATCCAGTTCTGCTACTGACACCACAGTGATGAACTTCTTACCACTTTCTGATTCCTGCAAGTGTTCTTCATAAACCTACACACACACACACACACACCGCTTCTGTATG
Source organism: Cranoglanis bouderius (assembly GCA_023630585.1). Lineage (NCBI taxonomy): Eukaryota > Metazoa > Chordata > Actinopteri > Siluriformes > Cranoglanididae > Cranoglanis > Cranoglanis bouderius. Next base: position 29,186,384 of record CM042540.1, read on the forward strand.
GAGATGTAATGAACAGGGTCTTTTTTCTTTCTTTGTCCGTTTTCCCAGCATGCATTTCTTCCAGACCGGGACAGTGTGGTAGAGCTGATGGCTATGTTCTGGAAGGAAAAGAACTGGAGTTCTACCTGAGGAAGATCAAGGCCAAGAAGGGCAAATAAATGTACAGCTCTGTTTGATTTCGATTGCCATTAAAATTAAACCCACCCACAGTCCTGTTTACGCCTCTTTATTTAAAATGTGTTGAATTTAACTCGGTCTGACTGCAGACAGGAGACTTACTGACTTTATGGAGGTGTGAGAAAGTTATGCAGCTTTATGCAGTGTTGCTATAACTGGTTATAACCTCCCATATTAATCTGAAGAGCTCGGGTGCTGCAGTGACTCCTGTGTTACTGCAGTGCTCGTGTACACCTCTTTACATTTCTTTTACTCAGTTGTGTAAACAAATTGACCCCCCCCCCCCCCCCCCCACCCAAAATCAGTTTCTTATCAATCAGCGTATTTTTAAATAAATAAATAAATCACATATTCTGATTGATTTTATACAAGGACGCTAAACGTTGCTGCGTGACTCCATCAGCTGCTAATAAAGAAGAGAAATACAACTGAACCTCATTAAACACGTCTGTGTTTACGTTTTCAGCACATGCACACCCTAGTAATCTTAGTTTCAATAATAATAATTAATAAAGGTATTAAATCCTCACACATGGAAGTAATTTTAGTTTTTGGTTCTTTCACCTTGATCACAGCTTCACCAGGTGAGTTTTTAATATCGTGTTGTCTGTACTGCAGAGCTTTTATTAAGTTTATTAACCATTTGTAATGTTTATTTGGTGTAAAGTAACTTTTATAACAGCTTCTTTCTACATATAATAAATACTTATGATTATATCACTGCTATAATCTGGTGTTATGTTCCTGTGTCTGCGCTGCAGTTATAATATTTTTATTAGTTATTACTTTTATATCTAGTAATTAATGTATCATTATCCACTTCTCTTAGCTTTTATTTTGTATTTTTGCTGCTTTGTTTTGGAATTGTGCAGCAGGTTATTGCTCACCTTTCCCCCAGGTGTAAAATGTGATGTGAAAATAAATCTAAATAGAAATTATTTTCCTCCTAATAACAGGCTTCTGATCCTAAACCCTGAACTGTAAAGGCTGGTGTCCTGGACAGAGTTTAAATTAAACTACAAACACGTATTTAGTTTTAGAGACTGTGTTAATCTGAATTAAATTAAACTGAATCTTTGTGTACTGCTGTGTTAAAGCTGTTTGGATCCAGAAACAGAACAGAAGCTTCAAATTCAACTAAACAGGGAAGATGGAGAACTGAAAACTTTAACGAGAAATAACACTTTTATTCTAATTATTAACGATGAACAGCGGCATCCTAGATGTTAGTTTGTGAAGGATCTAATGCCAATGAACAAACCTCAAAAAGAACCACACAACATCTGAGCTCACTGTTGTAGCAGATTCACGTTCAATTTATTACTGGATGCAGGAAGTGTGGAACAATAACGTCCAGGTGAAAGTTTAAATCAGTCCCTCCAGGATTTTGCGGTACCGCGGAAGTTCACGCAAAATCATGCAAACTCTGTAATATTCGGAGGAGCTGCGGTTTCTCCACAGATTTGGGTGAAGACGTGTCATGTGACATCACAATGCATTCATCCAAAGCCTTCTTGGATTCACGTGTCGAACCTGAGTACAGCTAAAAGCTCTCGTTTACCAACAGACATCACTGAGAAAGACAATTTCTTGCGATTTTGCCAACTCATGTAGTTTCTGCAAAAAAAATAAACATGAAAAACTCCAGAAATTGCATCGCAAATTTTGAAAGAAGCAAAAATCGAGCCTTTTTGGCTGCAAAAAAAAAAAAAAAAAAAAACCCATGAAATCCTGCATAGACTTAAATTTACTGCTGACCTGTAAATAGTCCTTTAGCAGGTATATGGCTTCCTGACAGGAATAATGGAGAGCTAGAAGCTTTTGGAGAACATAAATTCAAGTTCAGTTTATTTGTATAGAGCTTTTAACAATGTTTATTTTCCCAGAGCAGCTTTACAGAAATATATAAATTGAGGATAAAGATTTTAAATGTATGAATTTATCCCTAATGAGCAGCCAGAGGTGACGGTGGTGAGGAAAAACTCCTTTTGGAAAACATAGCAGACGAAGACAATGATGTTCAGATGATAGATGAAAGGCTCCTAGATATGAATGGAGAGTCTGGTGCTCAGCTGGTTCTGAACCCGGCCTCCATCTCTACAGCCTGGAGAGATGTTCTGAGATGTTTCCTGTAGTAGCAGTGAACCGGATGTGATTAGCTGTTATTTTATTACACACACAGGGGCGTAGCCATCATTACAGATGTGG
>CM042540.1:29196268-29198768 GCA_023630585.1 Cranoglanis bouderius
AGTGGCCTTCAGCTCATCTGCATTTTTTGGTCTCTTGTTTCTCATTTTCCTCTTGACAATACCCCATAGATTCTCTATGGGGTTCAGGTGTGGTGAGTTTGCTGGCCAGTCAAGCACACCAACACCATGGTCATTTAACCAACTTTTGGTGCTTTTGGCAGTGTGGGCAGGTGCCAAATCCTGCTGGAAAATGAAATCAGCATCTTCAAAAAGCTGGTCAGCAGAAGGAAGCATGAAGTGCTCCAAAATTTCTTGGTAAATGGATGCAGTGACTTTGGTTTTCAAAAAACACAATGGACCAACACCAGCAGATGACATTGCACCCCAAATCATCACAGACTGTGGAAACTGAACACTGGACTTCAAGCAACTTGGGCTATGAGCTTCTCCACCCTTCCTCCAGACTCTAGGACCTTGGTTTCCAAATGAAATACAAAACTTGCTCTCATCTGAAAAGAGGACTTTGGACCACTGGGCAACAGTCCAGTTCTTCTTCTCCTTAGCCCAGGTAAGACGCCTCTGACGTTGTCTGTGGTTCAGGAGTGGCTTAACAAGAGGAATACGACAACTGTAGCCAAATTCCTTGACACGTCTGTGTGTGGTGGCTCTTGATGCCTTGACCCCAGCCTCAGTCCATTCCTTGTGAAGTTCACTCAAATTCTTGAATCGATTTTGCTTGACAATCCTCATAAGGCTGCGGTTCTCTCGGTTGGTTGTGCATCTTTTTCTTCCACACTTTTTCCTTCCACTCAACTTTCTGTTAACATGCTTGGATACAGCACTCTGTGAACAGCCAGCTTCTTTGGCAATGAATGTTTGTGGCTTACCTAGTGAACCAAACTGAGAGACCATTTTGAAGGCTCAGGAAACCTTTGCAGGTGTTTTGAGTTGATTAGCTGATCGGCATGTCACCATATTCTAATTTGTTGAGATAGTGAATTGGTGGGTTTTTGTTAAATGTGAGCCAAAATCATCACAATTAAAAGAACCAAAGACTTAAACTACTTCAGTCTGTGTGCAATGAATTTATTTAATACACGAGTTTCACAATTTGAGTTGAATTACTGAAATAAATGAACTTTTCCACGACATTCTAATTTATTGAGATGCACCTGTACAGTAGAGGCGTGTATGGCATTGTTTTTTATTTACACTCCTGCAGTTGTTGTTTTTATTTGTTTTATTTGTATTATATTTTCTAATGAACATACAGTAGTTGGTTCTATTTCCCAAATTATATCAACAAATGAGTCATTTAAACCAGCGGGTCTCACTGTTTTCCAGCCAGGACCTCTTTAAATATAAAAGAAATAAATTCCCCAGACTCCCTCAGCACAGATTTTTCAAATACGTTTCTCATTATTTCTATGTATAATTATATCTCGGATATTTATTAGAGCTTTTGACTGACAGAACACATTAAGTCTAAGCTGAACACATTTAGGCCGATTTGTTTATGAGTTATTTGGATTAAACACATTCAATTCAAGTCAATAGTCAAACAGATCACTAAATAAAACCTCAATAAATAAATAATAACCGTGATAAAGATGATTGTGATTTCCATCTCTGTAACTAAATGAAAATATCACAGACCTCTGGGTCTCTGCAGACCCCTGATTCAGAACCTCAACAACACTGTAATGTTAATAAACACACTCTCTCTCTCTCTCTCTCTCTCTCTCTCTCTCTCTCTCTCTCTCTCTCTCTCTCTCTCTCTCTCTCTCTCTCTCTCTCTCTCTCTCTCTCTCTCTCTCTCTCTCTCTCTCTCTCTCTGATACACACTTCTATAATGAAATAAAGGTTAGTGCTCAGTGTTTAGTGCAGCGTTAGATATTTATAGTGATGGTGATTTAGAGCCGAACTCAGAACTGCACTTCTGCTTCACACTGATTTATAACGGTGAGGTTTAACAAGCCGATGTTCCACTTAAACACAGAGACGGTGTGACAGATTAAACATTTAACACATTTGTTTACCATGTTTACGCTCATTTCAGAAATTCACTGGTTTTACCCTTTTATTAAAGTTTATAATGAACTATTTTTGTAATATACACTTAAGGGTTATTTGTAACCTTAAACATGTCGGAAAGAACCCTGCAACAAAAAACAGTTTGAGACAGAATGTGTGTGTGTGTGTGTGTGTGTGTGTGTGTGTGTGTGTGTGTGTGTGTGTGTGTGTGTGTGTGTGTGAGGAGTGTAAGAGTGTGAGGAGTGTAAATGTAAATGTGTGTGTGTGTGTTAACAGTTAACAGTGTTGTTATAGGGCAGTGGTAGCTCAGTGGGTAAGATGTTGGGCTACTGATCAGAAGGTCGTGAGTTCAAACCCCAGCACCGCCAAGCTGCCACTGTTGGGCCCTTGAGCAAGGCCCTTAACCCTCAACTGCTCAGATGTATAAATGAAATAAATGTAAGTCGCTCTGGATAAGGACATCTGCCAAATGCTGTGAGTGTGTGAGGAGTGTGAGGAGTGTGTGAGTGTGAGGAGTGTGTGAGTG
>CM042540.1:29203768-29251268 GCA_023630585.1 Cranoglanis bouderius
GCAGCGTGTGTCTTTATCAGACACGGTTCCATAAATCCAATTCAGTAAAACCTAAGAACCTTTAATTACCCATGGAACCATTGAAGAACTCTTGAAGAGCCCAAGAAAGTTTAGGTAAATGTTGTAAAGACAGGTTCTAGGTTCTAAAAAGGAAATAATGAGCAATAATTTAGAGTTTGTAACACACACTTACCAGTTTAATATACAGACTTACAACAAAGGGTTCTATAAAGGATCCAAAAGAGGTTCTATAGTACTCTGAAACACTTCGGAACCCTACAGATGGAGGACAGAAGAACCCTTGCAGATAGAGCCTCTTTAGAAAGCTACACTCTTATGAAAAAGGGTTCCTCAAGAATTCACTGGATAACTAAAGGTTCTAAGCTTCCACCCTTTCTGATAAATAAACACTCTGTTACAGGGTTCTACACTAAATGTTAAAGGTTTCCACCAAAAGGACAAATGAAGAACCATTAAAGGTTCTAATTTAAAAAAAAAAAATCATGTACATATTAATTTATTCAGAAATAATCAAACTGCTATGTAGGAGGTTTGTAGTGAATTATGTGGTTTAGAATGCTGCTGTGATGATGATGGTGATGATGATGATAATGGTGTTGATGATGGTGATGATGATGATAATGGTGTTGATGGTGGTGATGATGGTGATGATAATGGTGTTGATGGTGGTGTTGATGGTGATGATGATAATGATAATGGTGATGATGATGATAATGGTGTTGATGATGGTGATGATGATAATGGTGATGATGATGATGATGCTGATAATGGTGTTGATGGTGGTGATGATGATGATAATAGTGGTGATGATGATGATGATGATGGTGATGATGATAATGGTGGTGGTGATGATGATGATGATGATGGTGATGATGATGATGATGATGGTGAAGATGTTGATGGTGATGATGATGGAGGAGTTTGTTGTTACTGAAATATCATTTTGTGAAATGAAACGAGTTTGAAATGAATTTCCTCTAACGGAGAACAGTTCCGTAGTGAACTCAGGCTCTGTATCAGGTTCCGTAATTACCCCCATGTGTGTGTGTGTGTGTGTGTGTGTGTGTGTGTGTGTGTGTGTGTGTGTGTGTGTGTGTGTGTGCTGTAGAACACAAAGAAGCTGCTAGTTAACGAGTTTAATCCACATTCCTCACATCTCACATGTCCTGTTCAGCGTCTCATTAAAAACAAAACACAGTGCGGTCAGGACAAACCCACGCTCTAGAACCCTCCATCATCTGAGTCCTGACTTTCCTCACTGTAATAAGGACAGAGCTGCAGAAACATTCTGGAGTTCTGGAGATTTGGACGCACAAACAAAACGAAAAGAGGGAAAATAAACTTTGGATGTCACACAGAAACATTTTAAACCAGTTATTTACATAATTATCTAATCATTAAATGTTTGTTTAGATTTTTTTTACCATCACTGTATTTCTGACTAATGAATAAAAGGATTTCATGAGGAAGTTTTCAGGCCTACACACACCTCAGAGAACTTTTGCTTCTTTGCTGTTTGTTTAATGTGCAGCATGAAACCACCAAACCACATAACAAACGAATCAAAGAATCGATTTCATTCTGATTCAGATTCGACACATGGATGTGGTGAGTGTGTGAAAGTTTTCTGAGTGTACACATACTAACGTCCTTCATCTACATCAACAGTTCCTAACAGTGGAAGCCTTTTGGACTCGATTGTGTAAGAGGTTCTCACTTCAGAGTTCCTCTCCATAATTACCACTGTCCACTCGAGGTTATTTAAATAGACTGGAATTGTCCAGCAGTGAAGACGGAACTTCATGACAGGTTCACGCTCTCGTACTCGCCGTGGTCCGAGTCGTCGATCTCCAGCCCCGGAACCAGGCTGTAGTATTTAGTGGACTGAGTCATGTAGGCTTTCTCTCGATCCGCTGAGTCCCTCATCACCTCGCTCACACTCACCGTCTCTAAATCCTGCTTACTGTCCAGTTCCTGGTTCTCCTCTTTACCAGATGAGGTGGAAGGTGGAGGTCCCAGAGAGTCCACTGACCCCAGTTTGACCTCGACTTCCTCGTAGATGTCCCTCGTGCTGCCTAGAAGAGCTGAGGAAGGTCTGACCATCAGCTGGTTCTTCAACATGTTGTCCTTTGTGCTCTTGTTGCGTAAATCTCCGTTCTTCATACGCACTGCCCCGAATTTCGGCGAGTCTTTTTTCTCCTCTTTCCTCCCGCAGCACCAGCAGAGCGTCAGGAGAACAAGGAGGAGGAGCGGAAGCAGGATGAAGAGAGCATTCAGACCTGAAAGACGACAAACGTCATCGACGTGGACAGACCAAACCGTCCTGCCTGAAAGCCTTTCAGGGGAGGAACATGTCAAGTTACCCACGATGCCCTGCAACCTGCTGGAGTTGCCCTGATTAGCAGAGTGGAAATCCTCCACGAAAGAGCAAGAGCATGTCCACGGATTTCCCAATAAATCCATCTGCTGGAGGGGAAGTTTGAGGACTGAGGCAGGAAGTGATTTCAAACGATTTCCACTAAGAATCAGAACTTGCAGATTTTCAGCATCCTTTAGGAAATGGACAGGAAGTTCCTCCAGAAAGTTCTGCCCCAAATCCAGCACCTCCAAACCGAAGGCATCAACAAGGAAATCTCGAGGAAGGGATCTCAGCTGGTTCTGATTTAAATAAATCTCTCGTAGAGAAGCAGGAGCAGAACCTGCAGCCGTGTCATGGATCCGTGTGACGTTACAAAAGGACAAATCCAGGACCTGAAGTTTGGGCGTGGATCTTAATGTGGCCCATGAAACACAAGGAAATGAAGATCCAGTGAAGTTCAGACAGCAGGTCTCGTTGGAGAAACGGGAAGGAAACTGATCCGTGATGGTGGCTGATGGACACTCGCATCTGTCGACTCGTCCCTCAGATCCGGACACGACACGGAGGACAGAGAGGAGCCCACTGAGACAAACGAGTCCTACAACAACAACGCAAAGGAACACTTTCACACTTAGCAGCGAGCTACATTTTGGTCCTAACATGGGTTCCTCAAGGGTTCTTTAGATAGTCCTCAGCATCTGAATCCTCTTTGATATGTAAAAAATCTATTTTAGTTCTGAAATGTTCTAGAAGCACATTGAAGATAAGAGAAGAGAAGAGAAGAGAACAGAAGAGAAGAAAAAAGAAGAGAAAAGAAGAAGACAGAACAGTCAGAAACAGTCAGACAGCGACAGTCAGAAGAATATTCCTACAATATTCCTGAGTGTTTAACACTAGCGTGTTGTAGATGTTTACATTGATGATGTGTGTTTTTCTTTAGTAAATGTGTTTTAGATACATCTCTTTACACGATGCTAAACTGGAGGCTATTAGCTTCCATTACCTGTTAGCTCCATTAGCCTCGTAGCTCCAGTGCAGGATTACGGCCTGTTTTTCTCTCCGGTGTTGTTGATGGTAAAGCTTCAGTAATCCCCCGGCGTGTGGAGACGCTGCCACGGTTTCAGTTCTCTCGTGGTTTGATTTACGTTTTGTCGAGGTGATGATGTGAGTTTGGGATTCGGAATCAAACCTAAAGAAAAACACATCAGTTTACAAAGAAGAAGAATAAGAAGAAGATCATCATTCATTCATTTAAATTGCGCTTAAAAAACAGAATAAAAAAACAATTAAACTGTGAATGAAGGAAAAAATAAATGATTTATAGAAAGACTATATAAGTATTAAACAGCAGCAGGGTGGTGTGATGAAGTGAGTTACTGTTACCTCCCTGATGTTGATTATTTTCCTCCAACAGCATGTCCCCAAGTGCTTTATTCCTCTTACACCACAGCAAAAGGCAAAAAATATACAGCTTCAAAATATCAGAAAAAGTTACAGCTTTACCTCTGACTGTTATAAAGTGCTGACACTGGAGACTCCTTCCATACATGTGACATAAACAGAAAACTCCACCGAATGACCGATAATAAATATTTTTTAATGTTTATTGTCAGTGGAGCGTCTGCTGTACACGTCCCTGTGAATGAGCCGTTACTATAGAAACCATAACGTATCAGAACGAGCGCATTAATATAAACCTGCGATTTTAATATTTGTGACTAAACAAACTACTATAGAGAAACACCACACCTGAGAAACTCTACACCTGAGAAACACTACACCTGAGAAACACCACACCTGAGAAACACCACACCTGAGAAACACCACACCTGAGAAACACCACACCTGAGAAACACTACACCTGAGAAACACCACACCTGAGAAACACTACACCTGAGAAACACCACACCTGAGAAACACCACACCTGAGAAACACCACACCTGAGAAACACCACACCTGAGAAACACTACACCTGAGAAACACCACACCTGAGAAACACCACACCTGAGAAACACTACACCTGAGAAACACCACACCTGAGAAACACTACTACAGAGAAACACCACACCTGAGAAACACCACACCTGAGAAACACTACACCTGAGAAACACCACACCTGAGAAACACTACACCTGAGAAACACTACACCTGAGAAACACTACTCCAGAGAAACACCACACCTGAGAAACACCACACCTGAGAAACACTACACCTGAGAAACACTACTACAGAGAAACACTACACCTGAGAATGACTACTACAGAGAAACACTACTACAGAGAAACACTACACCTGAGAAACACTACTACAGAGAAACACTACTACAGAGAAACACCACACCTGAGAAACACCACACCTGAGAAACACCACACCTGAGAAACACCACACCTGAGAAACACTACACCTGAGAAACACTACACCTGAGAAACACTACTACAGAGAAACACTACACCTGAGAAACCCTACCCCTGAGAAACACTACTACAGAGAAACACTACACCTGAGAAACACCACACCTGAGAAACACTACTACAGAGAAACACTACACCTGAGAAACACTACTACAGAGAAACACCACACCTGAGAAACACTACTACAGAGAAACACTACACCTGAGAAACACCACACCTGAGAAACACCACACCTGAGAAACACCACACCTGAGAAACACTACTACAGAGAAACACTACACCTGAGAAACACTACACCTGAGAAACACCACACCTGAGAAACACCACACCTGAGAAACACTACACCTGAGAAACACTACACCTGAGAAACACCACACCTGAGAAACACCACACCTGAGAAACACCACACCTGAGAAACACTACACCTGAGAAACACCACACCTGAGAAACACTACACCTGAGAAACACCACACCTGAGAAACACCACACCTGAGAAACACTACACCTGAGAAACACCACACCTGAGAAACACTACACCTGAGAAACACTACACCTGAGAAACACCACACCTGAGAAACACCACACCTGAGAAACACCACACCTGAGAAACACTACACCTGAGAAACACCACACCTGAGAAACACCACACCTGAGAAACACCACACCTGAGAAACACTACACCTGAGAAACACTACACCTGAGAAACACCACACCTGAGAAACACCACACCTGAGAAACACCACACCTGAGAAACACTACACCTGAGAAACACTACACCTGAGAAACACCACACCTGAGAAACACCACACCTGAGAAACACTACACCATGGAACAGTGTTTATTATTTTATTTTTAATATCTGATATATAATTATTCAGATCACAATATTCTGAAACACCGTCTGAGGCCTGGAGTTGGAGCTGGTCTTTACAGCTGATGAAGGTGCTGTACTTTGTTCTCTCTTCACCTCAGCACTCTGTGTGTGTGTGTGTGTGTGTGTGTGTGTGTGTGTGTGTGTGTGTGTGAGTGTGAGTGTGTGAGTGTGTGAGTGTGAGAGTGTGAGTGAGTGTGTGTGTGTGTGTGTGTGTGTGTGTGTGTGAGTGTGTGTGTGTGTGTGAGTGTGTGAGTGTGTGTGTGTGTGTGTGCGTGAGTGCGTGTGTGTGAGAGTGTGTGAGTGTGTGTGTGAGAGTGTGTGAGTGTGTGTGTGTGTGTGAGTGTGTGTGTGAGAGTGTGTGAGTGTGTGTGTGAGAGTGTGTGTGTGTGTGTGTGTGAGTGTGTGTGTGTGTGAGAGTGTGTGAGTGTGTGTGTGTGTGTGTGCGTGAGTGCGTGTGTGAGAGTGTGTGTGAGTGTGTGTGTGAGAGTGTGTGAGTGTGTGTGTGTGTGTGAGTGTGTGTGTGTGTGTGTGTGTGAGTGTGTGTGTGTGTGTGTGAGAGTGTGTGTGTGTGTGTGTGTGTGAGTGTGTGTGTGAGTGTGTGTGTGAGTGTGTGAGTGTGAGTGTGTGTGTGAGAGTGTGTGAGTGTGTGTGTGTGTGTGAGTGTGTGTGTGAGAGTGTGTGAGTGTGTGTGTGAGAGTGTGTGTGTGTGTGTGTGTGTGTGTGTGTGTGTGTGAGTGTGTGTGTGTGTGTGTGAGTGTGTGTGTGTGTGAGAGTGTGTGAGTGTGTGTGTGTGTGAGAGTGTGTGAGTGTGTGTGTGAGAGTGTGTGTGTGTGTGTGTGTGTGTGTGTGTGTGTGAGTGTGTGTGTGAGAGTGTGTGAGTGTGTGTGTGAGAGTGTGTGTGTGTGTGTGTGTGTGTGTGTGTGTGTGAGTGTGTGTGTGTGTGTGTGAGTGTGTGTGTGTGTGTGAGAGTGTGTGAGTGTGTGTGTGTGTGAGAGTGTGTGAGTGTGTGTGTGAGAGTGTGTGTGTGTGTGTGTGTGTGTGTGTGAGTGTGTGTGTGTGTGAGAGTGTGTGAGTGTGTGTGTGTTTCCTCCTCCACTGTATCCGTGACAGCAGGTTTCCTGATGTAAACAATAATGAGTGGAATGAACCAACACCCTCCCTGAGACAGAGACAGAAACACGTCTCCGGTGTTAAATGTTATAATTTAATATAAACTTTAATATAAACTTAAATATAAACTTTAATATAAACTTAAATATAAACTTAAATATAAACTTAACGCGGTGCAGCTTCAAATCACAGGTTTATATTAATGCGCTCGTTTTAATACATTATGGTTTCTATAGCGACAGCTCGTTCACAGGGACGTGTACAGCGGACGCTCCGCTAATAATAAAGGGATTTTAAAAATCACTGATGTGGTGAAGTTTTCTGTAAGGAGGAATGTGTTTATGTAACGGTTATGGAAGGAGTCTCCAGTGTCAGCACTTTGTAACAGTCAGAGGTAAAGCTGGAACTTGAAGTTTTCTGACATCTTCAGGACAGAGGAGTTTACACTTCTTTACGGTTCCTCAGTAACAACAACGAGCTGCGTTTATTTTCTTCTTATTAACTTGAAGAGAGAGAATAGAGAGAGAGAATAAAGAGAGGGAATAGAGAGAGGGAATAAAGAGAGAGGGAATAGAGAGAGGGAATAGAGAGAGAGAATAGAGAGAGGGAATAAAGAGAGAGGGAATAAAGAGAGAGAATAGAGAGAGGGAATAAAGAGAGAGGGAATAAAGAGAGAGAATAAAGAGAGGGAATAAAGAGAGGGAATAAAGAGAGGGAATAGAGAGAGGGAATAAAGAGAGGGAATAAAGAGAGAGAATAAAGAGAGGGAATAAAGAGAGACGTGAGGGAACGAGTGTTTATAGCTGCTATAACGTAAGCAACAACATTATGTGTAACTGTAAACGGATAAAAATATGACGTTCCTTAATAACTAAAAAATTGCAGTTGTTGGTAAGTTGCTGTGGTGAAGGAGGAATAAAACACTCGGGGACGTGCCGTTAGAGGAAACTAATCAACTTTAGCAGTAACTCAGCTTCATCACTCCACCCTGTCGTTTACTATTTTTCTATAACAGTCTCAAGTGTTTAATTTATTTATTATTCATGAGTTTATGGCTTTATGAAACTGCTGATCTTATTTACTCCTCATAAACACACACACACACACACACACACACACACACACACACACACACACACGTTTCCTCCTGATGAAGAGTGTGTTAATGAGCAGAAACACACTAAACTGCGCTGTAAATAAACTCTGAGGAAACACCTCCATTATCTATTGACTTTGCAGTAACAGCACAGGAAGGTCAAAGGTCAGTTCTTCAACCTGCTTTTAAATGTTTTTTTTGTTGTTTTAAATATTTTTTTATTAAATGCTGTTTGTATCAGTATCACATCTGGGCTGATGTTGGTGTGAGATGAGGCAGATGAGCTCATTAGCGGTTTTCTCACTTAATAAACCAATAAATAAGTGATAAGTAAATGATGATCGCTCCGTGCTGATGATCAGCTCCAGGTTACAGCTCTCAGTGCTCTTATATTCATATCCATGACCTCATCCACAAACCATTTCCATCCTCTTCCTCTCACATAAACACACTTCAGCAGCATTATTCTGTAAATGTTTACTTTTACTTTACACACCTGCATGACCGTGTTATTATAAACTTCACTCTTTAAAAAAAATAAAGATCAGTGTTCATTTAAAGCTGAACGGTGTAAATTAAATTAAAGCTGAGTGTAAATTACCATTAAGTCCAAAGAGTACAGAGAAATATGATCACACACACACACACACACACACACACACACATACACACACACACACACACACACACACACCTTCATTTCCTGCAGACTGAATCTCGTTTATAAAGTTTATAAAGTTAAGTCTCTTACCCTGAGCTGCCATCCTTCACTTCAGCACCGAGATAAAACCTTCTGCCTCCTCCCTGTGTGTGTGAGAGAGAGAGAGAGAGAGAGAGAGAGAGAGAGAGAGAGAGAGAGAGAGAGAGAGAGAGAGAGTGAGAAAGTGCGCCCTCTGGTGTTTAATATTAGATTCGGACACTGGGTGGTGTATTTACAGTGAAACTGACTTGAGATTGTTTTTATTAATAATAATAATAATAATAATAATAATAATAATAATATATTATAATATTAAGGCTATATGGATAATATTGTGAGAAAACATCACATCTACATATTTATTAATCGTTAATTTGTATTTTTTTTTTAAAACAGCTGTTTATACCGTTTAAAATGATTTTAGTCGCAGAAAAACAACCAAATCGGCAATGCTCAGTCTAACCACTAGAGGGCGATCTAATGACACACAATAACTGGTTCCAGAGCAACAAACTATATTTAAATGATAAATAAATGATACACGAATGTTTCATACATATTGTAAACAACAAGAACACAATCTTTATCGCCAAAGTGCACAGAACACAATGTTCATGTGCTTTTAAGTGTTTTAAGGAAACTGCGAAGCAGGAAGCGCTCCCCTATTCATCTGCGCTGTGGTGTCCTCCGTTTCCATGGCAACAAGCAACTGCGTAGTAAAGCGCAATGCGTCAAATAAATGACTAAATAAACAGAAGGCGACTTACAAACTTAATTACTTTAGTTATTTTTCAAATTAAGATAACAAATGAAGTGTTAAATGAACATTATGGAACATTTATCGAGTGTTTATAATGTTTTACCCCCCCTCCCCCCCCCCACCACCCATTATACCGAACAGTGGGATGATCCATTTCTACACAAACAACCATTTTAGTGTGTTGCTGATGTCATAATGTGTATTAGCACTGATTTACAGTTAAAGTGTCTTACTGTAATATCTCTATTATTATTTTACTGTATTGTAAATATCAACTTTGAACTATATGTTGCACAATTTTCAACATTTTTAACGTATATAAGACCACCGTTACAGTGTTTAGTGTTTAGTGTCCCATCCTTTGTTTCGCAAAACTTCTCAACAACTTTCTTTCTTCATCTTTCTGTGTACGTTCTTCTTGCACAATTTCTTATTTCCTCTGTTCTCCTGCTCCTCCGCCCTGTTTTCAATAGTTTGCACACTAACTCGTATCCTGTATTTCTCAGTAATGTCTGATTTTATTCACAATTAAGTCTGTATTTTTATTTACATTTTCATGATATATGCAACTGTGGAGGAAAGGAGATTTATCTTTTTGCTGATCTGCTGAATACAGAGACTTTCTTTGTGCAAACAGATGATTCTAGACCTTTTTGTGAATCTTACTTCCCTCTTCATAACCATTTTTGAATTTGCCTTTAAGCAGCTGGTCCTGAGGTCATTTATAGTGGATGCAGTATGCAGTCAATTACCTTCAGTTTCAGACAGGTTCTTCTAGCAGCATACAAACACATGTGCAAGTCATCACATTAACTATGGAGTAACTGTAACAAGCAGAATGTATATATACACCGTCCACTTTAATAGGAACACCTGTACACCTGCTCATTTATGCAGTTATCTAATCAGCCAATCAGCATAAAATCACACAGATACCGGTCAAGAGCTTCAGTTAATGTTCACATCAAACATCAGAATGAAGAAAGAAATGTGATCTCTGTGACTTTAATCATGGCATGGTTGTTGGAGTATTTCAGAATCTGCTGATCTCCTGGGATTCTCACACAACAGTCTCTAGAGTTTATACAGAATGGTGCGAAAAACAAAAAACATCCTGTGAGCTGAGGGTCTGCAGGCTGGAACACCTTGTTGATGAGAGAGATCACAGGAGAACGACCAGACTGGTCTGAGCTGACAGGAAGTCTATAGTGACTCAAATAATCACTCTTTACAGCCGTGGTGAGCAGAAAGGCATCTCAGCATGCACAACACATCGAACTTCGGGGTATAACAGCAGAAGACCACATCAGGTTCCTCTCCTGTCAGCCAAGAACAGGAATCTGAGGCTATCAGGGGCACAGACTCACCCACACTGGACAGCTGAAGATTAGATAAAGACCAGGTGATTTTTTTCTGATATTCAACTGTACTGGACTCTACATCTGTATTTCTACAGATTTTATAAAGAAGATTTCTGTTTAATGTCCATTTTTATTTTTCTGTATTAATTCTCTCTCATATTTCATACTGACGATGCCGGAAATAAGAAACTCAGTCAAGCTCTTAATCTCATCTTTATACTGTGCAAAAGCTTTACAGTTTTTTTTTGTTGTTGTTTAATCATTGAATTGGATTAAGTATTCAAATGTATGCATATT
This sequence comes from Cranoglanis bouderius, assembly GCA_023630585.1. Taxonomy (NCBI): domain Eukaryota; kingdom Metazoa; phylum Chordata; class Actinopteri; order Siluriformes; family Cranoglanididae; genus Cranoglanis; species Cranoglanis bouderius. Next base: position 29,214,759 of record CM042540.1, read on the forward strand.
TAATTGTACGAAGCTTCATTTGCATAAATAAATGTACTTTTTTTTAAAAAGAAAATTTCCAGTACAACCTTGTAAGAATATCAGCATTCAGTGTTTTGTGATATATATTTTATTTTATTATTATTTTTTTATTTACCCTGTTCTTCCGTAGCATCTGGCATTAAAAAAAGGTGTGTGAACTTCCGGTTGAGTCCCGGAAGTGTTGTGAGTTCAAAAATGTGATGTTCCGGTTAAGCGAAAAACGTGTTTTACTTTTATTTATATATATCTGTATATGTATATCATTTTTAAAAATATAATTCTTTGCTTTGACTGTACTCGGTCTATAGTTTTTATAACCTGTATTTGGAGCGTTAAGCTGTGAAAACGAATAATTAAGATATTTAAAATATATTTATATACAAATTAATATTTAATGCTGTACTTAGTGTATAGTATAATTTTAGAATTTGTATTTGGAGCGTTAAGCTGTATAAATGTTTTTAATAATAATAATAATAATAATAATAATAATAGAGAGTGAATTACGTGTTTGTAATCCGTTTACGTGTAATTACGTTTTAAATATTCGCGCGAATCTTCTCATTTATGTTTTTAGATCTTATTCCAGAGTTTTATAACTTGCCTGAAGAGCTTTAAGTGAAAATGACTTTAATTCGTTCAAAAACATGTATACATGTAAACTTCCGGTGGAGTCGTGTGCGTGCGTGGCGAAGGCGGAACGTGATGACGTCATCGGCGAAGCTCTGAGGTGTTTATTGTTCGTTTCGGCGTCGAAGGGAGAAAAAACAGCGCAGTAAAGGGAGTAAAGTGCAGTGAGCTCCTGAATAAACCCTCTCCCTGCCGGCTAGTGGGAGCGCTAACCCTGTCCGAGCCGAGCTACAGGAGAATTAACCCTCTGTAGCGCTGTATATTCGGTTTTATTATTTTTTTCGGGAGCCATTTTAAAGCAGAGAAGAGGCCGGAGACAGCGGCTTGGCCATGGCGTACGCTTATCTCTTCAAATACATCATTATCGGAGATACAGGTACAGAACACACTCATCCTGTCAGCCACACAAGCTAACTGGCTAACACCATTAGCACTGCTAACCTGTCCGCGGTCGGAGTGTTTTTTTTTATAAACCCCCTTCATGCTGAGTATTTCCGCAGTGTTGGAGTGAATGACGTGGTGAAAGCGAGGGGTGGGATGACAGACCCGGGGATCCGCTCTCCTTTTCTCTCTGCTTCCATTTTATTACATTTAAAACACCTTAAATTTATTTTGGTGAACGTAGAATAATTTATTCCAAATCCATACATCTAAATATTAGCCAGTTAGCATTGTGTCAGATCGCGGACTTAGCTTAAATCTTACATCTCTCTCTTTTTTAATATATATAATCGAATAATTACACTTATCGAATTATTCATCACTTGTGCAAAAAAATATCATTCTGTCCAACTCAAGTCTAGATTCATTTTATTATTATTATTGTTATTATTTTTATTATTCAGACTGGGTGTGGGAAGTCTGCTTAATCTTAACCTCTATTCCAAGTTAGCTTAGCTTACATTTTCCCCCATCTGTATTCAGACAAACTCCACCCCTTGCTCTATGATTGGCTTATGTTATACCGGTTCCTGCGCTACGATTGGTAGGACTGCGTGCACGGTCCACGTCCAGCCAATCGTAACGCAGGAGGCGGGATCTGCCGGAATATGATTGGAGAAAAGATGACACCTTGCTAGCAGGCTCCCGCTATTCAGTACAGTTTGATTAGCTCGCTAATGATCGATACGTTTAAATAAACAAAGCGACATGACAATTTTTTAAATAATGTAATATTAATATTAATGTAATCAGTGTGTGTGTGTGTGTGTAAAACTAAAGCTGTAAGGTGTGTTAGATTGGAACAGGACCTCAGGTGAGATGAAATGAGAGGATGTTCAGGAAAATGGCGTTCAGTGGAGTTTAAGCTCTCAGACGTGTCAAAGTGTTTAATTATCATTATCACCTTTTATAAACACTAACCTTTTATAAACACTATAACCTTTTATAAACACTATAACCTTTTATAAACACCATCACCTCTTATAAACACCGTCACCTCTTATAAACACCGTCACCTTTTATAAACACCGTCACCTTTTATAAACACTGTCACCTCTTATAAACAACGTCACCTTTTATAAACACCATCACCTTTTATAAACACCATCACCTTTTATAAACACCATCACCTTTTATAAACACCGTCACCTTTTATAAACACTATAACCTGTGGTTTTATCAGTTGGTGATGAAGTATTTAGATATCTATATTGAAATAAATATTGCAGGTTTGGACACACTCCACATAATTTACTGTATTCATACATGGAAATTATATTTATATTTATTTTACACACACACACACACACACACACACACACACACCCCAAGTCTGTTTATCTCGGCAGTGTTTATTTACCTGTTCAGTGTTAATGTGGATGTGAGCAGATGGAAGGCTGGAGATGAACAAAGCAAATAAATAAACAAACCCTGGACTCTTTGACACGCTTGAGGCATCTTACACACTTCACCTCTGTAATGATCGTTTACAGTCCAAAAACATACAGCCGTATCCTATCACAGTCCATGAGGACGTTTCTGTGACGCGTGATGTCTGTCATGATGTTTAGGTTTGCTTCTGTTTTATGTCTGAAAATAACTTCCCTGTGATTATTTTTACTAAAATCTTTAAACATTTCACAATTTCAAGATTCAAGTAAAATATCGCATCAAGCCGGCTGCTACCGAGTTCATTCAGTCTGTAATGAATAAAAAAAACATAAAGGAACGAACCAAAAAATCACATTATTCAGTGTACAGTGCTGTGAAAAAGTATTTGCCCCTATCCTGATTTCTTATGTTTTTGTGTATATCTCATACTAAATAGTTTCAGAAATTAAAACAAAGGCAGCCTGAGTAAACACAAAATACAGTTTTTAAATGATAATGTTATTTATTGAAGCCAAAAAAGTTATTCAATATCAACCGGGCCTGTGTGAAAATGTATTTGCCCCCATAGTTACTAATTCCCCAAATCTATGAAACTGCATTCATAATGGGGTTCAGCTGGACTAGACACAACCAGGTCTGATTACTGCAAACCCTGTTCAATCACATCAACACTTAAACAGAACCTTTTCAGCAGCATGAAGTTGGTTAAAAGCTCTTACCCAGTAACACACTATGCCAAAGCTGAAAGAAATACCAGAAATGATGAGAAAGAAGGTGATTGAAATACATCAGTCTGGGAAAGGTTACAAAACTATTTCAAAGGCTCTTGGACTCCAAAGGACCACAGTGAGAGCCGTTATCTCCAAATGGAAAAACTCAGCACAGTAGTGAACCTTCCAGAGGTGGTTGACCTTCCAAAATTCCTCCAAGAGCACCCAGGAAGTCACAAAAGAGCCAAGGAAAACATCAAAGGACCTCTTGCATCAGTAAAGGTCACTGTTCTTAACTCCACTATCAGAAAGACACTGGGCAAAAATGGCATCCATGGAAGAGTGGGGAGGTGAAAACCACTGATAACCCAGAAGAACATTAAGGCTCATCTGAATTTTGACAAAACACACCTTGATGATCCTCAAACCTTTTGGGAGAATGTTCTGTGGATTGATGAGTTGAAAGTGGAACTGTTTGGAAGACAGGGGTCCCGTTACATCTGGAGTAAACCAAACACAGAATTCTACAAAAAGAACATCATACCTACAGTCAAGCATGGTGGTGGCAGGGTGATGGTGTGGGGATGCTGTGCTGCTTCAGGGCAACTTGCAGTAATTGAGGGAAACGTGAATTCTGCTCTCTACCAGAAAATCCTAAAGGAGAATGTCTGGTCTTCAGTCCATAAGTTGAAACTCAATCGCAACTGGATTATGCAGCAAGACAACAATCCAAAGTGTAGGAGTAAATCCAAGTCCTAGAAGTAAGTGAAAGTCTGATCTCCAGTTATCCAAAGCGTTTGGTTGCAGTTATTACTGCTAAAGGTGGCACAGCCAGATTTTAAGTTTAAGGGACAATGAGTTTTTCACACAAGTGATAGGTGTTGGATAACTTTTTTTTTACTTCAATAAAAAATAAATAAAAACTGTATTGTGTGTTTACTCAGGCTGCCTTTATTTTTTGTTGTATTTCATTAGAAGATCTAAAACTATTTAGTATGAGATGTTAAGGATGGGGGCAAATACTTTTTCACAGGACTGTATCTGTGGCAGTGTTTTATCAGGATACTGATATTATATCATCATCATATCATACAGCCCTGTATATAAATAGAACCCTTTTAGGAGGTTAAGAACCTATAATGATAAGAAGAAGAAGAAGAAGAACAGAAGAATAAGGAGGAGAAGTTTAGGTTATGTAGCCTCTTTCACAAACCCAATGTCATTTTACAGTTTTGGAAAAGAACAATAAAAACACAAAATAATAAATCAGTCACAGTGGCCGATAACTTCAGTGATTTAGACGCAGGTACAGGGTTCTGTATCAGAGAGGGTTCTAATCAGAACCCTGCTTTTACCGAGCTAAGGAGCCTGGAAGAGAGTACAGCACTGCACTGTTCATCAGAAAGGGTTTGAACTAGAACTTTTTTTTTGGACGCTAAGAATCCTTAATTATCCAAAGAACCCTTAAAGTTACCCACAGTTAGAACAAAGGGTTGTTCTTGGATAATTAGGGATTCTTTTATCTCAAAAACACATTCAGCTCTTTCTGATAAACACTTTGTTGTTGAGTTCTGTGAGGTTGTTTATAAAACTGCAGCAGGGTTGGAATGTTCTCCACGTCTGCTTCTGTAACCTGATGATGTGATGAAGCTCAGAGTACATGAGTAAACACCCAGAGTCATCCAGTGACATGTTACTCAACTGTTACTCCGCCCACATTAACTATGCCCCTCCCCTCACATTAACTACAACTCCTCCCCCACATTAACTACAACTCCTCCCTCACATTAACTACAACCCCTCCCCCACATTAACTACAACTCCTCCCGCACATTAACTATAATCCCTCCCCTCACAGTAACCACACCCCTCACATTAACTACAATCCCTCCCCACACATTAACTACAACTCCTCCCTTACATTAACTACAACCCCTCCCCCCGCATTACCTACAGCCCCTCCCTCACATTAACTTCACCCCTCCCCCACATTAACTACGACTAACACGCCCTGCCCCTCCCCTACATCAGAGTTACTGAACTGAGTGTAAATATGAAATACTGAGTGACATTACTGCACTCAGACGTTTCTCTGAAACGGGAATCATTTAAAACTCTTTAAATACACAAGCAGCGTGATTTAAAAAGCTGGACACACTGACCGCACTCTCACGCTGCTTGTTGTCATGGTAACATTAACACTGAACACCGCCCCACACATAACTAGACTATAAACAAAAACATAAACACATCATTTGGAATCGTGGAAGTAGGAATAGTGAAAATTTTGTGTGTAAACATTGTGTGTGTGTGTGAGAGAGAGAGAGCATGAGAGAGAGAGAGAGCGAGCATGAGAGAGCATGAGAGAGCATGAGAGAGAGATAGAGAGCATGAGAGAGATAAAGAGAGCATGAGAGAGAGAGAGAAAGAGAGAGAGAGAGCATGAGAGAGAGAGATAGAGAGAGCATGAGAGAGAGATAGAGAGAGAGCATGAGAGAGAGAGATGGAGAGAGGAGGAGAGAGAGAGAATGAGAAAGAGAGAGAAAGACAGAGAGAGAGAGAGAGAGAGAAAATGAGAGAGAGAATGAGAGAGAGAGCATGAGAGAGAGAATGAGAAAGACAGAGAGAGAGAGAGAGAGAGAATGAGAGAGAGAGAGAATGTTATTGTGATTATAATGAGTCGTGATGTTGAGAGAAATCACTGTACATCTGTTTCACTCCCTCAACCCCCACTGAGGATGTGTTTCAAATCAGATTATAGCTTGCTAATTAGATCAGACAACAGAAGCAGCATCAGACCACACACACACACACACACACACACACACACACACACACACACACACACACACAGAAATGACATGACCTAGTGTTTTACCTTTATAAGTAAGAAAGGTAACTGTGTGTGTGTGTGTGTGTGTGTGTGTGTGTGTGTGTGTGTGTGTGTGTGTTGAGGATGCATCCCCCGTGCATCTTCTTCTCGAGTGTGTCCCTCTCGCTTAGCAACCACTGTTGCTCTTGGTAACACTCTCTCACACACACACACACACACACCCACACTCTCTCACACACACACACACACACACACTCTCTCTCACACACACACACACACACACTCTCTCTCTCACACACACACACACACACACTCTCTCTCACACACACTCACACACACACACACACACTCACACACTCACACACACACTCACACACAAGGTGCAAACGATCGAGGCTGTTTGTTTTCAGCGTAACAAACCCAGTACACAGCGGGGTGTCTTCAGCAGGAGTGTTTGTGGGGGAAAAGACTTTTCCCCTACAAAGACTTTTATAAAGTGGGGGGGGCAGGGGGGGCATGGGGGGCATGGGGGGGCATGTAGTAAGGAACATTCACTCCAAGAAGTGAAACCTGCAAACCAGCTCACATTTGGGAACATTTGGGTTTGTAAGACCACCAAAATTAAATACTTTAGCAGGTACTGAGAAACGACATCTGGAGCTAACCAGTGTTAGCAAACTGTTGTGTCTAACCAGAGAACCTTAAACACACACACACACACACACACACTCACACACACTATCACTATCAATCTCAGTCAGTCACAACATTTGTCGATAAGGATCTGCACCCTCAGGCCACGCCCACACAGATATTTTTTAAAATGTGCTTTTGTCTGCATGAAAACTAAGTTGCAGGCCACTGAAAATGAAGCTTCTTGAAAAAACCCTCGAAGATGGAGAAATGTTTCCATGTGGACGTGTAACACTTCTCACCGAAGTACAAAGTCTTACTCGCATGTCATTCTTCAACACCACACACACACACACACACACACTGCACAACCCATATCGCCATGGTGGCTTGACACGATCACGTGAGCCATTTCGAATGGTTTTTGCGTTCTCACGTGGCTCTCCCACGCCCCTCAGAGCAGAGCAGAGGTACAGTATCTCCACCTGGGGTCCTTCACACACGCCGAACCCACAGCTCGAGTGAGCGTAACGCTTCATGACACAGCGCTGTCCTCACACACCTCTCTGTGTGATAACTGATCATATCATATAGAGCTATACATCATTTACACACACACACACACACTCTTTTTTAAAATTTATTTATTTTTTTATTTTTTTATTCTACATAGTTTGTACTTGTCCTGGCATTCATTGTGGACAGCAAAGAAAGAATTTCATTGTACAGGGAAACCTGTTTTTCCTCACTGTGCATATGACAATAAAACGTTTGACCTTTGACCTTGACACACGTGTGAACATACAGAATAGTGCAGCAGCTCTACACCAGGTGTTCAGTGCAGTGTGAGGTGTTGTGATGCTACACCACCTGTGTGTACAGAATTTACCTTTAAATGTGACTGCTGATTACACAATAAAGCAACAATCCACAAGAGGGCGAGAGAGAGAGAGTGTGTGTGTGTGTGTGTGTGTGTGTGTTACAGTGATTTTCACGAGTCAGTGTGTAGTTAGACGTGATGTGAAGCAGAGTTAATTCTGATAAAATCACTAACACACTCCCTCCAGTGGATTTTATAAAATGCAGATAAAATCCAGTGTTCAGTTAAATGTATTATTTATCAACAACATTCAGAATAAACAGTGGTTCCACCAGCAGTGTAGAGCAGGTGTTTACATTAAACTCTGGTTGCTAAGCAACACAGTAAATATAGATTCGGGTGTTCTGTGGACAGAACGATGGCCGTAGTGTAACTGTTTAAAACCCGGAGGAAGTTGTTGTGTTTTATTATAAACATTTATAATAAGCTGTAGGATAAAATACTGACTGCTCAGGGTGAGGACTAAAGCTCCTCCCCTCCTCACCTGTCACCCAATGCGTTATAGCACATTAAAATCACACACCTGTACACTCTTTCACACACATACACACACCTGTACACACCTACACACACCTGTACACCCTTTCACACTCTTTCACACACAAACACACACCTGTACACCCCTACACACACCTGTACACCCTTTCACACTCTTTCACACACAAACACACACCTGTACACCCCTACACACACCTGTACACCCCTACACACACCTGTACACCCTTTCACACTCTTTCACACACATACACACACCTGTACACCCTTTCACACTCTTTCACACACATACATACACCTGTACACCCTTTCACACTCTTTCACACACATACACACACCTGTACACCCTTTCACACTCTTTCACACACATACACACACCTGTACACCCTTTCACACTCTTTCACACACATACACACACCTGTACACACCTATACACACCTGTGTGACTGTGCTCCATTATCCTAACTGCACTGTTCTATTATATTCTATGTTGTAATCCTGTATCATACGGGTTTACACAGTTAATCAGGTGTGTGTTGATCTCTCTGTGTGTGTGTGTGTGTGTGTGTGTGTGTGTGTGTGTGTGTGTGTGTGTGTGTGTGTGTGTTTTCCAGGTGTGGGGAAATCCTGCCTCTTATTACAGTTCACAGATAAACGCTTCCAGCCCGTGCACGACCTCACCATCGGTAAGCTCACACACTCCTCACACCCTAATCCTCCTCTCACACACACACACACACACACACACACACACACACACACTCGCGCACACACACTCCTCACACCCTAATCCTCCTCACACACATGCGCGCACACACTGTAATCAGGTGGGTTGGTTACAGGAAATGCAGCTTATCTTCATAATGATTAAACACTGCTGCTCTTATCTGTGTTTCTTATCTGCTCTTAACGTGTGTGTGTGCGTGTACATGTGTGTGTGCGTGTACGTACGTGTGTGCGTGTACGTGTGTGCGTGTACGTGTGTGCGTGTACGTGTGTGCGTGTACGTGTGTGCGTGTACGTGTGTGCGTGTGCGTGTACGTGTGTGCGTGTACGTGTGTGTGTGTGTGTGTGTGTGTGAGACCTGTAGATTCACATGTTAATGAACACAACCTGTCTTTGTACCCCGAGCTTCATTATCCGACTCTGTAATAAAGTAAAAACCCACACGCTGTCCCAGTGCTCACCTCCACTCTGATCAGACAAACTCTGTGTGTGTGTGTGTGTGTGTGTGTGTGTGTGTGTGTGTGTGTGTGTGTGTGTGTGTGTGTGTCATGGCCGTGTTTCTTATCAGATTCTGTCGTTCTCGCTCACAGGTGTAGAATTCGGAGCGCGGATGATCACCATAGATGGCAAACAGATAAAGCTTCAAATCTGGGACACGGTGAGAGTCACTAACACGTCACTAACACGTCACTAACACGTCACTAACACGTCACTAACACGTCACTAACACTTAAGGGGGGGGCATTTCCAACACAAACAGCAGGGGGCAGTGTGTACAGCACCACACTGAGCACCACCTGCACGGCCTCCAGTGTGAAGTCTACTCTCCGTTGTCATGGTGACATTAGTTTAACCTCCGGATGTGTCATGTACCTTATTGTAATGTCCTGAACTCCGCCTTCTTCACTGAGGAAGTTATTAAGCAGGTGTGTCGGCTCTGACTGCCCCCTAGTGGACAGGCTCAGGCTCGCTGCGTGATATCGGATCAACACGTGAACGTAGAGAGTGTTCTGGGTGTAATTGTGCTCACGTGGAACCGTTATTCTGCGTGCTGAGAACCGGTTCTGTACCGCGGTGGGAAAGTGCAGAACGCTTACACATCAGAAAAAAATCACAAAGCTCTGGAGCAAATGAATCCTAGGAAATTATTTTTACTTTCCGTAACTGATTCCTGTCCATCTCTGAGTGACTCTTCATAAAATCATCCACTCTTCTAAAGTGTGTGTTCACTTACACAGTGTTTAGTGTTCAGTGTGTCTGAACAGAACCCTGGTGTGTTCTCCTCCTCAGCACGGTTCTTTAGTCAGGTGAGAACACCACGATCACGCTCGGGTCCGAGAGCAACTGAGTGAGTCAACTCTAGTGAGAAAGTGATTCGACTCTGAATCGAATCACCTGCAGGAAGTAAATCAAACATGCTGTGTGTTTTGGGTTGCAGTGAAAAAAGGTGTGTGTGTGAGAAAGAGAGAGAAAGAGAGAGAGAGAGAGAGAGAGAGAGAGATGTCCAGCAGGGGGAGCTTCAGTCTTACATATCAGTGTTTAAACTCAAGACTTGTGTTGTACAGGGATTACCCATCTCTCTGTCAGTAACTCGGGCGGTCAGTAACTCGGGCGGTCAGTAACTCGGGCGGTCAGTAACTCGGGCGGTGAGTAACTCGGGCGTTCAGTAACTCGGACGTTCAGTAACTCGGGCGGTGAGTAACTCGGACGTTCAGTAACTCGGACGTTCAGTAACTCGGGCGGCGAGTAACTCGGGCGGCGAGTAACTCGGGCGGAGTTTAATATTCTTGGTGCTTGTTGACGTGTTCAGGTTTACTCAGATGGTGTTAGTGATCATGCTCAGTGTCAGGTTTGAGCTGTGTTCCCGTCAGCAGCTCCCTTTCTGCCCCGCATAGTAAATTACCCCGGAGCTTTGAAGTGATGTATTTCCTCAGTGTGGTGTTGGTGTGATAGAGCGTGATGGAGCACTGTGGCAGCGTAACAGGAGAAATCTGCATCTCTGGCCTTCCTGTAACCTTTTCACTCAGCACAGATGGCCAGCATAAAAGTGCCATTCATCATTTATTCACAATGGACTCCATTAACTCTAATGTTAACAGCTGCCCCCCAGGGGGAGGGGGAGGGGTATTGGGGGGAGGGGTTACTGAATTGAAATGGGTCTCCACTCTCCTCCTGCCAGAGAGACACACACACACACACACACACACACACACACACGTGCCACACACGGGCTGAGTCGAGACAGGGGCCATCTTACTGCACGTGCACACACACACACACACACACACTCTGTTCGGTCAGCCTACTGCACAGAGGTGCATTGTGGGATAGTGGGCAGACGTGTGTGTGTGTGTGTATGTTCATACACAGAGAGTAGATGACAATGATCTGGAACAATGTGTAACATATAAATACTAAACATTTATAATAAACACAATAAACAGAGCTTTCTCACCTCCTCCCTCTCATACACATTACAGTACAGGACACACCTGTCTGTCTATCTGTCTCTCTCTTTCTCTGTCTGTCTGTCTTTCTATCTGTCTGTGGGTCTCACTGCACTGAATAAGCATCACCTACAGAAGCTCTGAGGATCGTCGCCGTAACGTGGATGAGTAACTCTGTGTGTGTGTGTGTGTGTGTGTGTGTGTGTGTATGTGTGTGTGTGTGTGTGCTGTACAGGCCGGTCAGGAGTCGTTCCGCTCCATCACCAGGTCTTACTACAGAGGAGCCGCAGGAGCTCTACTCGTCTATGACATCACAAGGTAAACACACACACACACACACACACACACACACACACACACACACACTCTTTACTAAACATGGTTGTTGGCGTATTTTACAGAAGGGACACCTTTAACCACCTGACCACCTGGTTAGAAGATGCCCGTCAACATTCCAACTCCAACATGGTCATCATGCTGATCGGGAATAAGAGGTACGGTGTGTGTGTGTGCTGAGAAGCAAAAGAATTGGCACCTGCTGAAAAAGGAGGCGGAGTCAGTGCCGTAACGGAGAAGTGTTTATGTATTTTGTCGTTCAGTGACCTGGAGTCGAGGAGAGAGGTGAAGAAGGAGGAGGGAGAGGCCTTCGCTAGGGAACACGGCCTTATCTTCATGGAGACTTCAGCCAAGACCGCGTCCAATGTAGAAGAGGTTTATATACACACACACTCACACACACACACACACACACACACACACACAAACACACACTCACACACAAACACACACTCACACACAAACACACACACACACACTCACACACACAAACACACACACAAACACACACTCGCACACACTCGCACACACACAAACGCACACACACTCACACACACTCACACTCACACACACAAACACACTCTCACACACACACAAACACACTCTCACACACACACAAACACACACTCTCACACAAACACACACTCACACACACACAAACGCACACAAACGCACACTCTCACACAAACACACACTCTCACACAAACGCACACATACAAACTCACACTCTCACACACACACACAAACACACACTCTCACACACACAAACACACTCACCCACACACACACAAACACACACACACATACAAACACACACACAAACACATTCACACACACACACAAACACACACACACACAAACACATTCACACACACACTTACACTCTCACACACACACACACACACTTACACTCTCACACACACACACACACTTACACTCTCACACAAACACACACTCGCACACACAAACACACACTCGCACACACAAACACACACTCGCACACAAAACACACACTCGCACACAAAACACACACTCACACACAAACACAAACTCACACTCACACACAAACACAAACTCACACTCACACACAAACACAAACTCACACTCACACACAAACACAAACTCACACTCACACACAAACACAAACTCACACTCACACACACATACAAACACACTCACTCACACACACACAAACACACTCACACACACACACACAAACACACTCACACAAACACACTCACACAAACACACACACACATACAAACACACACACACACACATACAAACACACTCACACACACACACACACAAACACACACACATACAAACACACTCACACACAAACACACACCCACATACAAACACCCTCACCCACACACACACACTTACACACACACTCGCACACACAAACACACTCGCGCGCACACAAACACACTCGCGCGCACACAAACACACTCGCGCACACACAAACACACTCGCGCACACACAAACACACTCGCGCACACACAAACACACTCGCGCACACACAAACACACTCGCACACACACAAACACACTCGCACACACACAAACACACTCGCACACACACAAACACACTCGCACACACATACAAACACACTCACACACACACTCACATATACACACACTCACGCATACAAACACACATACACACACATATACACACGCACATACAAACACGCGCACACACATACACAAACAAACGCATACTCACACACACATACACACGCACACATACTCAAACACATACACACGCACACATACGAATGCATACACACACATGTGCACACACATACATACACACGCTCACACATACAAACGCACACACACATACACACACATAGTGAGCTGTTTCCTCAATCAGGATACACACACCAACACATACACAATATATACACATACACAAATATATACACACACAAACACTGAGCTGTTTGCTCACAGTCAGGATACACACACCAACACACATACATACACACATACACAAACACACACACACACACACATTCACACACACACCGAGCTGTTTCTCACAGTCAGGATACATACACACACACATACACACTGAGCTGTCTGATCACAATCAGAATACACACACATATACACTAAGAGCTGTTTCCTCACAATCAGGATGCCCAAACATACACACACACACACAGGGCTGTTACCTCAGTCAGGATATACACACACACACACACACACACACACACCCCAAGCTGTTTCCTCAGTCAGGATATACACACACACACACACATACACCAAGCTGTTTCCTCATTGTCAGGATGTAACTGGAGGTAATAAACTGGCAGTGAATAGCAGTGGTGTAATTTTGTGAAGCTCCGCCCCCTGTCCCCCCCACCCCCACCCTGTCACTTCCCCATATGATTAATTCGTCTCATTAGTGCCGTGTGAATTCTCCTGACTCCTCCCTCTGCCCTTTTCATGACGTATCTGTCTCCTGTCTCAGCCTCATGAATATTCATCAATCTTCCTCTCTCTCACACACACACACACACACTCTTACTTTATATGCGAGCACACACACACACACACACACGCGCGCCATCTTTCGTCTCGTGCCTCGTATAATCACCATCGAGTGTAGGCGTAGTCACGGCATTTTTAAGTAATGGTGAAACACAGATGAAGAGATCGAATGCCGCGTTCATGTTGCGTTACGATGAAATAGAATTGATGATGATGCTGTGTACGGAGCTGTTACTATGGCGACACAAGCGACGGCAAAACAGATACTGTGATTGTCCTGACTGATAGATATCGCAGTCAACAACAGCAACATTCAACATCGAATAACACTTATGAATACTGAATATTTAGCAAAAAACCCAGGTTACCATAGCAACAAGAAATGCTTAAAACTCAGAAACAATCTGTGTGTATACAGATGTATAGATATATAGCAGATATGTAACAGACATGTATTTTATATTGTTTGATCACTTCCATTAAATGTTTCTTGTTGCTATGGTAACCTGGCTATGCAAACCCAGCCCCCTTCCTTAACACGATCCTTGTGTTTAATATGAATCGGTTTAAATTTGGAAGGTAATTCAGTGGTGAACTTCACGTGTTACATGTCTGTATTTATGTGTTTGGTCATATGTGTAATGTGTGTGTGTGTGTGTGTGTGTGTGTGTGTGTGTGTGCGCGTGTGTGTTACAGGCATTTATCAACACAGCTAAGGAGATTTACGAGAAGATCCAGGAGGGCGTGTTCGACATCAACAACGAGGTAAACAAAAACAGGAAGTATGTTCATGAAACAAGACGTCGGAAAACTTCAAGTTACAGGTTTACCTCCGACTGTAATGAAGCGCTGACACTGGAGACTCCTTCCGTAAATGTTACATAAACACCTCCTTCACCATATCAACGATTACACACTTTTTTTATAATCGGTTTATCATCAGTGGAGCGTCCGCTGTACAGAATGAGCTGTTACTATAGAAACGATAATGTATTAGAATTGATACAAACCTGCGCTACCGTCAGAGCCGCTCTTATACATAACTACACCACAGTGTGATTGAATGCTTGAACCGTTGATGTGGTGATGTTTTTTAGGAAACGTTTATTTAACATTTATGGAAGGTAGGTTTGGGACGATTGACGGTAGTGTCAGGAGTCCCAGCGTGCATTTTGTTTGCATACCAGTGTAGTATGGAGTGTGTTATTCCTTACTTCTGACCAATCAGAATCCAGAACTCAACAGCACTGTGAGATAAAATGTGTGTGTGTGATTTCAGGCAAACGGGATTAAAATCGGGCCGCAGCACGCTGCCACTAACTCCACACTGGCTGGAGGACAGGGAGGACAGCAGGCTGGAGGAGGCTGCTGCTGAATTACCACTTCTACCCCTGTATTCTACCCCTTATCCCCTTTTCCCCTTACTCCCTCCGTCCCTCCCTCTTGTTTCTACTGGACTGTTCGCTCTCACTAACGTTTTCTTAACCCTCAAATCCAAATCGTGTACTAGATGGCTGTAAACAAAAAAAATCCAAAAAAAAAAAAAAAAAAAATCATACTCCTGCAGAAGAAGCCCAGGTAGTGAAGTGGTGAGAAGATGAGGAGCTGCTGGAGCTGGAGGAGCTGGAGGAGCTCTCCGTGCTCAGCTGCAGCAGGTTCCTGATCGTACGGTTAGCTAGGCCCCGAGCCGCCGACCCCACGCTGGTGATTATTATCTTCATGTTTGTGGATTTGTTTTTGTTTTGTGCCCTTTTTTTTTTGTTGACTTTGAGCTTAATTGTATTAAACACTACAAAGTCATCTCTAGTATTTTAATCGGTGTGTGTGGGTGGAGTCTGTGATCACGGTTCACTCTGGAGTCCGGACAAAGGGGCGTGTCCCAGCGCTCGGCTGGATTTTACTGCGCGACCGCGGGGTCCTGTGGTTAACGAAGGGGCGGGGCTTAGCTTGGAATGAATCAGCCAATTGTTATGACATCACAATGCGGTAGTTTAGCTAACATCAGCTAGTTTCCTAACGTGACTAGCTGCTTAATGTCGGTTAACTGTGAGCAGCTAGAGGGGTAACATAGCACAAAGGCTAGCTGTGATGATCAGGTTTGTGATTGGCCGATCATTTTTAACATAAACTCCGCCCCTGCTGACACAGCTCCGCTTGTCACTCACTAAAACCAGGACGTGTGTGTGTGTGTGTGTGTGTGTGTGTGTGTCCGAGCTGCGATGAAATGAGCAGCCGTTATTGAAATGAAGATAAACAGCAGGATGTTATAATGTGTATTTATCAGGACACTCTGTGTATATATATATAAAACGCTCATTTCTTGCTTTGATGTACGTTAGAGTTAAATTGGCCTTTTTTTGACCCGACGCTGTTCGAGTAGAGCTTGAGAATGCGACAGTATTCGGCGCTGTTTTAACTTTTACCGCCTCGTTACTTTGACTTCCTGCCTTCTCCTTCTCCCTGTCGTGTATAGAAACCTTATATAGATTTATTATATTGTATCTGTTTTAATGCCAAATTTGTGTTTACCCGAGTCTCTCTAAAACGCGCTGTTCGCCTTAAACCCGATATCAGAGCGGCGTTTAACATAATCACGCAACATTACAGACGATATGATGGAGGATACACACTAATCCTGTATACTAGGTTTTATATATATATATATATATATATATATATATATATATATATATATATATGTATATGTATATATATAATGTCCATTAAACTTGTCCCTGTAGCGTCAGTCCAGCCCCGCCTCCTCCACGTGTACGGCTCGCTCTTGCCGCTGCCGCCGCGTCCTCCTCCACTACACTCTCTCTCTCTCCGGGTGGTGGGCGTGTGGTGAAAAGCCAAACTGAAGTAACGTTGTGATTCTCCACTATTATTTGCTGTGTTCTCCAAATAAAATGCTATCACAATAAAACATGAATAAAACTCCTCTATCTGGACTGTTGTGTGTGTGTGTGTGTGTGTGTGTGTGTGTGTGTGTGTGTGTGTGTGTGTGTGTGTGTGTGTGAGTGAGTGTGTGTGTGTGTGTGCGCTTTAATAGGAAGAGTGGATTATTTTCGCATTTATTATACCACAGTGTTTAGCCTGAGTGACTGACTGAAGTGTGTGGAATAATTCTGTAACGACCCGAACAACACACACACTATTACCACACACACACCGTTACACACTCCCTCACGACGACCCTCACAACACACACGCACCGTTACACACTCCCTCACGACGACCCTCACAACACACACGCACCGTTACACACTCCCTCACGACGACCCTCACAACACACACACACACACTGTTACACACTCCCTCACAACGACCCGAACAACACACACACACCGTTACACACTCAACGTCACTAAGAGAAGTTTGGCCTTTAGTTTATCATTGTGCACCAAATCACCCCAGAAATTGTTTTTTGTTTCTGTGTGTGTGTGTCTCTGACTGTGTGTGTGTGTCTCTGACTGTGTGTGTGTCTGTGTGTGTGTCTGTGTCTCTGACCGTGTGTGTGTCTGTGTGTCTCTGACTGTGTGTGTCTCTGACTGTGTGTGTGTCTGTGTGTCTCTGACTGTGTGTGTCTCTGACTGTGTGTGTCTGTGTGTCTCTGACTGTGTGCGTGTGTCTGTGTGTCTCTGACTGTGTGTCTATGTGTCTCTGACCGTGTGTGTGTCTGTGTGTCTCTGACTGTGTGTGCCTGTGTGTCTCTGACTGTGTGTGTCTGTGTGTCTCTGACTGTGTGCCTGTGTGTCTCTGACTGTGTGTGTGTCTGTGTGTCTCTGACTGTGTGTGTGTCTGTGTGTCTCTGACTGTGTGTGTGTCTGTGTGTCTCTGACCGTGTGTCTATGTGTCTGACCGTGTGTGTGTCTGTGTGTCTCTGACCGTGTGTGTGTCTGTGTGTCTCTGACCGTGTGTGTGTCTGTGTGTCTCTGACCGTGTGTGTGTCTGTGTGTCTCTGACTGTCTGTGTGTCTGTGTGTGTCTCTGACTGTGTGTGTGGCTGTGTGTCTGGGTGTCTCTGACTGTGTGTGTGTCTGTGTGTCTCTGACTGTGTCTGACTGTGTGTGTCTCTGTCTCTGTGAGAGTCTGTGTGTCTCTGACTGTGTGTGTGTCTGTGTGTGTGTCTGTGTGTCTCTGACTGTGTGTGTCTGTGTGTCTCTGACTGTGTGTCTGTGTGTGTCTCTGTCTGTGTGTCTGTGTGTGTCTCTGACCGTGTGTCTCTGACCGTGTGTCTCTGACCGTGTGTCTCTGACTGTGTGTGTCTGACTGTGTGTGTCTGTGTGTGTCTCTGACTGTGTGTGTCTGTGTGTGTGTCTGTGTGTCTCTGACCGTGTGTGTGTCTCTGACCGTGTGTGTGTCTGTGTCTCTGACCGTGTGTGTGTCTGTGTGTCTCTGACTGTGTGTGTGTCTGTGTGTCTCTGACCGTGTGTGTGTCTGTGTGTCTCTGACCGTGTGTGTGTCTGTGTGTCTCTGACCGTGTGTGTGTCTGTGTGTCTCTGACCGTCTGTGTGTCTCTGACCGTCTGTGTGTCTCTGACCGTCTGTGTGTCTCTGACTGTGTGTGTGTCTGTGTGTCTCTGACTGTGTGTGTGTGTCTGTGTGTCTCTGACTGTGTGTGTGTCTGTGTGTGTCTGACTGTGTGTGTGTCTGTGTGTCTCTGACCGTCTGTGTGTCTGTGTGTCTCTGACCGTCTGTGTGTGTCTGTGTGTCTCTGACCGTCTGTGTGTGTCTGTGTGTCTCTGACCGTCTGTGTGTCTCTGACTGTGTGTGTGTCTGTGTGTCTCTGACCGTCTGTGTGTCTCTGACCGTCTGTGTGTGTCTGTGTGTCTCTGACCGTCTGTGTGTCTCTGACCGTGTGTGTGTCTGTGTGTCTCTGACTGTCTGTGTGTCTGTGTGTCTCTGACTGTGTATGTGTCTGTGTGTGTGTGCCTGTGTCTGTGTGTGTGTGTGCCCGTGTCTGTGTGTGTGTGTGTGTGTGCCCGTGTCTGTGTGTGTGTGTGTGTGTGCCCGTGTCTGTGTGTGTGTGTGTGCCCGTGTCTGTGTGTGTGTGTGTGCCCGTGTCTGTGTGTGTGTGTGTGCCCGTGTCTGTGTGTGTGTGTGTGTGTGCCCGTGTCTGTGTGTGTGTGTGTGTGTGCCCGTGTCTGTGTGTGTGTGTGTGTGTGCCCGTGTCTGTGTGTGTGTGTGTGTGTGCCCGTGTCTGTGTGTGTGTGTGTGTGTGCCCGTGTCTGTGTGTGTGTGTGTGTGCCCGTGTCTGTGTGTGTGTGTGTGTGTGCCCGTGTCTGTGTGTGTGTGTGTGTGTGCCCGTGTCTGTGTGTGTGTGTGTGTGTGCCCGTGTCTGTGTGTGTGTGTGTGCCTGCCCGTGTCTGTGTGTGTGTGTGTGCCTGTGTCTGTGTGTGTGTGTGTGCCTGTGTCTGTGTGTGTGCCTGTGTCTGTGTCTGTGTCTGTGTGTGTGCCTGTGTCTGTGTCTGTGTGTGTGCCTGTGTCTGTGTGTGTGCCTGTCTGTGTGTGTGTGCCTGTGTCTGTGTGTGCGTGTGCCTGTGTCTGTGTGTGTGTGTGTGTGTGTGTGCCTGTGTCTGTGTGTGTGTGTGTGCCTGTGTCTGTGTGTCTGTGTGTGTGCCTGTGTCTGTGTGTCTGTGTGTGTGCCTGTGTCTGTGTGTCTGTGTCTCTGTGTGTGTGCCTGTGTCTGTGTGTCTGTGTCTCTGTGTGTGTGCCTGTGTCTCTGTGTGTGTGCCTGTGTCTCTGTGTGTGTGCCTGTGTCTCTGTGTGTGTGTGCCTGTGTCTCTGTGTGTGTGTGCCTGTGTCTCTGTCTGTGTGTGCCTGTGCCTGTGTCTGTGTGTGTGTGTGTGTGCCTGTGTCTGTGTGTCTGTGTGTGTGCCTGTGTCTGTGTGTCTGTGTCTCTGTGTGTGTGCCTGTGTCTGTGTGCCTGTGTCTCTGTGTGTGTGCCTGTGTCTCTGTCTGTGTGTGCCTGTGTCTCTGTCTGTGTGTGTCTCTGTCTGTCTGTGTGTGTGTGTGTGCATGTGTCTCTGTGTGTGTGCCTGTGTGTGTGCGCCTGTGTGTGTGTGTGTGTGTGTGCGCCTGTGTGTGTGTGTGTGTGTGTGCGCCTGTGTGTGTGTGTGTGTGTGTGCGCCTGTGTGTGTGTGTGTGTGTGTGCGCCTGTGTGTGTGTGTGTGTGTGTGCGCCTGTGTGTGTGTGTGTGTGTGTGCGCCTGTGTGTGTGTGTGTGTGCGCCTGTGTGCGCCTGTGTGTGCGCCTGTGTGTGTGCGCCTGTGTGTGTGTGCCTGTGTGTGTGTGTGTGCCTGTGTCTGTGTGTGTGTGTGTGTTTGTGTGTGTGTGTTTGTGTGTGTGTGCGCCTGTGTGTGTGCGCCTGTGTGTGTGTGCCTGTCTGTGTGTGTGTGCTTGTGTCTGTGTGTGTGTGTGTGCTTGTGTCTGTGTGTGTGTGTGTGCCTGTGTCTCTGTGTGTGTGTTTGTGTGTGTGTGTGCCTGTGTCTCTGTGTGTGTGCCTGTGTCTCTGTGTGTGTGTTTGTGTGTGTGTGTGTGCCTGTGTCTGTGTGTGTGCCTGTGTCTGTGTGTGTGCCTGTGTCTGTGTGTGTGCCTGTGTCTGTGTGTGTGCCTGTGTCTCTGTGTGTGTGCCTGTCTCTGTGTGTGTGCCTGTCTCTGTGTGTGTGCCTGTCTCTGTGTGTGTGCCTGTCTGTGTGTGTGCCTGTGTCTCTGTGTGTGTGTGTGTGTGTGTGTGTGTGTGTGTGTGTGTGCCTGCCTGTGTGTCTCTGTGTGTGTGCCTGTGTGTGTGTGTGTGTGTGTGCCTGTGTGTCTCTGTGTGTGTGCCTGTGTGTCTCTGTGTGTGTGCCTGTGTGTCTCTGTGTGTGTGCCTGTGTGTCTCTGTGTGTGTGCCTGTGTGTCTCTGTGTGTGTGCCTGTGTGTCTCTGTGTGTGTGCCTGTGTGTCTCTGTGTGTGTGCGTGTGTGTGCCTGTGTGTGTGTGTGTGTGTGCCTGTGTGTGCCTGTGTGTGTGTGTGCCTGTGTGTGTGTGTGCCTGTGTGTGTGTGTGCCTGTGTCTCTGTGTGTTTGTGTGTGCCTGTGTCTCTGTGTGTTTGTGTGTGTGTGCCTGTGTCTCTGTGTGTTTGTGTGTGTGTGCCTGTGTCTCTCTGTGTGTTTGTGTGTGTGTGCCTGTGTCTCTCTGTGTGTTTGTGTGTGTGTGCCTGTGTCTCTGTGTGTTTGTGTGTGTGTGCCTGTGTCTCTGTGTGTTTGTGTGTGTGTGCCTGTGTCTCTGTGTGTTTGTGTGTGTGTGCCTGTGTCTCTCTGTGTGTGTGCCTGTGTCTCTCTGTGTGTGTGTGTGTGTGTGTGCGCGCCTGTGTGTGTGTGCGCGCCTGTGTGTGTGTGCGCGCCTGTGTGTGTGTGCGCGCCTGTGTGTGTGTGCGCGCCTGTGTGTGTGCGCGCCTGTGTGTGTGCGCCTGTGTGTGCGCGCCTGTGTGTGTCTGTGTGTGTGTGTGTGTGCCTGTGTGTGTGTGTGTGTGTGTGTGTGTGTCTGTGTGTGTGTGTGCCTGTGTGTAATAAAGTACAAGACAAAGCAATAAGTATAAAACAATAAGACACAAGAGCCATGACACATGCAGAAGTGTAGTTTTGTGAGGACCGAGACCTTTTCTAGCACCGGGCCTCAGTTATGAAGCTGGAAACAACTTTGTTTATTTCAGTGTTACTGAAGGATATATAACGCGGCCCCCGTGTTAGGAATAATCCTGTGTGTACACGTGCTACATGTCTGTTTTTATTTTTTATTATTATTTTTAGTTCCAATCTCTGGACCTCATTTATCTTTCTCATTTTTTGTTAAAGTTGTGTGTAAATGTTTTCATGGCCAAACCGAGCTAAAAGTTCCCACATTTCCTTGTACTCACGTGTGAATGTCGATAAACGACAATCAGCTGTAAATTTCCAACCGTATTCATGGCAAGCTTACATTCGGCCACGCCCACAAGAAAAGGCCCATAAAAGGCAAAGAGCGCTGAAAATGACAGAATGATGTCTGAAAGGTGAAAGGGCGCCTCGTAATGCAGTGTTCACTAATCAGTCCGTACAAGACTGACCAAATGCTCCAGTAATGCAGCTCAGCCACTGTATTGGCTATGACAGACACACGCTAACTCCTCCTCCTTTTATAGGGTAACATTAAAATCTGTCCAGATCAAGGTGAGTCTTGTTTGTCATTATGGGTTTTGGATTTGCTTCATTTCATGTCATTAATATGAAGCTCTGAGTTTCGGAAAATGTTCCATAAATCGGTGTGTAACTGGAATAAAGCAGTGATTTAAACTCCGCGTGATCTGGGTATAAAATCACAGTAACTCAGTAACAGTTATATGATCTGAATCGAGGTTCACGTTAGTGAGGCTCATCGTAGCTAAACTTACACACTTGTAGAATACAAACCTTTTTTCTGGGTTTTCATCACCACCTCGTGTCTTGTGTAAAAGCTCCTGTGAATGATTCATGAATATTTATTTTCCAAAACCAGTTTAATAAATGAGGTCCAGTGGAAATAAACTTTCTCTCCTAACTGAGGTTTTAAACTTCATTACATTCACTTGTCCTGAGTTAGAAAGGGTACCAGAGGTACTCCAGGTGTTCTCCACCTCACAGTGACAGGGTTCTCATGGACGTACAGGTTCCTATGTTCTGTTAGTGTTGGAGCAGCACAGAACACTGAGCAGAGATTACATGTGAGTAGTATGAGGACTTCCTCCCTCTCTCTCTCACTCTCTCTCTCTCACACACACACACACACACACACACACACACACACACACACACACACAGGGACGTGTCCTGAAGAGGTTCTTACTGTGTTCTAGAGTTCTGAGCACTCAACCTGAACACCACCTGTTTGTGTTATTCCTGTTTCTGCGTGTTGTACACTGTTCACATGAGAACCGTCGGTCTGGAGTTTAATCACTTTAACACCTTTTCGTACCAAACTGTTCCACAGGTGAGGGAGGATGGACGCTTCTTCCTGTCAAAGGCGCTCTTTTCAATATTTAATATAAATACACTTAATGAGCCCAAAGCAAACAGAAATAAACACATCAAAGCCCTGATTTTAAACCTTCATAATGTTTCTGTATAATTAGACTCTTCTCTCTAAAGGAACAGTAAAAGATCAGTTAGTGTGACGTCGGTTCTTAATCGTGGTGTCGTCTGAGATGTGAACGGCGTCTCAGGAGATTGTTTACTCGCCTTTATTTACATAATGTGCTTCTGTATACAGCAGTGTGTAAAAGTCTTGGGTACATCCAAAGAATTATCGTAAAGCAAAGATGTTTAAAAACAATGAAATGAAAAGTTTCTACACAAATACAGTACTATAAAGAGCAGTAAACAGTAATAAACTAAACAAAGTCAGTTGTAATGACCCTTTGCTTTAAAAAAAAAAAAAAAATATATATATATATATATATACAGTACTGTGCAAAAGTTTTAGACACACGCAAAGAAATGCTGTAGAGCAAAGATGCCTTCAAAATAATGAAATTAAATGCTTCTACAGTTTGAAAAAAAATATTGTAAATAGCAGTAAACAGTAGTAAATGAAACAAAGTCAATATTTGGTGTGACAAAAAAATAAAGTTAAAACAGTAGTCTCCGGTACAATGTGTGCAATTTTATAAGGAAATGAGCTGGTAAGTTTTATTGAGCATCTTGCAGAACCAGACACAGTTCTTCTGGACACTTTGACTTTCGCACTCGCTTCTTATTTCTGCAGTGAAACCCAGCAGCCTTCATTGTGTTTACTGTCTGAAAAGTGTCTCTTATGTAATATGCTGCTTTCTTTAATGACATACAAACATTTTTCTGTAACATTTCATTCTGTGCTGGAAAACTAATGTTTGGGAATCTAAAATGTTTTTTTTTTTTTTTGTACTGACTTGATCATGTAGACGTCATAAAATAAACATATACAGGGTGTCCCAAAAGGCTCCATACATACTTGTTAGCGAAATGTCTTCGAAATTTTTCTTCCTTCATTAATTTTTTTTCAGATAGTCTTTAAGAATGCTTTTGACAAACGAAGAACGTATTGAAATCATTCTCATGGCTGGATCTGGAAGCTTCCGCAAGGTTGCGATGGACTTTAACAGGAAACATGGCGAGCACATCACACACCACACTGTCGGCAAACTTCTTAACAAATTAAAAAGACTGGAAATGTTGTGGACCAACCGAGAAGAAGTGGATGTCCACGAACGTCCACTGACGAAGGCACAACTGACCTGGTGCTGGCAAACATAGTCTCCTGTGTATGGAGACTTTTGGGACACTCTGTAGTATAAAACTTGTATTTAAACAAAAAAATAGACTTTTGCACAGTACTGTGTATAAATATAATTAAAATGGTCAGGCTCTTATTGTCGGGAGATCACGTGTTCAAATCCCGATGAAGCCCTGGCCGTCTGAGCCCGAGAGCCAAGGGAGCAAAACTAGCTGTGCTTTCTCTCCCCCTGTTAATCACAGCGACACTATCCAACCGTCTGTGTTTGTGAGCACATGTATGTGGAAGAGGGCAAATAGCACTTTCCTCCGAGTGTGTTACTCCGCCCTCTGATGCTCATTGAGCAGCAGTTTTAAAAGATGCCATTGGCTCTTGGAGGAGGTACATGTTGGTCTTCACCCTCCCCAGCTGCTAACTGTCGTATGATGGCGAGAACTGGCTGGTGGAGGACCTGGCCATGACTAAATTAGGGAGGAAAAACGGGGGGAAATTATCCTTCATTCAGTCCGGAGTCCTTCCCCCCCCCACCCCCCACCCCCCACCCCCCACCCCCCAACCAACCACTGCGTCCAACACACTGCCACGTTAATCACTTTACATGGGGTTTGTGAGAATTTCTGAGCCTTTAAAATGGATCACTGGCCAAAAGCCCTGCTCTATGATTTATTCATGTCAAAAATATAATGAAATAATCAAATCTAATCTAATAATAAGCAGCAGTAATCTGATCTTGTCATGTCTAACGCTTCTTCATCTCATTACAGTTACTGTTTTTTCATAATCAGATTCTACAATAAACGATTTGTATCCGGCGCTGCAGTTAGATCAGGGATCTTCACTGCACACTTTAGTGCTTTACCTGCTCTAACACACCTGTCTCACCTCAGCAGCTCACTAACACTCTCTCTGTTATCATCAGTGTGTGTTAATGAGTGGAAAAAGTGAGAGAAAATCTTCCCAAAGTACTTTTCTTATGGACTTTTATCTTTTATCGCTAATTTCACACACTGCAGCAGTACAATAAAAAGTAGTTCCCGTTCCTTTACACTTTACTGAAGGATTTGTGGTATCCATACGCCAACAGAGACACACAACTGCTACCGTCGTCCTCTGAAAAAGTAGTTCCTTTTATTAGTTCATTTAGAGTTTTGTTTATACACAAACACCTTTAAAGTGAAGACATCGGCACAGTGTGAAGACAAAAATCTGTTTACAATAACAACTTAATGACGGAGTGGAACAGCTGCTCTCAGTCCTCCACACTGTGTGTTTGCAATAAACACATTTTCTGGGGGTTTTTTCTCTCTCTCTTTCTCTCTCTCTCTCACACACACACACACACACACACACACACACACACACACTGGAGAGATTAGCGTGAAGAAGTTTAATGTTAATAGTCACAGGGAGAGGTGATCAGTGTTGCCAGATTGAGTTATTTTAGTGCACTTTCACATTAGTCCGTGTGTCGACTCTGAATCACAGTGAAATTGATTCTTTTGATTCAGGTCGAGTAGAGAACAGAGGTTGCCAGATCCACCTGACTGACCATATTTTATTTTCATAATCAACATCTTATCTGCACGTGAGGTATTCACAAGTTCACATTGAAAACAAGAACCCGCCCAGAGGAGTCACAGACGCGACCACGGAGATGATGTCATTGTTAAATCCAGCATGTAGAACTAGTTTAGATTAATATGAGGAAAAGGTTCATCTTTACTTCCTCGTCTCAGGGAGTTTTTCATCACCATCGTCACCTCTGCCTTCTTCATTAATGATCTAAATCTACACCTGAATTTCTGTAAAGCTGCATCGTGATGATGCCTAGTGATAAAAGTGATATAACAAAACTGACAACACTGTAAGAACATGATTAAAGCACAACAAACCTCTATGACGTTCACCTCAACCTCATGACCAGAAAATTCATCTTTATAAATTCTTTGTTTTAGAAAAAAAAAAAATCTTACATGTTTGTGCAGATTAAGAAAATAAATGTTTTTTTTTTTTTTTTAATTTTGTGCGTGTGAGTGTGTATGAGTATATTGCATGGTGGTATAGTAACGAATCAGCAGTGGACAGTGCTGTTAGCTCCGCCCCCAAATCCCCCTCCCACAAAGCCCCCAACTCCCCCTCCCCCAAATCCCCCTCCCCCTCCCCCATACAGCAGTGGCCAAAAGTTTTGAGACTGACACAAATATTAATTTTGAGATGTTACTAACTGTTACTGAAGTATAATCACAAGCATTTCATAAGTGTCAATGGCTTTTATTGACAATTACATGAAGTTTATGCAAAGAGTCAATATTTGCAGTGTTGACCCTTCTTTTTCAAGACCTCTGCAATTGGCCCTGGCATGCTGTCAATCAACTTCTGGGCCACATCCTGACTGATGGCAGCCCATTCTTGCATAATCAATGCTTGGAGTTTGTCAGAGTTTGTGGGTTTTTGTTTCTCCACCCGTCTCTTGAGGATTGACCACAAATTCTCAATGGGATTAAGGTCTGGGGAGTTTCCTGGCCATGGACCCAAAATGTCGATGTTTTGGTCCCCAAGCCACTTCGTTATCACTTTTGCCTTGTGGCAAGGTGCCCCATCATGCTGGAAAAGGCATTGTTCGTCACCAAACTGTTCTTGGATGGTCGGGAGAAGTTGCTCTCTGAGGATGTTTTTGTACCATTCTTTATTCATGGCTGTGTTCTTAGGCAAAATTGTGAGTGAGCCCACTCCCTTGGCTGAGAAGCAACCCCACACATGAGTGGTCTCAGGATGCTTTACTGTTGGCATGACACAGGACTGATGGTAGCGCTCACCTTTTCTTCTCCGGACAAGCTTTTTTCCAGATGCCCCAAACAATCGGAAAGGGGATTCATCAGAGAAAATGACATTACCCCAGTCCTCAGCAGTCCAATCCCTGTACTTTTTGCAGAATAGCAGTCTGTCCCTGATGTTTTTCCTGGAGAGAAGTGGCTTCTTTGCTGCCCTTCTTGACACCAGGCCATCCTCCAAAAGTCTTCGCCTTACTGTGCGTGCAGACGCACTCACACCTGCCTGCTGCCATTCCTGAGCAAGCTCTGCACTGGTGGTGCCCCGATCCCGCAGCTGAATCAACTTTAGGAGACGGTCCTGGCGCTTGCTGGACTTTCTTGGGCACCCTGAAGCCTTCTTCACAACAGTTGAACCTCTCTCCTTGAAGGTCTCGATGATCCGATAAATGGTTGATTTAGGTGTAATCTTACTAGCAGCAATATCCTTGCCTGTGAATCCCTTTTTGTGCAAAGCAATGATGGCTGCACGTGTTTCCTTGCAGGTAACCATAGTTAACAGAGGAAGAACAATAATTTCAAGCACCACCCTCCTTTTAAAGCTTCCAGTCTGTTATTCTAACTCAATCAGCATGACAGAGTGATCTCCAGCCTTGTCCTCGTTAACACTCTCACCTGTGTTAACGAGAGAATCACTGACATGATGTCAGCTGGTCCTTTTGTGGAAGGGCTGAAATGCAGTGGACATGTTTTTTTTGGGATTAAGTTCATTTTCATGGCAAAGAGGGACTTTGAAATTAATTGCAATTCATCTGATCACTCTTCATAACATTCTGGAGTATATGCAAATTGCCATCATAAAAACTGAGGCAGCAGACTTTGTAAAAATTAATATTTGTGTCATTCTCAAAACTTTTGGCCACGGCTGTACTTCCTGTTGGAGTTGATCAGGTAGTGAAGTGCATACAGCAGGAACCTTCTGGTCCTGACCCAGTGGCTGATGGGAAAAGCGCAGGTCCAGCTTTAATCTCTTTAAAGGAATTTTCTTCATTACTTCTAAAATAAACATTTTCCCACAGAGCACATTTCATACACACTGGAGCTCAAAGTACTGCTTAATAAAACTATTAAACATTAAATAATAAAACATAATTTAATTATGTTTAATTATGCTTTCATGAAAATAAGTAAAAAGATAAAGAAAATAAGTGTAAGGAAAAAAGTACACAAAAAGATATATATATATATATATATATATATAAACTATATAATATGATATATAATAAATAATATATTTTATATAATAAATAATAAATAAATAATATAAATAGTTTATGCATTGCATGAAAACACATGGCAAATATTTTTCACAAGTAACCACAGTAACCTCAGTGTTACTGATTTCATGTGTTTGATGTGCACACGTGATCGGATCAGGAACAAATATAATAGAATATATATGAATATAAAAGTAACAAATATATGACTGAATGCAATTTTGAAGAACAGAAACATAAAAAAAACCTGGAGAATAAAGGTCAGAGTTTTAGATATAACCTGCTCAGGTGTGTTATAGCTGTGTGTTACCGGTTTGTGTGTTCTATTTACAGTGACTGTTTTAATTTGAAATAAAAAAGCAAACAGAACCTCAAATAATAATAATAATAATAATAATAATAATAATAATAAAACCTAGAGGGTTTTTTTTCCACTTGTAAATGTGTGAAGGGGATAAATATTTAAATAGATAACATTATATTATAATAAATTTTATTATGGATTTGATAAAAGGTACATGTGGTGGTTTGTGTTGACTTTAAAGCTCTAATTATATGTAAAATAAATAAATTAATAAATTAAAAAGAATAAAAGAGCGTAAAACCTGGCAACCCGGTGATTGGTATCAGTGGGGGGGAGGAGGAGGAGGAGGAGGAGAGAGGAGAGAGGAGAAGAGGAGAAGAGGAGAAGGGGGGGTGCGGGGAGGAAAGCGCCGTTACGTCACAAAGAAGCCGCGAGGTCGGTCACTCACTCATACCAGTGCGCGCCTGTTTCATCTGCGCGTCCTCTCACGTGAACGCGCCTCCCCCCCCCCCCCCCGCCTGTTGGAAGGTGAGCGCGCGTGAGGAGTTTGTGCGTGTGCGCGAGGAGAGAGAGAAGCGAAGCGAAGCGAGCGCGAGGGCTCGAGACCGACTGGATCAATTCGGATTTTTTTGTTTTTAAACCGATAAAAAGTGAAGTAAAAGCTGAACTTGGACTCGGGCTGAAGGAGGAGAAGCTTCCAGGGAGCCGTTTACACCGAAAACAAGTCGGAAATTCGACGCTGTTGAAGCGGGATAGCGCCTTTGTGGAGTTTAAATCCGTGAGGTGAGAAAGCCGCTCTCTCTCTCTCTCTCTCACACACACACACACACACACACCGAGCCGCGCTGAGGAGACGAAAAAACACACACACGGTAAGAAATTTCACCTGATTTACAGTAAAACACCAGCACCGCTCACCTGAGTGTGGTGTTGGACCCTGAGGTAATGTGTCCGCGCGCCGCTTCACTCATTCATCTCCACTTTTTTCTATTGTGGGGGTCAAACACACATATACACACACATATATACACACACAACTAACGCAAAGAGTTTATCCGAGTAGTTTTCAATGAAACCTTCAGCTGTATGAACGAATTATTCGAGTTAATCAAGCGGGAAGATTTAAAGATAATAATTAAACTTTCTGTTTGTTTTAGCGTAACTCTTAACTCGCTGGTTAGCATTAGCATGTTTAGCCCGGCCACCTTTTTTTTTTTTTTTTTTGCATTCTACAGCCTAATTAGTCCCGATTCACTTCAGAGGGGGGGAAATGGATATAATTAAACCAAATTAACCTCTAGATTAAATGTATACCGCGTTTAAAAAGATGTTTACCTCACAGATTTTTAAGAGTCTATATAAATGATGATAAATAAGTGTGTGAGCTGCGTGTTGGCTAGCGGAGGCTAATTCAGCGCTACACGAGGTGAAGCTCTGTGAGGTGACGGAGTGTCCACAAAGCGCCGAGTGAAAACACCGCACATCCCGGGTTAAAGTGCACCGAACCCCGGACTGGAGCGGTTCCGGAGGGTTCGGGTCGTGTTCCCCGGGTGGGGGAGTTTTCCCTCCCGGTCCTGAGTGAGAGTGTGGGCTGAGGAAGTGTCCGAGTAAAGGACAATACTGTGTGAGTGAGGAAGGTTTCTCTCGGGGCCAGATGGTCAGTCCCTGTGGGGGATAATTCCCTCACAAGTTCTCCTCAAATACACCATTAAACCCCACATTTCACCGTGTGTGTGGCTCTGTGTGTGTGTGGGTGAAGGGAAACGGGGTGTTTTATGGTGTGTGTGCGGTATTCCATCGAGTAAAAAGTGTTTGTGAGTGTAGTGTGTGTAAAATGCTAATGAGGTGCTGGAAGTGCTGGCTTGTGTCCTCATTGTCTATCACTCCATGCTAACAGGCTACAAGCTAATACACACTCACTTTTTTTCCCCTTAAACAAATGTTTAGAAAGTTTAATCTTTTTCTTGTTTGTAAGACTCGGATCACTTTTAATATAAATTCACCTTTAAACAACAAACCCAAAACGTTATTATAATGGTGTTAGTGTAGTTTTATTTCCCCATTAAAGTTGTTTTTTTTTGTTCTCGTATCAGTGTGTTCAGTTTTATACACAATAATTATTTAATTTACATTTAAGGAAAACTACATTAACACACAACCAACACACAAAAGCTGTAAAACCGGCTCTCCGTGTCCACTTTTCCTTTTCTTACCTACTTTTTATTCATTTCATTTAGTTGTTTGTTCTGTGTGTGTGTGTGTGTATACAGTGTACTTGTGTGTATACAGTGTACTTGTGTGTATACAGTGTACTTGTGTGTATACAGTGTACTTGTGTGTTAGACAGGATGGACTGTGTAATTATTACTTTATTATTGATGTTTTAATAAAAGCTTTACGCTGTGTTGGTGCTCTACAGAGTGAATGAGTGCTGTGTGTGTGTGTGTGTGTTACTCTGAGAGAGTGTGTTTAACTCAACATGGCAGCTCGTTAGTGTGTGTGTGTGTGTGTGTTCACTCATGGAGCAGATATGAAGCTGTGTGTGTGAGATGAGATCTCCTCCTCTTTTGTGGTCTGCCAGCTTGTTCACTAGTTGCACACTCGATAGGACAGTGTTAACCGTGTGTGTGTGTGTGTGTGTGTGTGTGTGTGTGTGTGTGTGTGTGTGTGTGTGTGATGGTTCCTCTTCCCTCTGGAACAGCAGCAGAGTTTGTGCATTATTCTTTGGAGGTGAAACTGTGTTGAAGTGTGTGTGTGAGAGATGGGGAGTGTGTGTGTGAGAGATGGGGAGTGTGTGTGTGAGAGATGGGGAGTGTGTGTGTGAGAGATGGGGAGTGTGTGTGTGTGAGATGGCGAGAGATGGGGAGTGTGTGTGTGTGAGATGGCGAGAGTGTGTGTGTGTGTGTGTGTGAGATGGCGAGAGTGTGTGTGTGTGTGTGTGTGTGAGATGGCGAGAGTGTGAGTGTGTGTGTGTGTGAGATGGCGAGTGTGTGTGTGTGTGTGTGTGTGAGATGGCGAGAGTGTGTGTGTGTGTGTGTGTGAGATGGCGAGAGTGTGTGTGTGTGTGTGTGTGTGAGATGGCGAGAGTGTGTGTGTGTGTGAGATGGCGAGAGTGTGTGTGTGTGAGATGGCGAGAGTGTGTGTGTGTGTGAGATGGCGAGAGTGTGTGTGTGTGTGAGATGGCGAGAGTGTGTGTGTGAGATACAGTGTGTGTGTGTGTGAGATGGCGAGAGTGTGTGTGTGTGTGTGAGATGGCGAGAGTGTGTGTGTGTGTGAGATGGCGAGAGTGTGTGTGTGTGTGTGAGATGGCGAGAGTGTGTGTGTGAGATGCGAGTGTGTGTGTGTGAGATGGCGAGAGTGTGTGTGTGTGAGATGGCGAGTGTGTGTGTGAGATGTGGCGAGAGTGTGTGTGTGTGTGTTAGATGGCGAGAGTGTGTGTGTGTGTGTGAGATGGCGAGAGTGTGTGTGTGTGTGTGAGATGGCGAGAGTGTGTGTGTGTGTGAGAGTGTGTGTGTGTGTGTGTGAGATGGCGAGTGTGTGTGTGTGAGATGTGAGTGTGTGTGTGTGTGAGATGGCGAGAGTGTGTGTGTGTGTGTGAGATGGCGAGAGTGTGTGTGTGTGTGTGAGATGGCGAGAGTGTGTGTGTGTGTGAGATGGCGAGTGTGTGTGTGTGAGATGGCGAGAGTGTGTGTGTGTGTGTGAGATGGCGAGAGTGAGTGTGTGTGTGTGTGAGATGGCGAGAGTGTGTGTGTGTGTGTGAGATGGCGAGAGTGTGTGTGTGTGTGTGTGAGATGGCGAGAGTGTGTGTGTGTGTGTGAGATGGCGAGAGTGTGTGTGTGTGTGTGTGTGTGTGAGATGGGAGTGTGTGTGTGTGTGAGATAAGCAGTATGTGTGTGTAATGTGAGATAAGCTGGTGTGTATGTGTGTGAGATGTCGAGTGTGTGTGTGTGTGTGAGATAAGCGAGTGTGTGTGTGTGTGAGATGGCGTGTGTGTGTGTGTGTGAGATGGCGAGAGTGTGTGTGTGAGATGGCGAAGTGTGTGTGTGAGATGGCGAGAGTGTGTGTGTGTGTGAGATGGGAAGTGTGTGCCTGTGTGAGATGGCGGGAAGTGTGTGTGTGTGTGAGATAGCCGAGTGTGTGTGTGTGAGATGGCAGAGTGTGTGTGTGTGAGATGGCGAAGTGTGTGTGTGTGTGTGAGATGGCGAGTGTGTGTGTGTGTGAGGCTCGGCGAGAGTGTGTGTGTGTGTGAGATGGCTGAGAGTGTGTGTGTGTGTGTGTGTGAGATGGCGAGAGTGTGTGTGTGTGTGTGAGATGGCGAGTGTGTGTGTGTGTGAGATGGCGAGAGTGTGTGTGTGTGTGTGAGATGGCCGAGTGTGTGTGTGTGAGATCGCGAGGGAATGTGTGTGTGTGTGAGATAGCCGAGGGAGTGTGTGTGTGTGTGTGAGATAAGCGAGAGTGTGTGTGTGTGTGTGAGATGGCGAGTGTGTGTGTGTGTGTGGGAATGGCAGGAGTGTGTGTGTGTGTGAGATGGCGAGTGTGTGTGTGTGTGAGATAGGGAGTGTGTGTGTGTGTGAGGTCGAGTGTGTGTGAGATGGCGAGTGTGTGTGTGTGAGATAGTGTGTGTAAGGCTGGCGAGAGTGTGTGAGATGGCGAGAGTGTGTGTGTGTGTGAGATGGCGGAGTGTGTGTGTGTGTGTGTGAGATCGTGAGATGTGTGTGTGTGTGTGTGAGATAGCGAGTGTGTGTGTGTGTGTAGAGATGGCGAGAGTGTGTGTGTGTGTGTGTGTGAGACGGCGAAGTGTGTGTGTGTGTGTGTGAGATAGCGAAGTGTGTGTGTGTGTGTGAGATGGCGAGAGTGTGTGTGTGTGTGAGATGGCGAGAGTGTGTGTGTGTGTGTGAGATGGCCGAAGTGTGTGTGTGTGTGTGTGTAGAGATGGCGAAGTGTGTGTGTGTGTGTGTGAGATCTTGAGAGTGTGTGTGTGTGTGTGTGTAGAGATAGCGAGTGTGTGTGAGATGGCAAAGTGTGTGTGTGTGAGATGGCAGTGTGTGTGTGTGTGTGAATGCTTGAAGTGTGTGTGTGTGAGATGGCGAAATTATTGTGTGTGTAGAGATAGCCGAGAGTGTGTGTGTGAGATGGCGAAGTGTGTGTGTGTGTGAGATAGCGAAGTGTGTGTGTGAGATGGCCGAAGTGTGTGTGTGTGTGGGAATGGCGAGGGGCTGTGTGTGTGTGTGAATGGCGAAGTGTGTGTGTGTGATAGCGAAGTGTGTGTGTGTGTGCAAGAATGGCGAAGTGTGTGTGTGTGTGTGTGTGAGATGGCCGAGAAGTGTGTGTGTGTGTGTGAGATAGCGAGAGTGTGTGTGTGTGTGTGTGTGAGATAAGCAGTGTGTGTGTGTGTGTGAGATGGCGAGAGTGTGTGTGTGTGTGTGTAGAGATGGCAGAGTGTGTGTGTGTGTGTGAGATGGCAGAAGTGTGTGTGTGTGTGGCCAGAGATGGCGAGAGTGTGTGTGTGTGTGTGTGAGATGGCGAGGGTGTGTGTGTGTGTGTGTGTGTGTGAATGGCGAAGTGTGTGTGTGTGTGGTGGCGAAGTGTGTGTGTGTAGAGATGGCGAGTGTGTGTGTGAGATGGCGAGAGTGTGTGAGATCGCGAAGTGTGTGTGTGTGTGAGATAGAAGTGTGTGTGTGAGATAGCGAGAGTGTGTGTGTGTGTGAATGGCCGAGAGTGTATGTGTGTGTGTGTGAGATAAGCGAGAGTGTGGTGTGTGTGTGTGAGATGGCGAGTGTGTGTGTGTGTGTGTGAAGAGATGGCGAGAGAATGTGTGTGTGTGTGTGAGATCGAGTGTGTGTGTGTGTGTGTGAGATGGCGAGTGTGTGTGTGTGAGATGGCGGAGTGTGTGTGTGAGATGGCGAGAGTGTGTGTGTGTGTGAGATAGCGGGGAGTAATGTGTGTATGTGTGAGATACGCGAGAAGTGTGTGTGGCCTTGAGTGGCAGAAATGTGGCCTTAGTGGCGAGTGCTTGAAGAAGCCTTGTGAGTAAGCGAGTGCTTGTAGTGTATGCCAGTGCGTATGGTGCGGAGTAAGCGTGAATTAGTATGTAATTAGTATGCCAATTAGCCAGTGTAGTAGCCAGCCAATTGCGTAGCGCCGGTGTAACAGTGTCGAGTGGCGATGTAGCGCGGTGGCGAGGAGGTGGCATGGTGGCGGAGTGCGCCGAGGTGGCGAGTGGTAGAGATGTAGTGTGGTCGTAGTGGCGCCCAGTGTAAGCGTGGTGTGTATGGTGTGGCGATGCGTCTTGTGTAATTAGCGAAGGCGTCGTCGCCTTGAGTGGCGGCGTCGTGCGCGAGTCGCGAGGAGTCTTTGTGCGTCTTGTAGTGGCGGTGCGTCGCGTCTGTAGTGGCGGAGGTGGCGTCGCGAGTGGCAATCGCGTCTGCTGGTGGCGTCGCAGTGTGAGTGCGCGTCTTGTGAATGGCGTCTTGAGTGGCCAGTCGTCTGAGTGGCGTCTTGGCGTGGCGTCTTTACGTCTGTAGTGTAGCGTCACCAGTGGCAGTGCGTCACGCGAAGTGGCGTCGCGTCTGGTGGCGTCGCGTCACGCGCGGTGGCGTGCGTCTTGTAGTGAATGGCGTGCGTCGTGAGGTGTGAGGCCAGCCAGTCTGCGAGTCGCCAGTGGCGGAGTGCGTGCGTCGCGAGGTGAAAGTGCGTCGCGTCGCCAGCGAATTGGCGGGTGCCGTCGTCTGAGTGGCGAGTGGCAATCTGGTGGCAGTGCGTCTGTAGTGCTGAAAGCGTCGCCAGTGGCGAAGTCGTCTGTGAGTGGCGTGCGAAGGTGGCGAGAATGCGTCTGCGGATGGCGTCTGAGTGGCAATGCGTCACGCGAGTGGCGTCGCAGTGCGCTGATGCGCTCATGAGTGGCGTCTGAGTGGCCAGTGCGTCTGGCAATTAGCGTCACGTCGTAGTGGCGTCGTCGCCTTGAGTGGTTTGTCACGTCTGTAGTGGCGTCGCGTCGCGTGGTGGCGTCTTGAGGCGTCGCGTGGTGAAGCGTGCGGGCGTGCGTCGCGTCGCAGCGAAGCGAGTGCTTGGCCTTGAGGCGAGAGTGGCCTTGGCGTGTGTGAAGAAGTGTGAATGGGGGAGCCTGCGTTACGTGTGGGAGATGAGCTTCGTTCGTGTGAGATGGGGCCTTGGCAGCGGTGCGTGTAGAGATGGGAAGCTGTGGCAGCGTGCGTGTGAATGGGGAAGCGCAGCGTCGTGCTGAGATAGGGAAAGCGGCGCGCGCGTCGATTATGAAGAGGATGGAGCAGCGTCGTCTGGATCGCGAAACCCAGCGTCTGCGAATGTAGCCAGCGACGAGATCGTAGCCCAGCGTCGCGAGATCTGTGGCCAGCGTCACGAAGATCGTAATAACGTCGAGATGGCAACGTCACGAGATAAATGGCTTAGCGATCTTGAGATGTGGCCCAGCGTCACGAGATCATGGCGTGCGAGATAAGCCAGCTGGCGATGCGTCACGTCGAATCGCTGGCAGCGTCGCGTCACGTGAGATCGCGGCCGCGTCGCGTCGCCCGTCGAGATGTGGCGATGTCGCGTCACGATGAGATAAGCGGCGTGAGATGGGGAGGCTCAAGTGTGTCGCGTGTGGATGGGAGTAAGGTGTGTGCGTGTGAGATGGGAGTAAGTGTGTGCGTGTGAGATGGGAGTAAGTGTGCGTGTGAGATGGGAGTAAGTGTGCGTGTGAGAGTGAGATGGGGAGCAGCGTGAGTGGAGTGAGATGGGGAGCAGCGTGAGTGAGATGGGGAGCAGCGTGAGTGAGATGGGAACAGCGTGAGTGAGATGGCGTGTGTGTGTGTGAGATGGGGGCGT
>CM042540.1:29258768-29266268 GCA_023630585.1 Cranoglanis bouderius
GGGGCCACTGGGACAGAGGGAGACTGGGGCCTCAGAGGGAGAGGGAGACTGGGGCCTCAGAGGGAGAGGGAGACTGGGGCCTCAGAGGGAGAGGGAGACTGGGGCCAGAGAGGGAGAGAGACTGGGGCCAGAGAGGAGAGAGGGAGACTGGGGCCAGAGAGGGAGAGGGAGACTGGGACCAGAGAGGAGAGGAGACTGGGGCCAGAGAGGGAGAGGGAGACGGGGCCACCAAGCCAGGGAGAGGGAGACGGGGCCTCAGACGGAGACGGGGCCACCAAGGCAGGGAGAGGGAGACGGGGCCACAGAGGGAGGCGTATCCACCAAGGCAGGGAGAGGGAGACGGGGCCCCAGAGGGAGACGGGGCCCCAGAGGGAGACGGGGCCCCAGAGGGAGACGGGGCCACTGGGACAGTCAGAAAGTCTTGGCTTCCAAATTGTATTTTTTTAAATCAGGAAATTCAAACATTAAGTGTTATTTTGATGCTCTTTATGGTGTGTGAGTGGGGTAGAGCGCGGCTGTGGACTCAAAATGGCAGTAAGAAGTGCGAGTAAATGGATCATCTCCTTGTCTTAAATACACGTTTTATCGAAAAATAAACATGAATGAACATCAGACGGTATGTTAGAGTACTGCTTGCTGAAATTCTTCATCTCATATAATGACCCAATCCATGTTTTAACCACAGGAACACACCAATAGCTTAGCATATAGCCTACGCATTATATTTTTCATTAAACTATTATTTAATGTATATTGAGAGACATTATATTTATAGTATATATTTTATTATGTATTTAGTATACATATTTTAGGTACAATTTCCTCAATAAATAAAGTAAGTATGACACCCTGATTGTTTTATCTCGGTTAAACAGTAGAAAAAAATATCTTTAGAAATAAATAGTTTGGACAGAGTTCTTAATGATGAAGAGGAGGAGACAGAGGAAAGAATAAGTCACAGAAAGTCACCAGAAATGGAAAAATAAAGTTACTGAACTGAAACTCATGAAAGATAGAAATGAAAGGCATTAATATACAGTTTAAACAGAGTTCTTAATGTCAGTTTGGAGGAACATAGCAAGTTTTGTATAAAGTTTTGAAAAAAGCAAAGAACTTTAAAATACACATGTCCTACATAAACATGCTGTAGACTGGGGTTGTCAAAAGTACCGGTACTTCAGTACCAAGTGGGTACTAATAATTTTACCAGATTTTCACAAGTACCGGTAGTACCGAGTGCCGGGTCAACCTGGTACTGATGCGCTGTGTGACAGGTAGTCGGTCAGGAACTTTTCATAGGTGCACCCTGCAGTCATGGTAGCGTTTGCGTTATGGATGTTGTAGCATCGTTTAATACAAGTGTAGGATTGAAAAAAAACAACATAATTTTTGTTTACTTAATGGTTAGCATACGCTCGTAACGCTAATACTGTCACATGTCCTTATTAACCATTTAATTCTTTTAAAAACTTCTACAGCCCCGCGGGTGGACCACGGTGTTGTTAAGTGTAAAACTATACTGTACACAGCTGCTGTGTTCATGTAGGAACTCATGTGATGTGTCTTTGGAAAGATAAGATTCTTGTGCTTCGATTGATATAAACGACACTTACAGAACTGAGGAAACTCACCTATGAAGCCTTATAATAATCCACTGATCCGTAACATCCCCACAAAAACAGTCCTGTTACACTGACAAAGGTCCAAATGATCCAATTAAGTACAAATATTTAGTCCAGGACACATTATTACATCACTACTGCTGAGTCCTTTCAGATTATAGGCAGATGTGTGTAATCTCAGGTTTTCTCCGTTATAACTCCGCTTCACTCTCAGCAGTTCAGATTAAAAGTCCGTGAGTAAAGGAACCTAACGAGCGGCGAGTGTTTCGCTTCAGAAACTTTTTTACACAGTCTGTATTTTTTGCTTGTAATTTATTTAGTTATTATTTACTTGAAGGGAAAAAACCGAAGGCCAAAACTTAAAGCATTTTTCAGAAATACTTGAAATATGCATTTGTTTTAATTTATTTTAATATTTAACTTTATAAATAAGAAGTGTGGTGTTCAATTATGGCATATTTTTTGTTTATTTGTTTATTTATACCTTTAATTACTTGTGGGGGGGGGAACTTGAAATACTTGAAGTAAACAGAATGGCATTTAAAGGAAAAAACATTTTATACTGATATTTAATTTTATTAATAAAATAGTGTGTTGTTCAATTAGCATGTTTTTGTTTTGTTTTGGTACCGGAATTGGTACAGAGTACCGTGGAATTTTATTGGTATTGGTACCGAATACTGAAATTTTGGTATCGTGACAAGCCTATTGTAGACGTTAATAAATGATGATTAATTTAGATGAATGTAACAAGTTATTCTTCGTCCCAAAGTATATAAAATCCCCCCGTGTGTTCCATGTAAGTGGGGAATTTCCCCCAGGTTAAAAAACAAAATTCAGGCCCTGGACAGAGACAGGTCCACTGGGAGGGGAGAGAGAGACAGGTCCACTGGGAGGGGAGAGAGAGACAGGTCCACTGGGAGGGGAGAGAGAGACAGGTCCACTGGGAGGGGAGAGAGAGAGAGAGGTCCACTGGGAGAGAGAGAGACAGGTCCACTGGGAGGGGAGAGAGAGACAGGTCCACTGGGAGGGAGAGAGAGACAGGTGCACTGGGAGGGGAGAGAGAGACAGGTCCACTGGGAGGGGAGAGAGAGAGAGAGAGACAGAGAGAGAGAGACAGGTCCACTGGGAGGGGAGAGAGAGACAGGTCCACTGGGAGGGGAGAGAGAGACAGGTCCACTGGGAGGGGAGAGAGAGACAGGTCCACTGGGAGGGGAGAGAGAGACAGGTCCACTGGGAGGGGAGAGAGAGAGACAGAGAGAGACAGGTCCACTGGGAGGGAGAGAGAGAGACAGAGAGAGAGAGCAGGTCCACTGGGAGGGGAGAGAGAGAGACAGGTCCACTGGGAGGGAGAGAGAGACAGGTCCACTGGGAGGGAGAGAGAGACAGGTCCACTGGGAGGGAGAGAGAGAGAGAGAGAGAGAGAGACAGGTCCACTGGGAGGGAGAGAGAGAGAGACAGAGAGAGCAGGTCCACTGGGAGGGGAGAGAGAGAGAGAGAGAGAGAGAGAGAGAGAGAGAGAGAGAGACAGGTCCACTGGGAGGGAGAGAGAGAGAGAGAGAGAGAGAGAGAGAGAGAGAGAGAGACAGGTCCACTGGGAGGGGAGAGAGAGAGAGAGAGAGACAGGTCCACTGGGAGGGGAGAGAGAGAGAGAGAGACAGGTCCACTGGGAGGGGAGAGAGAGAGAGAGACAGGTCCACTGGGAGGGGAGAGAGAGAGAGAGAGACAGGTCCACTGGGAGGGAGAGAGAGACAGGTCCACTGGGAGGGGAGAGAGAGAGAGAGGTCCACTGGGAGGGGGAGAGAGAGAGAGAGAGAGAGGTCCACTGGGAGGGGAGAGACAGGTCCACTGGGAGGGAGAGAGACAGGTCCACTGGGAGGGAGAGAGAGAGACAGGTCCACTGGGAGGGGGAGAGAGACAGGTCCACTGGGAGGGA
Organism: Cranoglanis bouderius; assembly: GCA_023630585.1. NCBI lineage: Eukaryota > Metazoa > Chordata > Actinopteri > Siluriformes > Cranoglanididae > Cranoglanis > Cranoglanis bouderius. The sequence continues at coordinate 29,262,327 of CM042540.1, forward strand.
GAGAGACAGGTCCACTGGGAGGGAGAGAGAGAGAGAGAGAGACGGGTCCACTGGGAGGGGAGAGAGAGAGAGACAGGTCCACTGGGAGGGGAGAGAGAGAGAGAGAGAGACTGGTCCACTGGGAGGGGAGAGAGAGAGAGAGAGCAGGTCCACTGGGAGGGAGAGAGAGAGAGAGAGAGAGAGGCAGGTCCACTGGGAGGGGAGAGAGAGAGAGAGAGACGGGTCCACTGGGAGGGAGAGAGAGAGAGAGAGAGAGCGGGTCCACTGGGAGGGAGAGAGAGAGAGAGCGGGTCCACTGGGAGGAGAGAGAGAGAGAGAGAGAGAGAGAGCGGGTCCACTGGGAGGAGAGAGAGAGAGAGAGAGCGGGTCCACTGGGAGGGAGAGAGAGAGAGAGAGCGGGTCCACTGGGAGGGAGAGAGAGAGAGAGAGAGCGGGTCCACTGGGAGGAGAGAGAGAGAGAGAGGGGTCCACTGGGAGGGAGAGAGAGAGAGAGAGAGGGTCCACTGGGAGGGGAGAGAGAGAGAGAGAGAGCGGGTCCACTGGGAGGGAGAGAGAGAGAGAGGCGGGTCCACTGGGAGGGAGAGAGAGAGAGAGAGAGAGAGAGAGAGCGGGTCCACTGGGAGGAGAGAGAGAGAGAGAGAGCGGGTCCACTGGGAGGGAGAGAGAGAGAGAGCGGGTCCACTGGGAGGGAGAGAGAGAGAGAGAGCGGGTCCACTGGGAGGGAGAGAGAGAGAGAGCGGGTCCACTGGGAGGGAGAGAGAGAGAGAGAGCGGGTCCACTGGGAGGGAGAGAGAGAGAGAGAGAGAGACGGGTCCACTGGGAGGGAGAGAGAGAGAGAGGCAGGTCCACTGGGAGGGAGAGAGAGAGAGAGAGAGGTCCACTGGGAGGGAGAGAGAGAGAGAGAGAGAGAGAGAGGTCCACTGGGAGGGAGAGAGAGAGAGAGAGGGTCCACTGGGAGGGGAGAGAGAGAGAGAGGTCCACTGGGAGGGAGAGAGAGAGAGAGGTCCACTGGGAGGAGAGAGAGAGAGGTCCACTGGGAGGAGAGAGAGAGAGAGAGAGAGAGAGAGAGGGTCCACTGGGAAGAGAGAGAGAGGTCCACTGGGAGGGAGAGAGAGAGGTCCACTGGGAGGGAGGGAGAGAGAGACAGGTCCACTGGGAGGGAGGGAGAGAGACAGGTCCACTGGGAGGGAGGGAGAGAGAGACAGGTCCACTGGGAGGGGAGGGAGAGAGAGAGAGAGAGAGGTCCACTGGGGAGGGGGAGGGGAGAGAGACAGGTCCACTGGGAGGGGAGGGAGAGAGAGACAGGTCCACTGGGAGGGGAGGGAGAGAGAGACAGGTCCACTGGGAGGGGAGGGAGAGAGAGACAGACAGACATATTTCCTTGTGTATGAGGGAGAAAGAGGGACTACAGAAAGCTGTACATCATCCTTTCACACACTGTGTGTGTGTGTGTGTGTGTGTGTGTGTGTGTGTGTGTGTGTGTGTGTGTGTGTGTGGTATAAACGTACTGCTCTCCCACTGCTTCATTTGACATGAAAATACCACACACACCCACACACAGCGCATCCTGTCACACACTCGTGCTGACTCAGTGCTGAATTACTCACTATAGATACACCTCCCCACCCCCGCTAACCTACCTGTCTCACTGTCTAACCTGTCTCACTGTCTAACCTCACTTTCTTTAACCTGTCTTTCTTTCTAACCTGTGTATCTTTCTCTCAATCCTGTCTCTGTGTCTCACATGTCAGTCATACTTTTCATGCCCACTGTACACACGCACACACACCCACTATGTATGCCCACTATGTGTGTATACAGTGGGCATAGTGTGTGTGTTTTTGTGTACACAGTGGGCACAGTGTGTGTGTGTGTGTTTGTGTACACAGTGGGCACAGCGTGTGTGTGTGTGTGTGTTTGTGTACACAGTGGGCACAGCGTGTGTGTGTGTGTTTGTGTACACAGTGGGCACAGCGTGTGTGTGTGTGTTTGTGTACACAGTGGGCACAGCGTGTGTGTGTGTGTTTGTGTACACAGTGGGCACTGTGTGTGTGTGTGTTTGTGTACACAGTGGGCACTGTGTGTGTGTGTGTTTGTGTACACAGTGGGCACTGTGTGTGTGTGTGTGTGTGTACACAGTGGGCAGTGTGTGTGTGTGTTTGTGTACACAGTGGGCACTGTGTGTGTGTGTGTTTGTGTACACAGTGGGCAGTGTGTGTTTGTGTTTGTGTACACAGTGGGCAGTGTGTGTTTGTGTTTGTGTACACAGTGAGTGTGTGTGTGTTTGTGTACGCAGTGAGTGTGTGTGTGTTTGTGTACGCAGTGGGCACAGCGTGTGTGTGTGTGTGTGTGTACGCAGTGGGCACAGCGTGTGTGTGTGTGTGTACGCAGTGGGCACAGCGTGTGTGTGTGTGTGTGTGTACGCAGTGGGCACAGCGTGTGTGTGTGTGTGTGTGTGTGTACGCAGTGGGCACAGCGTGTGTGTGTGTGTGAGTGGGCTGGCGTGTGTGTGTGTACGCACTGGGCACAGCGTGTGTGTGTGTGTGTACGCAGTGGGCACAGCGTGTGTGTGTGTGTACGCAGTGGGCACAGCGTGTGTGTGTGTGTACGCAGTGGGCACAGCGTGTGTGTGTGTGTACGCACTGGGCACAGCGTGTGTGTGTGTGTACGCACTGGGCACAGCGTGTGTGTGTGTGTTTGTGTGTACGCACTGGGCACAGCGTGTGTGTGTGTGTGTTTGTGTGTACGCACGCACTGGGCACAGCGTGTGTGTGTGTTTGTGTGTACGCACTGGGCACAGCGTGTGCGTGTGTGTGTGTGTGTACGCACGCACTGGGCACAGCGTGTGTGTGTGTGTGTTTGTGTGTACGCACGCACTGGGCATAGCGTGTGTGTGTGTGTACGCACGCACTGGGCATAGCGTGTGTGTGTGTGTACGCACGCACTGGGCATAGCGTGTGTGTGTGTGTGTACGCACGCACTGGGCATAGCGTGTGTGTGTGTGTGTGTACGCACGCACTGGGCATAGCGTGTGTGTGTGTGTACGCACGCACTGGGCATAGCGTGTGTGTGTGTGTACGCACGCACTGGGCATAGCGTGTGTGTGTGTGTGTGCATGCGCCGCACGCACTGGGCATAAGCGTGTGTGTGTGTGTGTGTACGCACGCACTGGGCATAGCGTGTGTGTGTGTGTGTACGCACGCACGCACTGGGCATAGCGTGTGTGTGTACGCACGCACTGGGTATAGTGTGTGTGTGTGTGTGTGTACGCACTGGGCATAGTGTGTGTGTGTGTGTGTACGCACTGGGCATTGTGTGTGTGTACGCACGCACTTGGCATGGTGTGTTTGTGTGTCTGTGTGTGTGTACGCACTGGTCATGGTTTGTTTGTGTACGCACTGGGCATGGTGTGTGTGCGCGCGCACTGGGCATGGTGTGTGTGCGCGCGCACTGGGCATGGTGTGTGTGCGCGCGCCCTGGGCATGGTGTGTGTGCGCGCGCCCTGGGCATGGTGTGTGTGCGCGCGCCCTGGGCATGGTGTGTGTGTGCGCACACTGGGCATGGTGTGTGTGTGCGCACACTGGGCATGGTGTGTGTGTGCGCACGCACTGGGCATGGTGTGTGTGTGTGCGCGCACGCACTGGGCATGGTGTGTGTGTGCGCGCACGCACTGGGCATGGTGTGTGTGTGCGCGCACTGGGCATGGTGTGTGTGCGCGCGCTCTGGGCATGGTGTGTGTGCGCGCGCACTGGGCATGGTGTGTGTGTGCGCATAGTGTGTGTACGCACTGGGCATAGTGTGTGTGTGTGTATGCACTGGGCATAGTGTGTGTGTGTGTGTACGCACTGGGCATAGTGTGTGTGTGTGTGTGCGCACTGGGCATGGTGTGTGTGTGTGTGCGCGCACTGGGCATGGTGTGTGTGTGCTCGCACTGGGCATGGT
>CM042540.1:29271268-29273768 GCA_023630585.1 Cranoglanis bouderius
CGAGGCCGTGATCACTTGAGCCTGCAGTGTGTAAGGATCTGTCTCTGTTCTGTATCTCTGACACTGAAGAGGTTTCCTGCCAGCTCGTACTTCCTGCTTTCGCTCTCCCAGGGGTCCAGATGTGCATTTTTACTGGTTTTTATGATTTGGTTTATATAAACTGGGTTTAGTGTAGTTGAGCTGGTCTGAAACTGACGGTTAGATGTTGGTGGGTTTGTGAGTTTCAGAGCCACCTGACAGAGGGGACTGGTTTTAGGGCTCTTGAGGTTTAAGGGTTTTGTTTTGAAGTGTATTAGAGGAGCTTGATTGAAGATGAGTCCAGAGATGGTTTAAGAGATGGTTTTTGAATATTTAGAGATAGGGGTATCTGCCTAATTCAGCTCTGCATGCGTTAGCTGGTGATCTTCTCTGAACTCTCAGAACATTTGGACAGAATCCTGCATGCAGGGACTCTATGGGGTGTTTGACCCATCTAGAGCAGTCGTTCTGACAGAGCGTCCCCACACTTCACATCATAAAGAGCTATAGGTTTAATAATACTGTCAGACTTTCTGCCCCACACTGTAAAGAGGATGTGTATTTGGGTAAATTTACCTTTAATGGCAGTGAAAGCTCTTCTTGCTTTCTCCTTTAATGTGTTCACTGCCACCTGAAGCTCTGATGTTTAAGTGGAGGTAGTCGTAATGTAGAGTGTGTTCTAGAGCCGTGTTTCCCAGAGTGAAGCTGTGCCTGGTTTCCTGTAACCTGGATTTTTTTTTTTGGAAAATCATTTTAGTTTTTGTCTGATTGACTGTCAGGGTCCGGTTGTGACTGGAGTTCTCCGGCAGGGTCCGGTTGTGACTGGAGTTCTCCGGCAGGGTCCGGTTGTGACTGGAGTTCTCCGGCAGGGTCCGGTTGTGACTGGAGTTCTCCGGCAGGGTCCGGTTGTGACTGGAGTTCTCCGGCAGGGTCCGGTTGTGACTGGAGTTCTCCGGCAGGCCCCGGTTGTGACTGGAGATCTCCGGCAGGCCCGGTTGTGAGTGGAGTTCTCCGGCAGGCCCGGTTGTGAGTGGAGTTCTCCGGCAGGCCCGGTTGCTGCTGTAGGCCTTGTGCAGTGTCTGACAGCAGCATCAGGTCGTCTGTGTAGAAGAGGAATTTCACCTCAGAGTTATTTAAAGTGAGGTCAGGTGTTGCAGATTGTTCCAGTAACTCTGCTAACTCACTGATGTACATGATCAATATACACCTCTCTCTCTCACTCACTCACTCACTCACTCTCTCTCTCACTCTCTCACTCACTCACTCACTCACTCACTCACTCACTCACTCACTCACTCACTCACTCACTCACACTCTCTCTCTCTCTCTTCCTCTCTCTCATCTCTCTCTCTCTCTCTCTCTCACTCACTCACTCACTCACTCACTCACACTCTCTCTCTCTCTCTTCTCACTCCCTCACTCTCTCTCTCTCTCTCTCTCTCTCTCTCACTCACTCACTCACACTCTCTCTCTCTCTCTCTCTCACTCACTCACTCACTCATTCACTCTCACCCACTCACTCTCTCATTCTCTCTCTCTCTCTCTCTCTCTCTCACTTGCTCACTCTCTCACTCACTCATTCACTCTCTCACTCTCTCACTCACTCATTCACTCTCTCACTCACTCATTCACTCTCTCACTCACTCATTCACTCTCTCACTCACTCATTCACTCTCTCACTCACTCATTCTCTCTCTCTCTCTCTCTCATTCACTGACTCATTCACTATCTCTCTCACACTCTCTCTCACTCTCTCTCTCACTCTCTCTCTCACTCACTCATTCACTCTCTCTCTCACTCTCACTCACTCATTCACTCTATCTCACTCACTCATTCACTCTCTCTCACTCACTCACTCACTCACTCTCACTCACTCATTCTCTCTCACTCACTCACTCATTCACTCTATCTCACTCACTCATTCACTCTCTCTCACTCACTCACTCACTCACTCTCACTCACTCATTCTCTCTCACTCACTCATTCACTCTCTCTCTCTCATTCACTGACTCATTCACTATCTCTCTCACACTCTCTCTCACTCTCACTCACTCACTCTCTCTCTCACTCTCACTCACTCTCTCTCTCTCTATGAGTGAAATGGGAAAATTGCAGAGGTGAGATTGGTTAATCAGTGACTTTTGGTCACAGTGTTAGAGATAGGCAGTGTGTTAATGACTGTAATTTCACACACACACACACACACACACACACACACTCTCTCTCTCTCACACACACACACTAACCACTTCTAATCGCTCATTCAGGTTTTAACCTTTATTCTCATCTTTTTGTCAGCGTCACTGATTTACAGCTCCTTTTACATTTTGTGTGTGTGTGTGTGTGTGTGTGTGTGTGTGTGTGTGTGTGAGTGTGTGAGAGAATCTCAGCTTGACTCACTCCTTGTGTGTGTGTGTGTGTGTGAGAGAATCTCAGCTTGACTCACTCTCTGTGTGTGTGTGTGTGTGTGTGTGTGTGTGAG
>CM042540.1:29278768-29281268 GCA_023630585.1 Cranoglanis bouderius
ATGATGAAGGGAACAGGGATAAAACTCTGTGCTGCGGATAAAACTGCACTTTGTTTACTAAGTAAGTCACTATTTTGAGAGTTTTACCATTATGTAGAATTCTCCAAAAGCTTTGTTTTTCTGATGTGGCCACAACGTACTGGAGTAGTACCAGTGATCCATATAGGGAGTAGGGCGCAGGGTACAGTTTGTAGGGAGTAGGGCGCAGGGTACAGTTTGTAGGGAGTAGGGCGCAGGGTACAGTTTGTAGGGAGTAGGGCGCAGGGTACAGTTTGTAGGGAGTAGGGCGCAGGGTACAGTTTGTAGGGAGTAGGGCGCAGGGTACAGTTTGTAGGGAGTAGGACACTGAAATGTGCAGGGCGTTGGACAGGAAGTGCAGGGCTCTGTGTACTCTTTGTGTACTCTGTGTACTCTGTGTACTCTTTGTGTACTCTGTGTACTTTGTGTACTCTTTGTGTACTCTGTGTACTTTGTGTACTCTTTGTGTACTCTGTGTACTTTGTGTACTCTGTGTACTTTGTGTACTCTTTGTGTACTCTTTGTGTACTCTGTGTACTTTGTGTACTCTTTGATTGCAGAATAAGAATCTGTTTATAGAGTTTGGACAAAAATACACAGAGATCTGGTTTCTATTATTTATGTTTAAAATGTATAAAATATTCCTGGTCCTAATTTCTTCCTCTGCTCTCTCCCTCCAGGTCTTTATCAGCTGACGCTACGTTCCCTGATGTGAATTAAGGAAACATGGAGTGACATGCTGCAGATTAGCTAGCAGATTAGCTGTTGCTTTAGAGGACGTGTGCAGTGCACGTTTTCTTTTTTCCCCCTTTGTCCATCTGAAAATCAAACATGGCCGACCCGGGAATGATGAGTCTCTTCGGAGATGATGGGAATTTATTCTCGGATGGTCTAGAAGCCTTGGGGGATTGTGGGTATTCTTCCCAAGGCCAAGCCAATCCGATGAACCAACAGATGACACACGAGCACCAAGCTTACAGCCAGATTCCTTCTTCCCTCCACCTTCCCACTCCTCCTGTTCCCCCTCAGCCCAAAATGGGACACCACTTTGACCATTTCGGGCAGTATGACCCACAAGGAGGCCGGATGATGGCTAACGGTCCCGGCCCTGGCCCCGCTAACGGGATCTCATCTCCTCATTCACGCTACCATGGAGGGAACGGCACAGCTGGTGGGCATCACGTCTATCCAGGAGCACAGGGCGATGGGAGAGGAGGAGGACAGGGAGCAGGACAGACGTTCCAGGACGGTGGAGGAGCCGCACCCGGGAGTAACTGGGGTCCTCAAGGGATGCAGATGCCTGACCAAAATCGAGCCCAGTTTCCCTCGTCGCAGCAACAGCAAGTTCACGGTCACCAAATGGGTCCTTACATGGGACGCACCGAATTTGGTGGAATGCAAGGGCACAACCAGACTCCGACTCCGCCAAGGATGAACCACTTCCCTCAAGGTTTGCCTCAGGAAGCGAACCGTTTCATGGGACACATGGGAACCAATATGGCGTCTCCGGCCATGCGGCATCCGTCTCAGACTCCGCAGCATCAGCAGGCTGGTCAGACGTTTCTGCATCATCACCCAGAGTCGCAGTTTCCCCAAAGTCCGTCAAAGCAGCAGCAGATGATGAGTGGACGAGGCCACCAGAACATGGGCTTTAGCATGAACAACCAGCAAGTCGCTAACAGCAGCTCAGGTCAGTACGCTCCTTATTCTCAATATGGTGGCCTGAATCAGGGATTAGCCAACACTTCAGGGATGAGCCTCAACACCAGCAGCAACCCCAATGCTCCTGTGCAGTGTTACCCCACCCCTGCAGGGCCACAGTGTTACCCAGTCAACCAGTTACCCCCTCAGAATATGCATCCGACACAGCCCAAAATTCCCCAGCAGCAGCCACAGCAGCAACACCTCGCTCCTCCACCGCCTCCTCAGGGATCTTATGCTTCTCCACCTTCCATGTCACCCATGAGGAACCTGGGGGGCAACCCTGCTGGAACTCCGCCCCCTCAAAGGTGCCAGGGTCCAATCTCGCACCCCCAGCAGCACCCCCAGATGTACGGCACCTTGTCGCCCAATCAGAGAGCGATGAGCGCGCCCAACCACGCAGAGGTTCTCCCGCAGCAGCTGCAGACGTCTACGTTGCAGTTCCAGCAGGTGCAGCAGGTGAGAAGTCCACCTGCACTCTCTGTGCCCCAGCAGCTCCCGGGCTCGTCTCCACCACCACCGCTTCCACAGGGGAACTGGGCCTCCAGCACACACTCGTCACCACCAGCTAACCACCAACAAGTGCCTCACATGCAGGTGAGTGAGTGTGTGTGTGTGTGTGTAGGGGGCTGTATGCAGGGGAAGGGTAGATCAGTGGGTAGATATGGAACATTGCCTCTCTTTGCAGGTGAGTTGAGGAGGTGGGGGATAAAGCACAGTCATGTCATTAGGGTGTGTGTGTGTGTGTGTGTGTGTGTGTGTTTGGTCTTTCGGAAAGCGT
>CM042540.1:29296268-29303768 GCA_023630585.1 Cranoglanis bouderius
GAGCCGCAGCTGAAGCGTGTGGTGAGACAGCCGTCTGTCTGCTCTTTCTCTTTCTCTTTCTCTCTCTCTGGCTTTATTCTCTTTATTTCCCTCTGGCTGAGTGAAAGGGAAAAGTGCCACGCTCCTGCGGTTCGGGAGAAACCACTGAGTGTAATTTGTGTTTTATTGGAAACAGGAGCGACCTCCGGCTAGCGACTGGCAGAAATCCGAGAGTTCCCGGGAATATAAAAACAGCAACGCTCTCAGGGAATACCAGCTGGAGGGAGTCAACTGGCTCCTGTTCAACTGGTACAACACGTATGTATGCAATTACACACACACACATACATACACACACACACACGCGCGTGCACACACACACACACACACACATGCACGCGCATATATATATATACACACACACCACCTTCGCCTCACTGCTCTGCACATGCACTTCCTGTTTTTCTAAACAAATTAAATGGTTTTAATGAACCTGTCTGAATCACTGAGCACACACACACACACACACACACACACACACACACACACACACAGGGTTATTCAGCTGTAACTACACAGTAGTACACACTATGTAAGACTATATCTGAAATGATTTCGCTCGATATTGAAATAATTTGTCATCAACAGAAAACAGTTTATTTATAATCAGATTTATTAATCCTGTTAATGAAGTGTTCATATAAACAGTTTTACTGTAAATAAAGTCACGACTGAACACTAATAAACACTAATAAACACTCAACACTTCACTTGTAGACAGAGGAGAATTATATTTATGGTAAAAGCTCAGTTCAACTCCACATTAAACTGGAGCTCAATTTAAAAACAAAAAAACAAAAGTAAAAACAATTTAAATGGCATCTTTTTACTTTTGTTTTTCACTCCTTTTTTTATTTCACTTGACATTTCGTGAGTAATTTTTTTTGTTAGTTTTTTTATTTAATTTGTATGAAATATTAAATATATTATAATAAATATTATTCATTATAACTATTTTATCTCAATTAAGTATTTTCCACTTTATTATTTTCTCCAGTTTCTCTGTTCCTTGTGCCCAACCCCACCCCCCTCCCCCAACCCCCCCCCCCCTCCTTTTTTCCCTTTGTGACGCACTTATTTCCATGTTCAGCTTCTCATTAGCTCTAGGAGGTTGCAGGCAAATGAGGCACACACACACACACACATACACACACATACACACATACACACACATACACACACACACACACACACACACACATACACACACATACACATACACACACACACACACACATACACACACACACACACACACACATACACACACACACATACACGCACACATACACGCACACACATACACCCCACGCACACATACACACATACACCCACGCACACACACACACACACGCACACATACACACATACACCCCACGCACACATACACACATACACCCCACGCACACATACACACATACACCCCACGCACACACACCCCCACGCATATACACAATCCTCACGGCCACACACACCTCTAATGACGCGACGCATCGACTCACTTTTTGCTGGCAAGGCTACAAGACGCCAAGACACACCTCGCAAGAATGGCACGCCAAGAGAGACACCCCACGCACACGCCACAAGACACCCCACGCACACGCCAAGACACCCCACGCACACGCCACAAGACACCCCACGCGACACGCCGCAAGACACTTACCCCACGCACACGCCACAAGACACCCCACGCACACGCTGGGCAGACACCCTAGCACTTCCACACGCCGCCAAGACACCCTATCACGACACACCTCAAGCAAAGACACGCGCCGCCACACACCTCTGATACAAGACACGCCGCCACACACCCACAAGACACACCCTACACACGCGCGCGCACACACGCGCGCACACACACACCCACACACACACCCACACACACACACAGTATGTAGTGATGTTTCTTTTTATAACGTTTATTCCATCGTACCTGTTCAGACGGAACTGTATCCTGGCGGATGAGATGGGTTTGGGAAAGACGGTACAGTCCATCACCTTCCTGTATGAGATCTACCTGAAGGGGATCCACGGGCCGTTCCTGGTCATCGCTCCGCTCTCCACCATTCCCAACTGGGAGCGAGAGTTCCGGACCTGGACCGAGCTGAACGTGGTGGTGTATCACGGCAGTCAGGCCAGTCGCAGAACCATCCAGGCCTACGAGATGAACTACAGAGACACTCAGGTACTCGATTAACCTCACACACACACACACACACACTCACTCTCTCACATACTCTCTTACACACACACTCACTCTCTCTCTAACACACACACACACACTGCATCTCTGTTACTGTGTGTAATGTGTGTAGCGTTATGTCTCTTCAGGGAGAACTTATCTGCTCGCACTGACTGTTCATAAATAACAGGTTTAATGCTAATTAAGTTTTATTTGCACTTTTTTTAAATTTATTTTTTTTACTTTAGTGTTTTATTAAAGGTGTTTAAGTAGCTGTATTGATTTCTCACTCATGCATAACAATGCTGTCCTTATTCTGTTTAAACCCTTATTGTTCTGTGCTTTAAGTATTACTGTGTGTGTGTGTGTGTGTGTGTGTTCCTGCTGTCAGGGTCGTGTGATAAAGGGAGCCTATAAATTCCACGCCATCATCACGACGTTTGAGATGATCCTGACGGACTGTCCGGAGCTGCGCAGTGTGCCGTGGCGCTGTGTGATCATCGACGAGGCTCACAGGCTGAAGAACAGGAACTGCAAACTGCTCGAGGGACTCAAGCTCATGGACATGGTGTGTGTGTGTGTGTGTGTGTGTGTGTGTGTGTGTGTGTGTGTGTGTGTGTGTTTACTGAAATCACATTATACTCAGGAATTTCAGGCTCCAGTGTACTCCTCCTCCCACTGCTCCCAAATCCTCTCCCAGCTTCACTTCCTCCTGTGTTTAGTTCCTGTAATTCAGCGTTTGTCTTAAACAGTCATGTTTGTTCTGTTTAACTTCAACATAAATATATATTTTAAACAACAATAAAACAATCAGAGCTTAAAACTGAAGAGGTCACGCCCACAGGAGGCGCTCAACACTTTCCGGAGTGAAGGCAGGGCTGTAAAGGTATTCTCCTCTTCATCTTCTACAGGAACACAAGGTTCTCCTGACAGGAACCCCACTACAGAACACTGTGGAGGAACTCTTCAGCCTCCTGAACTTCCTGGAGCCGGAGCGCTTTCCCTCAGAGTCCACCTTCATGCAGGAGTTTGGAGACCTCAAAACTGAAGAACAGGTACAACTCAACACACACACACACACACACACTCTCTCTCTCTCTCTCTCTCTCTCTCTCTCACACACACACACACACAGCTTCAGTTCTCTCTCACTGAAGCATGTGAACAGCAGATTTTTTGTGGTATGTTATGAGGTTAAGTCCCTGAGAACGACCCGTTACTATAGAAACGATAACGTATCAGAACGAGTGCATTAATATAAACCTGCGCTACTGTCAGAGCTCCTGTTATAGAGAACTAATCAACACCTTCTGACCAATCAGGATACAGAACTCAATGTTGTTAGTTAGTAAAGTTCCTTTAGAAAAACCTGATGTGAATAATACACCTCTCTCTCTCTCTCTCTCTCTCTCTCTCTCTCTCTCTCTCTCAGGTCCAGAAGCTGCAGGGAATCCTCAAACCCATGATGCTGCGGAGACTGAAAGAGGACGTGGAGAAAAATCTGGCACCGAAAGAGGAGACCATCATCGAGGTGGAGCTCACCAACATCCAGAAGAAATACTACAGAGCCATCCTGGAGAAGAACTTCACCTTCCTGTCCAAGAGTGGAGGAGGAGGAGGAGGATCGAGTGTCCCCAACCTCCTTAACACCATGATGGAGCTGCGCAAGTGCTGCAACCACCCCTACCTCATCAACGGTACACACACACACACCTACCTGTATCTCATCAACGGTGTACACACACACCTACCTGTATCTCATCAACGGTGTACACACACACACACCTACCTGTATCTCATCAACGGTGTACACACACACACACACCTACCTGTATCTCATCAACGGTACACACACACACACACACACACACACACCCACACATATTTAAAACTATAGAAATGTGGGATGAGAAACGTAAAGAGAAAGTTGAGATAAAATCGTTCTGATAATTTACCAGCTTGTGGTGTCTTCTCATGTCCCTCTGTGTGTAGGAGCGGAGGAGAAGATCATGGAGGAGTTTAGGGAGAGCCATGCGGCCGATGTACCCGATTTCCATCTGCAGGCGATGATCCAGGCGGCGGGGAAGCTGGTGCTCATCGATAAGCTCCTCCCCAAACTGAAGGCTGGTGGCCACCGCGTGCTCATCTTCTCCCAGATGGTGCGCTGCCTCGACATCCTTGAGGATTATCTCATCCAGAAACGGTGAGGGTTAAACACTAACGTAGTAACACGTCACGGTCGAGTCTCTCACACACACACACACACACACACACACACACACACACACACACACACACGCTTCAGTTTCGGTTTAAATCATCTCCTCGTCTTCCTCATTTCTGTTTTATTGTAAAACCAAGCAGAGTTGAAGAACTGTGAGTAAAATAACAAAGGAGAGAAGTGTTCAACTTCCTGTTTCATCTTCACCCCACTTTCAGTTTTTCCCCTCCATGTTGGTTAGAAGTCCCTGTTCAGAGAAGTTTTCTCTCTTTAAACCACCTGTTTTATTTATATAGCGCTTTAACAATAGACATTGTCACAGTGCAGCTTTACAGAAATCCGGATATAGATTCAGGTGAAGGTAGTGAGGAAGGAACCTTGAGAGGAACCGAACCAAACCTCTTGAGTGAGAGCGGACAGTGTGATTATAAATCATTACAGTGTACAGGTGTAGAAGAGTAAATACACACGGCCCTGAGTGTTTACAGGATGTTCAGTGTGAGCAGATTGTGAGTAATAGTCCTGGGATGAGCAACAGGACCATCTTTAAGATTACAGCAGCAGCTCTTACACCCATCTACACAGTCCAGGTGAGATTAAACACTGAGGGAACCCTGAGACTCGAACGCTGTTTATGGGAAGTGTAAATCCCCTGTACTGCAGTACTGATGATGGAGTTTGTTGAAATGTTGGTTAGCAGATGCAGTGAGACACGTGGAGATGAACAGGAAGTGAAAGCACAATGTGAACACGTGGAGATAAATAGTGGTTCAAATATTAACCTTCATCCTGTTCCAGAAGTGTGTGAGAGTATATCATCCTCTCTTAGACATGGAGTGTGTGTGTGTGTGTGTTTTGGGGTTGTGGTGTTGAGAACAGAGTTAAAACTTGAACTCTGTGTGAGACAGACCGGTATTAGTGAGGTGTGTGTGTGTGTGTGTGTGTAGAGGGGTGTGTGTGTGTGTGTAGAGGGGTGTGTGTGTGTGTGTGTGTGTGTGTGTGAGGCGTTCTGACTGAAGAAGAGTTGGAGAGACGAGCTGTCCTGATTTAGCAGTAAACTAACCCATATTTTACTGCTCATGTCTCAGAACTGTTGTGAATAAAGCACTAATAACTTGAACAGCTCGAGACGCCCCTCCTTTACTCCTGTCATTTAATGTAGTTTAACTTTTCTACGTTTTGTTTGTACAAATAATTATTTCCTTAACTGATGCAAATTAGAAGAAGCTGAAGAAAAATAAATGCAGTGTGAATAATAAAGTTTGCTGTGTGTGTGTGTGTGTGTGTGTGTGTGTGTGTGTGTGTGTGTGTGTGTGTGTGTGTGTGTTACAGGTATCCATACGAGCGTATAGATGGTAGAGTGAGAGGGAATCTGCGCCAGGCTGCTATCGATCGTTTTTCCCGTCCTGACTCGGACCGATTCGTCTTCCTCCTGTGTACTCGGGCCGGAGGGCTGGGCATCAACCTGACCGCCGCCGACACCTGTATCATCTTCGACTCGGACTGGAACCCACAGAACGACCTGCAGGTGAGTGGAGTTCTCTCTCTCTCTCACACACACACACACACACACACTCTCTCTCTCTCTCTCTCTCTCTCTCTCTCTCTCTCTCTCATACACTCTCTCTCTCTCTCTCTCACACATACTCTCTCACTCTCTCTCTCTCTCTCTCTCTCTCTCTCTCTCTCTCTCTCACACACTCTTCTCTCTCATCTCTCTCTCCTCACACACACACACACACACACTCTCTCTCTCTCTCTCAGTCCACTTGTCTGTGTGGGAAATACATTCATCCTACAAAAGGTCTTTTATTCGTCCTGCACTTCCAGCTGAGTGAGTGTGGGGAATGTGACTCTGTTATTGTAAAGCTTAACACTCACACACACACACTCACACACACACACACACACACTCACACTCTCACACACACACACTCTCACACACACACACACACACTCTCACACACACACACACACACACACACACACACAGTGTAACCAGGAAGTGTGTGCTGAAAAATAAACTCACGGGGTCCAGCTTTCTGTTTTTATTTATTTTTACATTTTATTTTATTGAACTAAATGAAGTTTAAACTCTGAGCTCTGGATTTTCTGTACTCACTGTGAGTCACCTTTACTAGACCAGCTTTTAGATCAGATCAGGTAGATCAGATTTTCCTCTGTTGAAATAAACATGCTGAATCAGATATTTTCATCTGAAATGCTGAGTGATGTTTTGGCTTGGCTTCAGTTCTCTTCTCTTTTTTGTGTCCACTTTTCTTATTTTCTTCTTCATCCTGCTAGGTGTTTATCGTCAGGTGTAGGAACGGTGGGCGGAGCTTTTTTGAACAGACGCTCATGTTGATTGTCAGGTGCTGAGTGGTTTAGTCCATCAGTCAGTCAGGTTTGTGTGTGACTGTTCTTTGTGTTCTCCTCCTCTAAGGCCCAGGCTCGATGCCACCGCATCGGTCAGAGTAAAGCGGTGAAGATTTACCGCCTGATCACCAGGAACTCCTACGAGAGGGAGATGTTTGACAAGGCCAGTCTGAAGCTGGGTCTGGATAAAGCCGTGCTGCAGTCCATGAGCGGGAGAGAGAACACTGCTAACGGGGTACGGACCAGTTACACACACACACACACACGTTACTGCTGGAGCAGACGTCTACTTCCTCATTTCTCTTATTAAACTCTGATGAAATAAAGTGTGAATGTTCTGTGTTTCAGGTTCAGCAGCTGTCCAAGAAGGAGATTGAGGATCTGCTGCGTAAAGGAGCGTATGGAGCTCTGATGGACGAGGAGGACGAGGGATCCAAGTTCTGTGAGGAGGACATCGATCAGATCTTACAGAGACGCACACAGACCATCACCATCGAGTCCGAGGGCAAGGGCTCCACCTTCGCCAAAGTAACCACACACACACACCACACTCACATGTCTTACACACACACACACACACACACAGATGAATTTCTGTGCATACTGAACTCTGTGAATATTTTAATATGAATATAAAATATATGATAAAAGGTTAAAATACTGAAGTTTCTTTGCTGTCTCT
>CM042540.1:29308768-29326268 GCA_023630585.1 Cranoglanis bouderius
GGAGAGAGAGAGAGAGAGAGAGAGAGGAGTGTATGGAGGATTGGAGTGAGTTAATGTGAGTAATGGAGAAAGACGAACATGCCGTGAGGGATGTTGTATGTTGGGAGGAGGAGGAGGAGGATAAGGGAAGGTTGAGCTGTACAGAAAGGGAAGGGTTTATAAGAGTGAGGGCTGAGAGGCAGTGAGACAGGTGAATGTGATGGGGAGAGAGAGAGACAGGAAAGTGGGATAGAGAAGAGAGAGACAGACACATGGCAGGTGGAGGCTGGGCATGAAAGGGCGAACGAGGGTGGGATGGAGGAAGGAAAGATGGAGGGATGGCAGACGGTGCAGTGGTGTGGTGCAGGCCAGGTGCCAGGCAGGCAGACCTGTTGGGGACACACACACACACACACACACACACACACACACACAGAGGTGATTATGGTGTGCCATCTGTCAGACTGTGGCTCGGCTAATCAGGCCTGGCAGGATGATGGATGAGCTCTGGCACATTCACCCAAACTCACTCACTCTTTCATCTCTCCCTTCTGCTCCCTCGCTCTACTGCGCTCTCTCTCTCTCTCTCTCTCTCTCTCCTTCTCTCTCTCTCTCTCTCTCTCTCTCTCTCTCTCTCTCTCTCTCTCTCTCTCTCTCTCTCTCAAATTTCTTCCTCCCTTCCTCCAGCTGTCTGTGTCTCTTTCTTTTCTGTAGTAAATTAATTCGGTCTTTAACCTAACAATCAGTTCATCCTCTTATTCATCTGTTTCTCACATTATCCATTATTCTGTCCATTTGAAAAATCTAAAACATGAATTTTTAAATTCAACACAGTCATGATAAATCATCCCTTCTTCTGCTGTTTCTTCTCCTCTCCACTCACACTCACTTCTTCACTTGTCGTTTTTCTCTCCCTCTTTTCTCTGACAGAGTGTTACTGCGGGTGCGGATGCTCTACTATCTGAGACAGGAAGTGATCGGGGACCTGGCAGACCGCATCCTGGAGGGAGCTGATTCCAGGTTGGCATCTCTCTCTCTCTCTCTCTCTCTCTCTCTCTCTCTCTCTCTCTCTCTCTCTCTCTCTCTCTCTCGCGCGCGCGCACCCCAGCCTGCTGCTGTCCCCCTCTCCCTGTCTCAGCCAGATGTGCATGCATGGATAATGTGTGGACGTGTCTGTCATCCTGATGTTCTCAACAACCTCACTGCGCTTCCAGTTGAGCTGTGTGTGTGTGTGTGTGTGTGTGTGTGTGTGTGTGTGTGTGTGTGTGTGTGTGTGTGTGTGTGTGTGTGTGTGTGTGTGTGTGTGTGCGTGCGTGCGTGCGTGCGTGTGTGTGTGCGCGAGAGAGATGAAGGTAGATTAAAATAAAAGGTGTAGAATAAATGAATTGCTTTGTCATGTTAGTCACATCATGGCTGTATGTGATTGGTTGGCACCCTTGATGATGTCATCTCATTATCAGTAATAGTGTCCAAGCTTAGTTAGTATTTGCATCATTGGGCAGTAATACACCTCTGAAGGGGCGGGGCTTTGTCAGTGCAAAATGGAAGAAGGACTTGTATTAGCATTGTGCAGGCCTGAGATTTTAATATACATGACCTGAATAATATAGCAGTGAGGAGGCGGGGCTTTGAGGTCAGGAGGCGGAGCAACTTTACAAAACTAACCTACAATACAAAAGAAGGGCAGTCTCATTTCTGTTCACTGATCAATCATTAGTTCAGCTTGTACAAATCCCCTGTGTGTGTGTGTGTGTGTGTGTGTTTGGGGGGGCGGGGGGGGGGTTGGGTATGTTCATTTGGCTGTGGTGTTGAAATGGTTAAATGAGAGGTGGAGTGTTAATGGCCTCGTTTCCTTCCAGATGCCGAAACACACGAGTGTTTATTAACTTACTCGCCGCTCCTCTTCACTGCACTTCCTGTTTGTCTTTCTTGATTTTAAAACTTGCTTCCTGTTTGCTTTTACCGCTTTCTGTAATCCCACTTCCTGTGTTTTCCTTTCCTTAGTTCTACTTCCTGTTTGTGTGGATCTTTTCAATTCCACTGCTTTAAACTTGATTGTTTTTGTTTAAATCTCATTTCCTCTCTCTCTCGTGTGTGTGTGTGTGTGTGTGTGTGTGTGTGTGTGTGTGGGTGTGTGTGTGTGTGTGTGTGGGTGGGTGTGTGGGCAGTGAGCGGGGTATCTGGATCCCGCAGCCGCTCCATGCTGAAGTCCCCACTGATTGGTGGGATGTGGAGGCTGATAAATCTCTGCTCATCGGCGTGTTTAAACACGGTAAGCCCCGCCTCCTCTCCTCTTGCTGATTGGTGTTCCCATGGGGACAGTGTTGGAGGTCGAATGAGCTGTAATGGCCTACGCACAGTGTGACCCATCGTAATCCACTCAGCAAACTGATTTATGATGCATTTCACACACACACACACACAGAGAGAGAGAGCCATCTTCAGTGTCTTTAAAATGAACATTCAGTTTTATTATTAACTTGTAATTAGTGTTAATCAAACACTTCATTAGTTAGTTGAGTGTTTAAGCTCCACACTGAAGGTGTGTTCAGGAACAGCAGCTGTTTCCCACTGCACTCGTTCTTTCTGTTAAAGAGGATAAACGAGTGATGATGGCGTGAACACGTCATAAACAACCCAAAACCAGGCACAGACAGTGAGGTGGATCCTCACTGCACAGCTTCTTATTCAGTAACAGTCCCCAACTCTCACCATTCATCTAAATAAGAGGCTTCTCCCTGAGGAAACACCACCCTGTCTCACTTTCTCTCTCTATCTCTCTCTTTCTCTCTCTCTCTCCCCCCCATGAGTCTGGCCTCGTTAACTCTGCTGACACACACACTCACACCCCCCCCATAGATGGACCGTTCTTAATCATAATCTCAATTCAGCAGGAGGGTCCCAGGGGTCGGGGGGAGGAGTGGGGGTCTCTGGGAGGGAGGGGGAGAGAGAGAGACAGACAGAGAGACAGACAGGTTGGAGGAATGATGGGCTATAAAAAGATGCTCATGATTACAGTTTGGCCAGGCAGCAGTGGGAGCAGCAGCAGCAGTTAGGAGCGGCGTCACCACATAAATCCTAATTGAACTGTGATGTAGGGGCGGGGCAGGGGGCGGAGCTCTGACTGAGCAGGGGGGAAATGAGCAGCTCTCGGGTGAAGTGGTTCTCCATCTCCCCCGCCGTGCACACCGAGATCTGCCGCCTCACATCTCTTCTGCATGGATGCTTTCCCCACACACACATACACACACACACACACACACACACACCCGTTTCTGTCCTGCCGAGTGTGAGGCCTCTGATTTATTCCACCACGATTATCTCTGCAGTTTTTATTTTCTCCAGAAGCCTGATTGTGTTTCGTCCTTCACTAATTATTCGTTTGATTATAGTTTGTCCTTCAGAAGAGTTCGTCTTCACTGAGCTTTATACCTCCTCACCTGTCCGGGTTAGAAACGACGGCTTTAACTGCAGTTTCATTTTAAATCTCTCTCACACACACACACACACACACACACACACTCTCTTACAGTATAATCCTCCTTTAATCTTTTACATGTTAAATATAAACACACTAAAGCACTAAATAAATCTGTACGAAATGGATAAACACAAACTCCTCAGTAAAGCCAGCATCATATCCCACTGCATCATGGTTATTTTATTGATTTATTGTTATTTATGTCTTCGTATTAACCCCTTTATTAATCCTGATGAATGCTCAGTCTCACGCTCCTCACACTCACTGCACACACTTCCTGTTTCACTCTAATTACTAAATAATTAACAGCCAAAACTGAATAATCTGCTTTATGATCTGGATAAACTGAGCGCGCACACACACACACACACACACACACACACACAGTTGATTGTTGTAGTTGTTTGTGATGTGATGTGATGAAGGCGGTGTTTGTTGTGCTGCAGGTTATGAGAAGTATAACTCGATGCGAGCCGACCCGGCGCTGTGTTTTCTGGAGCGAGTGGGAATGCCGGATGCCAAAGCCATCGCCGCTGAGCAGAGGGGAGCGGACATGGTGGCAGATGGGTAATGCTGGACCCCAATCTCACACACAGCAAGAGAGACACCTGTCTGTCTCTCTCTGTATCTCTTTCTGTTCCTCTCCTCTCTTTGTATTGTTTTTTTATTGTTTTTGTTATAAATAAATATTTTATTTATTTATTTACATTTGCACTGTTCATAATCCCAAACATGATCACAGTGAGTTTATCACGCGGTGTGTGACATACGCAGCTCATAAAAACATGAAGGAACTGTATCTTCATATAAACTGTCTGTGTGAGTGTACAGATCTGGTCTAAAAACCTCTCTCTCTCTCCCTCTCTCTCTCTCTCCCTCTCTCTCTCTCCCCCACAGAGAGGATGAAGACCCTGAGTATAAACCACTGCGTATGACCTTCAAAGATGATATGGATGTGAGTTTAAACACAACCTGCTCGGTCATAAACCAGTTGTGTGTGTGTGTGTGTGTGTGTGTGTGTGTGTGTGTGTGTTTCTGGGAGGGTTCACTAACTGTATGTCATGTTTTTTAGGATTTCACCAACTCTCCCCTGGATGATAAAGACGAGGTGATGGATGTAGAAAGTGGTGAAGGTGCGTCCAGTTTCCTGCTGCTGTTTTTGTTCTAACAGACTTCACCTCAAACTGAGATTAAACTCCACTGATCTCAGATCTGGTCAACATCAGGTTTTCACTGAGATGAAAGGGTTACTTTTATGTAAATGTCAGGTTTAACTTGCAAAACAGAAGCTCAGAACAAGTTCAGTAAGAAAATGACTTTCACACGAAGAGGAGAAGAAGCTGAACTGAACTGTGCTTCATGTTGAACATGAGATTTAAGGGAAATGTAGAAAACTGCTTCTGAACTGAAGTGTTTACTGTGTTGATGTTACACTGCAGATGATGAATCTCATAATCTCATTAAACATCCATCACATTCACAGACTAGTTTTACATGCTGATAAACTCAAACAGATTTTTAAATTGCAGTAAATCTGAACCTGTGACCCTTATTTAAACTTTCTCCTCACTCTTGCATTGTGGGTATTATTTTTCAGCCCCTAAGGCGAGTGAGAACGGGGGTAAAGCTGGGAACCTGTACTGGCCTGCAGCCTCGGCTCTCACCGCACGCCTGCGTCGCCTCATTACCGCGTACCAGCGCTGCCACAAGAGACAGGAGACACTGATTAAACCGGACGGACGCAGACGCCGACGTCACCGTGAGGACCACCTCCTCACCATGGCGACCGAAGGCGGGGCTTACACTCTGGAGCCAAACAGGGTGGCTGCAACGGCGTATCTAGCTGAAGGAGCGTCGTTTGTTAAAACCTCACCGTTCCTGCACGAGAGCGCCGCCCTGTTGGCCGACGGAGCTGCTTTCTTCAAAGAGAGACGTCAGAGGTGAGGCCTTTTAAATAATGCAGCTTCACTTATATTTTCTACATATTTAACATCGTAAGATTGGGTGAAGACTTCGACTGAATTTGTGAACACAGAGGAACCCGAGCTGAGTGTAGAACATCTTAACCTGCTTTTTATTTTCCTCTAAACACCTGCTTATGGAAAGATTCTTCCGAAGTTCTCTACTAACACACTGTATGTGATCTCTCTCTCTCTCTCTCTCTCTCTCTCTCTCTCTCTCCAGATGGACGAGGCGTGAGGAGGCAGATTTTTACCGTGTGGTTTCTACGTTTGGGGTTGTTTATGACGTCCAGACGCAGCATTTCGACTGGGCGCAGTTCCGGGCCTTCGCTCGTCTCGATAAGAAGACCGACGAGAGTCTGGAGAAATATTATTACGCCTTCGTGGCCATGTGCAAGCGGGTGTGTCGCATGCAGGTCAAAGACTCAGGTACGACTCGTCCTCTTTTCTCAACACATTAATGCTTGTTTAAACGTTGAGTGTTTGTTTAAATAATTTTTTTTTGTTCATCTAATCTCACTCTCGTCTGATTTAATTATGATTTATATGAGCTAAATAACTGTGGTGATGTCACATGATCAGGTGTGTTGGTGAACTGAGATCAAGTGTACGAGAGACCCAGACACACACCTGTCACTCTGCTGAACCTTAGCGAGCCCAAAACACAAGTGCACTTGTCTGCTCTGCTTTTTTTTTTTTTAAGTTCCTTTTAGTTCTGACGTCCTGTTTCAGTCCTGTTTTAATCCTGGAGTGTTTGATGCTAGCAGTGGAGAGTGACGTGTTTCTGTTTCCCAGCAGAGCTGGCCGACCCGACGCTGATCATCGACCCGATCACTGAGGAGCGAGCCTCCCGGACTCTGTACCGTATCGAGTTACTGCGGCGGATCAGGGAGCAGGTTCTGCCCCACCCCGAGCTGGAGGAGAGACTGCGCCTGTGTCAGCCCAGCCCCGACCTCCCGGCCTGGTGGGAGGCGGGAAAACACGACCGGGACCTTCTCCACGGCGCCGCCAAGCATGGAGTGAGTCGCACAGACTACCACATCCAGAACGACCCCGAGCTCAGCTTCCTGCAGGCACAACGCAAGTACATCCAGAGCCGAGGATCCGAGACGGTGCTGACCTCCAACCCTCTCACCACCGTGGATCTGATTAAAGACGAGGAGCTGAAGCACGAGCTCAAATACGACACCGCAGAGAAAGTGAACATCGAGGAAGTGAAAGAGGATAAAACTGAGGCTGCCTCACCAAAACAGGAAGTGAAGACTGAAGAGGAAGAGAAGAATCAGAAAGAGGAGATGATGGAGAAAGAAAACGGAGCAGAACTGAAGAGTGAAGAAAATCACAGCGTTCCTCAAATGACCGAAGAGGAGAAAGTCACAGAGTCTGAGGACACTCCCACACTTCCTGTTCCTGCTGGAGAAGACACAAACAAAGAGGAGCAGGAGAACCTGACGGGTACAGAGAGCCACAAACCCAACACTGAGAAGAATTCCGAGGAGGAAGAGGAGGAGGAGAAGATCGATGAAGATGACAAATCGGAGAAATCATCACAGGCTGAAGGTAAAAACTGTGGATCTTTAACACCAACGTCAGTGATCTGTTTATCCAGATTTATAGCCTTAATTCACATTCACATCTTTGGCTTTGATGTAAAGTATAAATAAAAGAAACTAATACTGAAAGGTGTTATTATTTTGCATATGTACCCTAAATATGCTAATTTCTCCTTGGTAACGGTCTTTAAGGAGGGTTAGATTAGACTCCGATGTGTTGACCTCGAACGTTTGTGTCATTTATAATTTTCTGTCTCCGTCAGCCGGCGCGTCCTCAGACAGGAAGAACTTTGACGAGGAGAGTAACGCCTCCATGAGCACAGCACGAGATGAGACGCGGGATTATTTCGGCATGGACGATGTCGAGCCCCCGGTGTCTCAGACGTTCGGTGAACGATCCGCGTTCTCCTTCTGGCCGAAGGTAAATAAATACAGGAAGTACTGAAGGTTCCTGCACATTTACTCCACACTGCTTCATTTTATTATACGACTGAAAACCTCTACGGCTTTTAGGGAAGGTTTACTGTTCACCATTTAAAGGCCTGACTGAATCAATTTTCCCATCATGCTCTCTCCATTTCATTGTGAATGCACACACACACACACACACACTCTCATGCGTCTGTGCTGGGTATGTATTGCAGGACCGGGTGATGATCAATCGGATGGACAACATCTGCGAGGCGATCATCAAGGGCAAGTGGCCATCCAATAGGAGGCAGTTCTTTGACTTGCCTGGCCTGTTGCCTGGATATGGTGCCATGGCAACGGACAGCCCTATGCCCAGGAGGAGCATGGGAGACTTCTCCATGATGAATCAGAGCAGCTACAGCGGGAGTGATGACATAACCATGTCACCGCAGGTCAATAAGGCAAGTCTCTCTCTCTCTCACACACACACAATTATCAGTCCACCCATCACTTCCTCCCAGTCACAGTGTCTCCGTCTGTCCTGTAATACCCAGAATGCCGTTCTTCAACCTAGCAACATTATTTTAAATGTGTTCTGATGGTTCGTTACCTGAGACACGTTATAAAGATAAAGATTTCAGAATAAAGTTCAGAAATGTCTCTGATGCTCATACTGACACGTTCCTCAAGTTCCTGGTTACACAGTTAGCACTATTTGACTCTATAGTACACATTTATAGAAGGGATTTATTTATTTATAATCGCACTGTCCGGTGTCACCCAGATGAGGATGGGTTCCCTTTTGAGTCTGGTTCCTCTCAAGGTTTCTTCCTCATATCGTCTCAGGGAGTTTTTCCTCACCACCGTCACCTCTGGCTGCTCATTAGGGATAAATTCATTTAAACATTTAAAATCTATATTCAGAATGTATATGTTTCTCTAAAGCTGCTTTGTGATAATATCCGTTGTTAAAAGCGCTATACAAATAAAATTTAAGTGAATAAATACTTTATAGCCAGACTGAAGGTTTTGAACGTGATAAAAAGTGCCGCATTGACCAGTCTGGACGTTCTGAATTGCTGCTTTAAGTTCTCAGTGCCACGGATCAGTTTATCATCAGATTTAGAGAAGCGGTGTATAAGGTTTACAGCCCTCTGCTGCCTGAACTACAGTTAAACATTAACAAGCCTTCCTCTTCCTGAATGACTCCACCCCTGCTTTTAAAACAATGTACAATGTAGCTGAGTGGCTGTGGCTAGGCTGGGGGTGGAGCTAACTTCCCGGCTGGAAAAAAAATAAACAGAAGTGTGAAATGAAGAAACTAAACTATATAAACTGCTAAACTATAAAAATTCAGGCTTAACTTGGAGTAGTTTTACAGGCAGGTGAATCACGACTTTATTTTTATTCCCTTTGATTCTGATGATTAAAAGGTCATTTTGTTTGAGATCTTTCGTTCATCATGACTGCTTTGTGTGTACAGGAAGAGGCTCTGAGTCTGTCTGTTCCTCGTCAGCGGAGACGCAGGAGGAGGAAAGTGGAGATCGAGGCTGAGCGAGCTGCTAAGCGGCGTAATCTGATGGAGATGGTTGCGCAGCTCCGTGAGTCTCACGCAGAGGGTCAGACTCGAGCTATGGATCTCACTAAAGCTCTACACGGCCTGGCTCCGTCCTCCTC
Organism: Cranoglanis bouderius; assembly: GCA_023630585.1. Taxonomy (NCBI): domain Eukaryota; kingdom Metazoa; phylum Chordata; class Actinopteri; order Siluriformes; family Cranoglanididae; genus Cranoglanis; species Cranoglanis bouderius. The sequence continues at coordinate 29,317,831 of CM042540.1, forward strand.
CACCTCCTCTTCAGTGTTCCCCGGCGCCGTGGCTTCCCCAATGGAGCTGCTGCACGCGGCCGGAGCCTCCAGAGCCAACGGCGCCATGCTGGAGGCTGAAATTCCCACACGGAGGAGGAGAGGACGCAGGAAAAACGTCGAGGGCCTTGAGCTGCTCTTCATGGGCAATAAGAGTTCACAGCTCAACACGGTAAAACACATTTCCTTCAACAGGCCTGATTTCATCATAATCTCGACGTGAACTGGTGTAAATATTCCTTTAATCTTTCCACAGCACCCGACTGCGTGTGCTAACGTGTTCAGAGCCTTTTAACTTCGTGATTAGAGAGCACCAGGTACAGGCTTTAACTTGTCTCTTTATCTTGGCTTTACAGGAGGATTCAAACGGGACCAAAGGATTTGCGGACGGGACACACGTGCCGGCACGAGCACCGAGACACATTCCAGCTCCCGCACAGAAAGAGGAGGGAGAACATCTTAAAGGAGAGGATGGAGCGAGCACTAAGGACCTACAGGAGTGGCTTAGACAACATCCCACCTACACCATGGACGTGCCTGGATACATACCAGTGAGTGTTTAATCTAAACAGTGGAACAGCTCTGAAGGCAGACAGAACTGATGTGTTGAACAGGAACCCAAAGATATGTGGTTTATTATCTTGTCCAGAGAGAAGTGGAGTTGGATACCGTCACCATTTTGCTCCTGACTGGAGAAACGTTTGGGTGGGAATGTGTTTAGTTAAGGAGCTGATTTCGCTGAGTCAGGATCAGGCTTAACACGACAAGGCATGTAAAAATGTCGTCTGTTTTCCTGAAGTTGTTTTGATTTGTGTGTGTTATGTGCAGAAGAATGAGGAGCTTCTCTCACAGCTGGGAAAACCGAAGCAGAAAAGACATCGGTGTCGAAACCCAAACAAGATTGACATCAACACGCTGACCGGAGAGGAGAGAGTGCCTGTGGTCAATAAGAGGAATGGCAGAAAGGCAAGAACTATAAAAGATATCAAATCAGACTGTTATTGTCCTGCATGTTTGCTTTGCCTTGTTCTCAGTGAAACGCGTGTTCTCTTATGCTGCAGATGGGGGGCGCTATGGCTCCTCCGATGAAGGATCTGCCGCGGTGGCTGGCTGAGAATCCGGAGTTCGCCATCGCTCCAGACTGGACGGACATCGTCAAACAATCTGTGAGTTCAAGTGCTGATTAACTCCAGATTACTGGATCCTTTTCCCAACAGGCTTTTAAATCATCTCATCACGTTAAAATGTTCTAAAACGTGTAGTTAATAAAGCAGTATTAGCTTAAGCTAAGCTAGGTGTAGCATGTAGATGATGTTTTTCAGCCACAGGGAAGCTTCCTGCTCGGTTTTCTTTACACCTTAACAAATCCCCTGTTTGCTCTCGGCCTGTAGCAGGATGTTAATGTGACATGATGATGATGATGATGATTAGCTCATGACTCCCTGGAGCTCTTTTAACGACAGGATTGTTTACTCTTTTTGATGTTTTATTTGTTTAAGCAGGATGATTAAATGAACTTCGTTTGATTTTGCAGGGTTTCCTGCCCGAGTCCATGTTTGACCGTCTCCTGACCGGTCCGGTGGTTAGAGAAGAGGGGGTCCGGCGCCGTGGACGAAGACCTAAATCTGAGATCGCTAAAGCAGCAGCAGCTCAAGCTTCTCTCTCTGCGGCTTCTTCAGCCTCTACCTCGGCCGTGAACCCCTTCCTGCTGAACAGCCTGTTTGGGGGAATGGACCTTAGCAGCCTGCAGAACCTACAGAACCTACAGAACCTGCAGCTCCTCATGGGCTTGTCTCCTTCTCTGGGTGCAGGAGCTGCAGATAACAAGAACACCACCACCATGTTGCCACTGATGCTGCCTGCCATGGGTGCCCTGCCCAATGTCTTTGGCCTTGGGGGGCTTTTTGGGGGCAACATGGCGGCGGCGGCTGCTGCTTCTGCTAACTTAAACGCGAATACAAACACCACGGCCACTTCAGAGTCTGAGGAGACAAACAAAGATGGAGAACCCAAGGAGGAAGGTGAGGAGAAGAAGGAGGAAGCAGAGAAACCTGCTGACACAGAGTCTGGCGATGCAAACGCGGCTGCAGCTGCAGCGACTAATCTTTCCACCAATCCTCTGGCGTTTAATCCGTTCCTGCTCTCCACCATGGCTCCCGGACTTTTCTACCCCTCCATGTTCCTGCCCCCTGGCTTGGGCGGTTTGGGGCTGCCCGGCTTTTCTCCAGCGGCTCTCGCTGAGCTCCAGAACGCAATGAGCGGCGCTTTAGGAGCCACTGGAGAGGAGAAGGAGGCAAACAAGGAGACGGGGCAGAACCAGGATGTGGTAAAGCCCAGCAGCACTCTGGAGAACAGCGACTCTGATGAGGGCGAGAACAAAACCGAGGACCTGACCAGAGCGGCCGAGGACCTGGACTCCATGGAGGCGGGGGAGGAAGAGGATGACGACGATGACGACGATGAGGAAGAAGTTGGAGAAGATGATGAGGACAAGAGTGACTGAAGAGACGAATCCACCTGACTGACTTTCTGCCTTTTACCCCTGAGGGCTTTTTTTTTTTTTTTTTTTTTTTTTTTAAAAGAAAAACTCTACTGATGGCCCAAATTTATGTAATTTTGGTTTAGTTTTGTTGACTGATAAATGATACCATGATGAGGGAACACAATGATGTCTCTGCAGGACGCCAGTGTAACACACACACATACACACACACACACACACACACACACACACACACACACACACACACACACACACAGGCAGTAGTAGACATGTTCTGGATGTGGAAGGGGTTTGGTATTTGAAACATCCTGAGTCCTGTTAGGAATGAGAAGGTTCTGATTAGTGCTGTGCTGCTTCTTTCTGTTAAATTTATGTTTATTGTTGTTTTTTTCTCTCTCTACTGTCGATATTGTAAACGGTGAGTGAGTAGCATCTCGATGAGGAACGTTCAGTGGCGTACAGTTTTAAACAGCATTAAAAGATGAGCGACTCTCTCCAAGCTGCTGAAAACAGAATTGAAAAGTGACTAAAATGAGGATTGTTTTTGTCGTACTGTTCTGCTGAGGGATGAAGTTCTCACATATCAAAGTGTACACTCGGACTGTTCAAGTCTCTCACACTGACAATCTATACGGGTGAGGAGACGCTCGGCCTGTGGAGACAGCAATAACCGAAGGCAGCTCCTGAATGTTCCACTTTACCACAGTGTGTGTGAGGGGGTGTGAGAGAGCGAGATTGTGGGGTGGGGGGTGGGGGGGGGGGGTGAGATCAGGGTGTGTGTGTGTGAGGGGGCAGATCAAGGTGTGTGCGGGTGTGGGATCTGCGAGTGTGTGTGTCGGGGGGTGGGTGTGTGAGAGGGGGTGGGATCTGTGAGTGTGGGCGTGTGAGAGGGGGTGGGGTTTCAGAAAATGGATGTCATGAATTATTGCGGTCGAATTGTCTCATAAAGATCTCCACGTTGATGCACTGGTGTAAGGATGAAATCAGGTACCTTTATCTATTTGAATGGACTTTTTGTTACTTTTAGCCACCAAGCTGAACAGCATTACCTCAATTCTAAACTAGCCTTGAAGTTTACAGACATAAACAATGTAAATGTGGTTTTTTTTTTCCTTTATCTTTTGTGTCTCTCCATTTGTTCCCTTTTTTTCTTTTTTTTTTGAAACATCATGTATGATGAACTGTAAATGGCTGCCAACTGTAGTAATGATGCTTTTAATAAAAGTGACTCATGATATTCACATAGAAACCGAGCCCCGAGTGATCATCTGTCAAACCCTTTGATTAATTCATCACATTAATAACATGATCTTTATTTATATAACACCCTGTTCACTAAAACCATTCAAATCTGACGGAACCGGTTACGAAAAAACACTTAACAAGGAACATCATTACAAACCCAGAGGAGCAGAAACTAAACACTGTTTATAAACACTATTATACAGTAAAATGTTAAATACTGCAAATATAAAATGACTAATTAATGAAGCTTTATGTACGATGAGCTTTAAACTTTCCGTGTGTGTGTGTGTGTGTGTGTGTGTGTGTGTGTGTGTGTGTGTGTGTGTGTGAGAGAGACCACAGGCAGATCAGTGGACATGTTTAGCTTCACTGAAAAACACTGGAGTATTTAATACTCTGCTTCTCATAAACTCTGTAAATCCGTCCAGAAAACCTCTGAAACCGAACTGATGGTCAAATGTTCATGAGGAAGTGAAATGACCCGTTTGTTCCCTACTCTGTAATTATAAATATCTATTTATTTACCTTAAAATGACAGGATCAGTTTAATCATAACGTGTGAAGTTTGCGTTGTGGCTGAACCTCGTCCTGTGATGTAAACGTGGCGTTTTCCATCACTCATTTATTGGTGAAGTGATGTTTAGCACGAGATTAGAGCATTAAGTTAATGATGGTGAACATCATCACAAAGCATCTTTACAGAAATCCAGATCTAGATATACATTTATCCCTAATGAAGAAGCCAGAGGTGATGGTGATGGTGGTGGTGATGATGATGATGGTGGTGATGGTGGTGGTGATGATGGTGATGGTGGTGGTGATGATGATGATGATGGTGGTGGTGATGGTGGTGATGATGATGATGATGGTGATGATGGTGGTGATGATGATGGTGGTGGTGATGAAACCCTGAGAGTTAAAAGGAAACCCAGCATCATCTGAGCAACACTGGATGATGTGATTATAAATCGAGTTAAGACTCTGTATTTAGTGTGTTGGTGCGTCCCAAATCACACACTTGTGCACTATTCTACTCCATTTTGTAGTATAAATAGTGTGATTAGTGTCTTCACTGAAAAACCCCCCAAAAAAAACAAAGTGCACTTTAAGTTCCCAGATGATTCACTCGTTCAGCCCATAAAAAGAAGTGTGGAATGATGGACACTTGCACTCATTGGTCGCAGCTTTCCTTACGTAGCGGATGGGGCGGGGCTATATCAGGCTCAGATGCTGAACCAATCACCTGCAGAGACGATTACACCTCCGTCTGACGGTGACTGAGGTCTTGTTGGCCATAAAAGGAAACATTAACATAAACGGTAAAATGTACCGATTCATTTTTGTTATGTTTGGCTATTTCGCTAATGCTAACGCCATCACACTGCCTGCTTTTGACTTAATTTGCCCTTGACTGGGAAACAGCAGACACCATAAATGTGCCATTGGAGACGATACTATCCTTCTGAAACTCACACACTAGACTGCAGTGTAAAGTGCACAGTGTTAGTGTATAGTGTGACATTTGGGACACAGCTTCTGTGTCCTCTGTTACAGGTATTGTAGCTAACTTTACTCCTTTCATTTGCAGTGCATTATGGGTAATGCTCACTACCTGAGCTGTCATTAGGTTATTAGTAGTAGTTTGAATAATATAACAGATCTCACACACACACACACACACACACACACACACACACACTGCCCCGCTTGACTCTCCGATAAAGAGCAACCCAAGGCCTTCCATATCTCTCACACACACACAACTGCTGACTGTGTGTGTGTGTGTGTGTGTGTGTGTGTGTGTGTGTGTGTGTGTGTGTGTGTGTGTGTGTGTGTGTGAGAGAGAGAGTCTGACAGCTGCAGGCGTAATGTCCTTCATCTCAGTCTCAGGAGAGGTGTCATTTCATCACGTTGAGGGTACGAAAGAGAGCATCAATCACACACACACACACACACACACTCTGAAAAGACCCACGTGGTTTTCTCTTCCTGAGTCGACACTAAACTCACCACTGAGGCTCAGCTGTAAGAGGCTCATTAATAAAAGCTGAAACTGTGTAACTGTAGTTTAATGCACATCTTCAGCTGGAACATGGATGAGGAGGAACGTAATAAACTGTAAACCGGGCAGCAGTAGCTCCGTGGTTGTGGGGTTGAGCTGCTGATCAGAAGGTTGTAAGTTTAAATCCCAGTGTTGCTGAGCTGAACCTGTATCCTTCCACTGCTGTGCCCTGTCTCAGCTGTAAGCCACTTTGGATAAAAGTATCAGCTGAATGAGGTAAACAGAAGCTAAGTGTAGCTCAACAGTGTTGGGGCCTTAAGGTTTTTGTGTGTGTGTGTGTTTGTTTGTTTATTTATTTATTTATTTCCCCCCATTTTCTCCACAGTTTGGTCACCAGTCAGCTCTTCTCTAACATATGATGGCTGGTGAAGGTGAAGGTGAAGGTGTGTAGGCCTGTGCCAGGTATCAGGTACGTCTGTAATATGCACTGAAAGTCAGAAAAAAAGCAGAAATAATGTGTTGTTTGTTCTGTTATTTTACTGTTGCAAGTGAAATCTGTCAGGTCTGTTTATGTTCTTTAAAAAAACAAAATGAACAGGGTTTAAATGAATTTGTTTATTTGTGATAACTGTCCTGAGTGAAACCAGTCCCCCAGTGATCATATCAAGGCGTCCGTTTGGTGTTTAAGTCCAGGCTGAAAACATATTTGTTCAGTCCAGCCTTTTGTGAATAGATTTTTCTTAGGTGAAGGTGCAGATCTGGAGATCTGGATTGTTCTGGTGAACACAATTGCAAGTTTTGACTCTAAGGTACACAGTTATAGAAGATCAATTATTTATAATCGCACTGTCCGGTGTCACCCAGATGAGGATGGGTTCTCTTCTGAGTCTGGTTCCTCTCAAGGTTTCTTCCTCATATCACCTGAGGGAGTTTTTCTTTGTCACTGTCGCCTTCTATTGAAGGCTGGCCCATCTGATCCGATCCCACAGAAGAGCTACTGTAGGACAAACTTCTGAAAAAGTTCATGCTGGCTCTGATAGAAAGGAGTCAGAACACACAGAGCATCACAGCTTGCTGCGTATGGAGCTGCGTAGCTGCAGACTGGTCAGAGAGCCCATGCTGACCCCCTGTACACCACCGAAAGCTCCTACAATGGGCACGTGAGCATCAGAACTGGACCATGGAGCAATGGAAGAAGGTGGCCTGGTCTGATGAATCAGGTTTTCTGTTACATCATGTGGACGACCGGGTGCGTGTGCGTCACTTACCTGGGGAAGAGATGGCACCAGGATGCACTATGGGAAGAAGGTGAGCTGGCAGAGGCAGTGTGATGTTCTGGACAATGTTCTGCTGGGAAACCTTGGGTCCTGGCATTCATGTGGATGTTACTTTAACATGTATCACCTACCTAAACACTGCTGCAGACCAAGTTCACCACTTCATGGTAACGGTGTTCCCTAATGGCAGTGGCCTCTTTCAGCAGGATAATGCTCCCTGACGCACTGAAAACATTGTTCAGGAACGGTTTGAAGAACATGACAAAGAGCTCAAGGTGTCGACTCGGCCTCCAAATTCCCCAGATCTCAATCCGATCGAGCGTCTGTGGGATGTTCTGAACAAACAAGTCCGATCCATGGAGGCCCCACCTCACAACTTACAGGACTTAAAGGATCTACTGCTAAAGTCTTGGTGCCAGATCCCACAGCACACCTTCAGAGGTCTCGTGGAGTCCGTGCCTCGACGGGTCAGAGCTGTTTTGGAGGCACAAGGCGGACCTACACAATATTAGGCAGGTTTTAATCTTATGGCTGATCGGTGTATATCTGGATTTCTGTAAAGCTGCTTTGTAACAATGTCCAGTGTTAAAAACACGATACAAAAATAATTTAACTGAATTAAACCCGTGATGTAAGAAGAGTGTGACGAGGGCGAGAGTGAAAACCAGTCACTCTTTATCATAAACTGCATTTTAGCACATTAGGTTTTCACTGGATGGCATCAAGTTGCTCTTGAAAAACATAATTTCCACAATCAGAAGAATCTTAGAACCACTGAGTGACTAAATTTACAGTTAGTTAAATTTCACAGGAAATAAAAATATGGAAGTTAGTGGGCTAAAGCAACAGTCTGATAAATCCAACCTACAGTGGTGTAATAAATTAAAATGTAATAAATTAAAAACATACTCAAAGGTTTTAAAGGCCATCAACAGGTGATTTAGTTTTAATTGACGCTGCACCATTAATCTGTTCACTGCTGAAAATCTTATGTTTCTACATAAACACCTCCTCAGCAGGAGTGTGCAGGGTGACGTGGATGTGTTATAAACTCTATACTAATATAAACTCTACACTAATATAAACTCTACACTAATATAAACTCTACACTAATATAAACTCTACACTAATATAAACTCTACACTAATATAAACTCTATACTAATATAAACTCTACACTAATATAAACTCTACACTAATATAAACTCTACACTAATATAAACTCTATACTAATATAAACTCTACACTAATATAAACTCTACACTAATATAAACTCTATACTAATATAAACTCTACACTAATATAAACTCTACACTAATATAAACTCTATACTAATATAAACTCTATACTAATATAAACTCTACACTAATATAAACTCTACACTAATATAAACT
>CM042540.1:29328768-29346268 GCA_023630585.1 Cranoglanis bouderius
CGATTCACAGACATGAAGTCATTTTGGTGATCTGAGAAATTATTTCATTTACTTTCGACAACGATAAACATTTGTACTGTACATCACTGGTCTTCAAAAGTATTACACATGATTATAGACCTGATTAGAATCGTTCAACTTGTAGTGAAACTTTCAGTTATTAAAAATTCATTTTTATAATTTCAATTTCATTTTATTTATATAGCGCCTCATTTTTAAGTCACTTTGGATAAATGTAGCTCTAAGAAAGACTTTGTCACAGTGCAGTTTTACAGACATCCAGATATAGATATTGATACTGATTTATCCCTAATGAACAAGCCAGATGTGATGGTGGCAAAAAAAAACTCCCTGAGACAACATGAGGAAGAAACCTTGAGAGGAACCAGACTGAAAAGGGATGGAGATTGTTATGGATGGTTCTACACGAATTCCCTAATCCCAATCTGTGAAAACTGCTTCATCTACACGTCCAAAGCAAACAACAGCAAAGAAGATCAGAAATGTAGTGACATCTCAGAGTGTAATGGCCGAACCGTTACTTACACACACACACACACACACACACACACACACACAGGTGCAGTGAGAAAAATCAACAATATCTCCTCAGTGCTGCTTTTGTGGTGGATGGGGTAGAGGGGTGCCAATACTTTGTGCAGTGTAACAGATGATCTACAGTCAGTGTAGGAGGTGGAGCTGATAAATTGACCACTCAGTGAACACTGTATATAAAGTTTATGACCGCCATCTAGTGGACACTCGGAGTTTCTCTCATGTTGTGGCGCCTTTAAATAAAAACTCCAATGAAGTCCATGTACAAGTTTCTTTTATCACAGTCAGCACTGTCTGACTCTATAGTGCACATTTATAGAAGGGATTTATTTATTTATAATCGCACTATCCGGTGTCACCCAGATGAGGATGGGTTCCCTTTTGAGTCTGGTTCCTCTCAAGGTTTCTTCCTCATATCGTCTCAGGGAGTTTTTCCTCACCACCGTCGCCTCTGGCTGCTCATTAGGGATAAACTAAAACTTCATATCCAAATTTCTGTAAAATTGATATTTAACAGTTTATCTGATTTTCTGTGTGAACATGAAGTGTATTATTCAGATTGAGCAACAAACCTGATTATTAATGACACAAATCAGACCAGAATCATATGTTTTTGTCCCAAACCTTTATTGCAGCAGTCAAACAGAAAACTGGCACTTTCATACAGACCTGTGACCCAAAAGTCTCTAAAACTGCAATAAGTTAAAGTGTGTTAGAGCCATACAGCAGGATATCATGTAAACCTAATCAAATATAAAATCCGGTTTAAACAAGAACTGCAATTAAATCACCTGCAGAAAGACTTATTGCTGGTTTGTGTTTCTTTCTCCTCCAAGTCCCACATCCAACTTATGGCTTAGAAACGTCTCCCACTAGAAAACACCTCCACAGAAATACTTTAAAATAATAATAATTAAAAAAAACACTATTTGTAAATTACCCAAAGTTAATATCACTTTAAAAATTCACATTGACTCCTTAAGTGTTATGGAAAAAAAACCAGCCTCAAGTGTTTTAGGGGAAAAAAAAAAAACGTTTAAAAGCTAAATTGAAATGTTTTAGTGTGTTTGAGGAATCAGTTTCACAGCAACTGAAGTGTAACAAGTGAAAATCACTTCAGGAATAAAACACTGCTGTGTGTGAGACGGTGATGTGATTAATGAGGACTGTTCTGTCTCTGTACAGCTGCTGCACTGACATTAAACATCAGCTGAACAATTAGTGTGAATGTGTTAAATAATCACCATCACACCGGTGTCTGAGCTTTAAACAAAACAAAACAAACAAACAAACAAACAAACAAAAACAGCGTCATTTTTGATGTCTGAGGAAGTCGAATCCTGAACGAGTTCCACTGAAAGTAAAATGTTAAACAGATGCTGGTGAAAGTGGAACACAATCATTTTCCCACGACGTCACAATTATCATAAACCGTGATTAAAAAAACTTGTGTGCTTATGGTGATGTGATTATAAGTATTGGCACACACCTACTAACACACTTTCAGGTTAACAGAGTCTCTGAAACGGAACTGTTTAGTTTGAGGCCAAATCCAAAATAATGCTAATCATGAAAGACCGAGACAAAAGAGGTACTCGAGACAAAAGAGGTACTCGAGACAAAAGAGGTACTCGAGACAAAAGAGGTACTCGAGACAAAAGAGGTACTCGATAAGACGTCGGGCTGTAAAACTGCATGTCACACAAAGCTCATGAACTATTTTAACCTCCTGGAAAGACAGAAAGTCTCTGAGTACAACTAAAGTGATGATGACTGAAAAATGAGTTACAGTTAAAATGAATTGTCACAAAGGGATTCATCGCTCTGTAATAGACACGGCTCAAAGGACACACACACACACACACACACACACACACACACACACACACGTGCACAGCATTAGAAAACTTAGCCTCTTTCTCTAAGTTCTGAAGTGAGGAGTGAAAGCCATTAGAAATGTCAGTGCAGCTTTGTGTCATATCTTCACATTACCACCACACACACACACACACACACACACACACACACACACACACACACACACACACACACACACACACGTGAAGATCTCGCACTCACAAAGCAGCTTCAATACACAGGAAGTCATTTGATTCTCAAAAACTCAACAGCGGCATCTTCGTGTTCAACAGAAACATAAAGAGAAGCTCAGAGTGACAGAGCTGATGTCTGGGAACCGAAAGAGGAATAACGGAAAGAAAGAAAAAAAAACTCAACACAAACAAGTGCACAAGAAAACCAGGTGCGTTACCATTCAAACATCTGAGCATCTAATAAAATAAAATAAAGCCTAAAGGTGTTGATCAGGAAGCTGGTGTTCTCTGTTAATCCTCTGCAGCTGCTCAGTGGTAGTGGGATGATCCTCTCCGCCTCCTCGCGCTCACACTTACGTCTCTACAACAGTGCAATAAGCAAAATATTTCAGGTAACTGAACACAAAACTCACCTTCAAAGCTGTAATGTGAGGTGACAGCAGGAGCTGTCTGTAAACACTCACACGCGCTCTCACACGCGCTCTCACACGCTCTCTCACGCGCTCTCACACGCTCTCTCACACGCGCTCTCTCACACGCGCTCTCACACGCGCTCTCTCTCACACTCTCTCACACGCGCTCTCTCACACGCGCTCTCTCACACGCTCTCTCACACGCGCTCTCTCTCACACGCTCTCACATACACGCTCTCACATACACTCTCACACACACACTATCACACACTCTCTCACTCTCATACACACACACACAGACACAGTGTCACACAGTGTGAGATTGGACGTGTCCTAATCTAAAACACATCTGATCTTTATTCTGATTTGAGGATAAATAAAAGTTTCCCATGTGCATGGGGGGGTTCTGTAATAAAGTCCTGACTATAAGCACCTGAACATTCAGAAAGAGTGAAAGATGGAACGTTACCCGTCGGTTCGTCCTCATTCTGTTCTTCTACAACATCCTCTGTTCAAATATTACAGAGAGAAACACATTAATGACGATACAGAGATTAAATTAAATTACCAAATTCTAATCACGCAGCTAAATCCAGGATATAAAATAAAGGAATAAATAGAAAAAAGCTTTAGTATTTGAATTTTCGTTGATGTTTTAGTCAGATTCAATTATAAGCTTTGCATTTGTATAAAAGTCCATTAGAGAAATATACAGTGGGTATAGAAAAGAATCTTCCCCTTTAAAATAATCACATTTTGTTGCTTTTCAGCCTGAAATGAAGACAGACACAGTTTTTGTTTTATCCAGCTGTATTTACTCAGTGCAACTTATAACATCCAAGTGAAAGATATAACACCAACATGTCAGAAAAAAATTAAAAATAAAAAACCGGAAAAAGGATCACCCCCCTCCTAAAAATGACTCAATAAGGTGTAGCTAATCACCTTCTCAATGGCACACAAAGCCATCTGACTTTCAACTGTGATCAGCTGTGGACATTTTGATTAGCTCAGCATGAAAAGAGCTTTCCTGGAGCATTTTGTAGTGCAACTGAAGCAAACAATCAACTATGGGTGGCAAGGCACTGTCAAAGATCTCCGGGATAAAGTTGTGGACAGGCACAAGTCAGGAGATGGATACAAAAAAAATTCAAAGACTTTATCAATGCCTAGAAGCACAGTGAAGTCTATTAATAAGAAGTGGAAGGTATTTGGTACAACACAGACCCTCCCTGGATCAGGACATAACTCCAAACTGGATGAAAGAGCCAGGAGGAAACTGGTCAGAGAGGCTACCAAGAGGCCTACAGCAACTCTGAAGCAGTTGCAGGAATTTATGACAGAGTGGTCATTGTGTGCATGTGACAACAATATCACAAATTCTCCACAAATGTGGCTTGTATGGGAGGGTTCCAGAAGAAAGCCACCCACGACTGAGCTTTGCCAAAACGCACCTTGAAGATTCTGAGACCACATGGAAAAAGGTGTTATGGTCAGATGAGACTAAAATTGAATTATTTGGCCTCAACACCAAACGATATGTCTGGCGGAAATCCAATACAGCTCACCATCCAAATAACACCATTCCTACAGTAAAGCATGGAGGTGGTAATATCCTGTTATGGGGTGTTTCTCTGCAGCAGGGACTGGAGAGAAGGATAATGAAGTCAGGATAGAAGGAAAATGGATGAGGCAAAATACCGTCAAATTCTTGAGGAAAATCTGCTGCCCTCTGCCAGAAAGTTGTCAATGGGAAGAAGGTTTACCTTCCAACATGACAATGACCCAAAGCACACAGCAAAACTGACCACACAGTGGTTGAAGGAGAAAAAGGTGAATGTCCTTGCATGGCCTAGTCAGAGCCCAGACTTAAACCCCACTGAAAATCTGTGGAATGACTTGAAGACTGCAGTCCACAAACGGTCTCCATCACATTTAACTGAACTTGAGCAGTTCTGCAAAGAAGAGTGGGCAAATATTGCAAAGTCTAGATGTGCAAAGTTAGTAGAGACATATCCCAACAGACTAAAGGCTGGAATTAAAAAATAAGGCAAATTAAAGCAAGGGGGTGATCCTTTTTCCAATTTTTTTCCTGACATGTTGGTGTTATATCTTTCACTTGGATGTTATAAGTTGCACTGAGTAAATACAGCTGGATAAAACAAAAACTGTGTCTGTATTTCAGGTCGAAAAGCAACAAAATGTTTATTTTAAAGGGGGAGATTCTTTTCTATACCCACTGTATATTACATTAGAATACAGCAGTGTGATTTCGTGACCAACCTGCATCTTCTTCTGACTGTTCATCTTCAGTTACCTCCTCTAAAATATTAAATAAATAAATAAAAATCAGTGCTCTAATTCTAAAATCAGTATTAATTTAAACACAGTCATGTCATTTCTGATATTTTAATCTAATACAGTCAGGAGGAAAAGTATAACGCTGTCAAAAACGTGTAAAGTACTTTGTAAAGAAAGAAAAACATTTCATTACAAAATGAACTCACCTGTTTCTTCTGTTTCTGTTTCCTGTGTGTCTTCTGCTAAAAACACATTTACAGGGAATATTAATGCAGAATTGATGTAAGATATTAACATTATTAAATTGTGAGTTTTAAATATTCACTTACAAATGTGTCTTACAAAATCTCCCCTTACAAAATTATTTACAAATAAAACTCAATTCTAAACATATTTATGTAAGTATTCACCCCATCACTGTCAAACATAAATTAGTTCTGGTTCAGTTTCCATCAAAGGCCACATGATAGTAGTTTCATGTAGAATGGAGTTGACCTGTGTGTAATTAAAGAGTCAGGTGATCGTGGTATAAATACACCTGTTCCTGGAAGAACTCAGCGTTATTAGAGAACATACATAAACAAACAGCATCATAAAAACCAAATATCCATCAAAACAAGTTCAGGACAAAGTTCTGGAGAAGTATCAAGCAGGGTTCGGCTATAAAAAATGTCCCAAACAGAGCGACATTAAATGTGTTCTCAAAAATCATCAAGAACATGACAACAAAACCTTGTTTATTTCCAATTTTCAAAAAAAAAAAAAATATATATATATATATATATATATATATATAGGTGCATCTCAATAAATTAGAATGTCGTGAAAAAGTTCATTTATTTCAGTAATTCAACTCAAATTGTGAAACTCGTGTATTAAATAAATTCAATGCACACAGACTGAAGTAGTTTAAGTCTTTGGTTCTTTTAATTGTGATGATTTTGTCTCACATTTAACAAAAACCCACCAATTCACTATCTCAACAAATTAGAATATGGTGACATGCCAATCAGCTAATCAACTCAAAACACCTGCAAAGGTTTCCTGAGCCTTCAAAATGGTCTCTCAGTTTGGTTCACTAGGTAAGCCACAAACATTCATTGCCAAAGAAGCTGGCTGTTCACAGAGTGCTGTATCCAAGCATGTTAACAGAAAGTTGAGTGGAAGGAAAAAGTGTGGAAGAAAAAGATGCACAACCAACCGAGAGAACCGCAGCCTTATGAGGATCGTCAAGCAAAATCGATTCAAGAATTTGAGTGAACTTCACAAGGAATGGACTGAGGCTGGGGTCAAGGCATCAAGAGCCACCACACACAGACGTGTCAAGGAATTTGGCTACAGTTGTCGTATTCCTCTTGTTAAGCCACTCCTGAACCACAGACAACGTCAGAGGTGTCTTACCTGGGCTAAGGAGAAGAAGAACTGGACTGTTGCCCAGTGGTCCAAAGTCCTCTTTTCAGATGAGAGCAAGTTTTGTATTTCATTTGGAAACCAAGGTCCTAGAGTCTGGAGGAAGGGTGGAGAAGCTCATAGCCCAAGTTGCTTGAAGTCCAGTGTTCAGTTTCCACAGTCTGTGATGATTTGGGGTGCAATGTCATCTGCTGGTGTTGGTCCATTGTGTTTTTTGAAAACCAAAGTCACTGCACCCGTTTACCAAGAAATTTTGGAGCACTTCATGCTTCCTTCTGCTGACCAGCTTTTTGAAGATGCTGATTTCATTTTCCAGCAGGATTTGGCACCTGCCCACACTGCCAAAAGCACCAAAAGTTGGTTAAATGACCATGGTGTTGGTGTGCTTGACTGGCCAGCAAACTCACCACACCTGAACCCCATAGAGAATCTATGGGGTATTGTCAAGAGGAAAATGAGAAACAAGAGACCAAAAAATGCAGATGAGCTGAAGGCCACTGTCAAAGAAACCTGGGCTTCCATACCACCTCAGCAGTGCCACAAACTGATCACCTCCATGCCACGCCGAATTTAGGCAGTAATTAAAGCAAAAGGAGCCCCTACCAAGTATTGAGTACATGTACAGTAAATGAACATACTTTCCAGAAGGCCAACAATTCACTAAAAATGTTTTTTTATTGGTCTTATGAAGTATTCTAATTTGTTGAGATAGTGAATTGGTGGGTTTTTGTTAAATGTGAGCCAAAATCATCACAATTAAAAGAACCAAAGACTTAAACTACTTCAGTCTGTGTGCATTGAATTTATTTAATACACGAGTTTCACAATTTGAGTTGAATTACTGAAATAAATGAACTTTTCCACGACATTCTAATTTATTGAGATGCACCTGTATATATATATATATATATTTACACACACACACCTTTGGAATGAACTTGTAGCAAGCTCTACAGGTTCTGAGATGACGATGGGCTTTAGTCCCAGGCTGTGACGCCATCTTGAACAAGGGGCGGGGCTTATTTATGTATTTAATAGGATGCATCAGTACCGATACCATGCTTATTTATTCATAAAAAATGTTCCGATCCCAACATCTGATACCAGGTGACGTAACCCAAGTACGCTGTACACTGACATGGTAATGAACGGATGAAATGACCGTGATCTGGACGTATTTCATGACTGAAGATCAAAAATCAAAGCAGACGGTAAACTGTGAAAATATCCAGAGGAGGAACTACAGCGTCTTCCTTCAGAACAAGTTACCTGTTAAACATCTGAATGTAGTTTAAACAATCTAAAGTGAAGGTTAAAAGAATTCTTACCCTGCTCTTCTTCTGCAACCTCAGGCTCTTCTGTTAAAGCCTCCTCCGTCACTTCCTCTGCAGAAGATGCCTTTTCTACATCCTCTTCAAAAGAGGCAGGTTCTTCTACTGTTTCTTCAACAGGTGCTACTTCCTCCACTTCCTCTTCCACTTGTGAAAGCTCTTCCACTATTTCCTCAACTGAAACTGCCTCTTCTACAGGAGTTGCCTCTTCTGCTTCATCTTCAACAGGGGCAGATTCTTCCACGGTTTCTTCAACTGCTGCTGCTTCTTCCACTACTTCCTCAACTGAAGTTGCAACTTCCTTAAGGGCCTCTTCTACAGCAGCTACTTCTTCGAGTACTACTTCTTCAACAGGAACGGTTTCCTCAACTACTACTACTTCTTCAACTGGTGCTGCCTCTTCTGTCTCCTCAACAGAAAGTAACTCTTCTACAGCTTCTCCAACTGGCTCTTCAACTTCTTCCTCAGCAGGGGCGGCTTCCTCAACTGGCTCTTCAGCTTCTTCCTCAGCAGGGGCGGCTTCCTCAACTGGCTCTTCAGCTTCTTCCTCAGCAGGGGCGGCTTCTTCAACTGGCTCTTCAACTTCTTCCTCAGCAGGGGCAGCTTCCTCAACTGGCTCTTCAGCTTCTTCCTCAGCAGGGGCAGCTTCCTCAACTGGCTCTTCAGCTTCTTCCTCAGCAGGGGCAGCTTCCTCAACTGGCTCTTCAGCTTCTTCCTCAGCAGGGGCGGCTTCCTCAACTGCCTCCTCTTCCACAGACACTTCATCTGCTATTTCTGGCTCGTCCTCCACCACTTCAGGCTCTTCTTCCGGAACCTCTTGTTCTTCCATCAGTGGTTTTACTTCCTCCTCCACGGCCTCAGGCTCCTCCTTCTCCTTTACTGTTTCAGGCTCCTCCTCCTCCTCTACTGTTTCAGGCTCCTCCTCCTCCTCCTCTACTGTTTCAGGCTCCTCCTCCTCCTCCTCTACTGTTTCAGGCTCCTCCTCCTCCTCCTCTACTGTTTCAGGCTCCTCCTCTTCCTCCTCTACTCTTTCAGGCTCCTCCTCTTCCTCGTCTACTGTTTCAGGCTCCTCCTCCTCCACCACCTCAGGCTCTGAGGAATGCATTTTAATTTTCTTCATGCTCAGTTTATCTCTGTACTTAAGTGATTATTCAGTTATATACAAGATATTCCTATCAACTGTACCACATTTCAAATGGCTGAAAACCTGCATTGATATAATGACATGCATTTTGGGAAGATCTCCCAGGAATGGTGTGGAAATGTAAAAGCATGGCCACATAAATAGTGCAATACTGAACTATACTAAGGCTAATGTTTAGATGTACAGTATATACACTCAAAAGCCACTTTATTAGGAACATTTGTATGTCTACTCATTCATGAAATTATCCAATCAGCCAATCATGTGGCAGCAGCACAAAGTGTAAAATCATGCAGATGCAGGTCAAGAAGCTTCAGTTAATGTTCACATCAAACATCAGAATGGAGAAAAACGTCATCTCTGAGACTTTAATCGTGGCATGATTGTTAGTGTCAGAAGGGCTGGGTTGAGTATTTCATCATTTTCTCTTGAGCAGTGGTCACCAACCCTCTTCCTTGAGATCTACCTTCCTGCAGGTTTTATCTCCAGCCAAAATCTAACACATCTGTTTTAGTTGATCAAGAACTTCTTAAGGTGATGATTAGATGGTCAGGTGGGCACCATTATGGTTGGAGCTAAACTCTTGAGGAAGGCAGATCTCCAGGAACAGGGTTGGTGACCACCGATGTAGAGTTTACACAGAATGGTACAAACAGCAAATAATAATGTATTCCAATTCATTTATATCCCTACTATATAAAATATATATTTAATATATAATATATAAAGTTACTCAGACATTAATATTAAACTCTTCTTCGTATTCTTCTTCTTTTCCTTTCGGCTGTTCCCTTCAGGGGTCGCCACAGCGAATCATCTGCCTCCATCTAGCCCTATCCCCTGCATCCTCTTCTCTCAGACCGACTACCTTCATGTCCTCCTTCACTACATCCATAAACCTCCTCTTTGGTCTTCCTCTCGGCCTCCTGCCTGGCAGCTCTAACCTCAGCATCCTTTTACCGATATATTCACTCTCCCTCCTCTGAACATGTCCAAACCATCTCAACCTGGCCTCTCTAACTTTGTCTCCAAAACATCTCACATGTGCTGTCCCCCTGACGTACTCATTCCTGATCCTATCCATCCATCCATTAAACTCAGTATTACAGGTCTGTTTTCACTGCATCACGAGTATAACTGCATATAAATTCACATCTTTGTTAGAATCTTACATTTCTAATGTACACATCCTACCGCTGGTTTAAATTCCTCGAGATCACTTTAACTTCTGTGATTTATTTCATACCTGGAGGAAGCTGAGCTGTTTCTTCAACTTTAGCAGCGTGGATCTGTTCCTCTACGACCGGCTCTGGGGCTGGAGAACAGATGGAAAGTTGCTGGATTTGCAGATTTATGAGCAGCTACAATTTCATCGCTTTCACTGGTCACACTAAAAATAATTTATACTTTATTTCTCAGAACGGTTTGTATTTTTTAACAGACTAATGGTTTTTAATTCTATTTCCTAATGAGCTGCTTCAGTAATGACGGGATGAAGGATAAGTGTTGGGACAGTAAGGAACAGAAATGTGGAGTGCATCGATATTCCACTGATACACATCCATAATACTGATGATAAAGCGACATTAGTTCAGAGCGTTAAACACGATGGAGGAGAGAATGAGCTTTTTTCAGCTGGACTACAGAACAGTGATGTGTGACGTGTGCAGTGATAACAGTTTATCATCATGTTGTGTGTTCGAGACCCGATAAAACCAGTCATCTACAAACCAGTGTGTTTATCAGGGGAAATGTAGCAGCAGTGCTGGTGGAGAACACACACACACACACACACACACACACACACACACACACACACACACACACACACACACACACAGAGCTAATACGGCTCTCAGCAAACAGGGTTAATGATCCACTTTTCTCCAGATAAGGGTTTATTCTGCTCAGTTACTGGAGCACGAAGGTCAGCGCTAATGAACCAACGTGCAGCAGAAAGATGAGCTACGTTTGGGCCGCTGGTATAAAGCACGTTAAACTGAGGTAAATATTTACAAAAATGAATGGCTATAATAATGATTTCTACTGCAGAAGAGCCACATTATGAAGTTATCACTTTATTCCTAAAACCCAAGGTGATGTCATCATTAATTTATTCCTACAATGTTTCCATCAGTTTTCATCACGTGAACAATCAAATATCATTAAACACAACTGTACGTGTTTTAATTAATAATGAACTAACAGCGTTCCTCGTGTGTGTGATTTTTACCTTCAGCAGGAGCAGACGGTCCAGAGGCCGTAACATCTGGCTTCTCCTTCAGTCCTGAGGGTTTCACATGTGGACATGAGGCATGACTTCTTATAAAAAAAACACGTCTCTCAAACGTAGTGTAAAAGAGACCAAATCAAACCATAATTATCTAACGGTACCTCAGGAACTCAAACTGAATTTCTTTAAAAACATGGACTGATGTTTGGCTTACTTTTGTTCCACACGTTTTTATTCATGTACACATGAAAGGAAATCAGAGAAATCACAGCTCAGACAGGTATTTTACATAATAAAAGTCTCAACCTGCCTTCAAGAAACAATAACACTCAGTACAACAATAACAACAACAACAACAACTGCACCTTCGTTTCTTCATCAGCAGTTAAAATCTCATTCTGAAATCATCTCTATACTCTGAGAGAGCCTGAGAGAGCCTGAGAGAGCCTGAGAGAGCATCTCTATCCAGCGATAAAAACAAACACTGCTTCTAGGGTTTTATTCATTTCAGTAAAATCAGATGGAGCCAGTGTGAATGCTGTAATACACACACACACACACACACACACACACACACACACACACACACACACACACACACACACACACAAAGCAACTACCTTCTAAACTTCAGCAGGAGTAAAGTTCTGTTTTAAATCTGTAGAGCAGCTGAACCTCTGAATAAAATATCTAAAGTTAAACTTGATGCATTTGTTCACTTTCTCACAGTTAAGTCTTATTTTGTGTAAAATTGTTGTTACTCTGTGGATCATTAAGAGTTTTTATTTAATGTGTAAAACTGTTTATTATAAACCTGTTCATGCAGGACGACAGAAAGATCCATAACTGGGCCAAAACCCTCACAACACTCCTGTTCTTTACATTAATGACGTCTTACTGCTTCTTTTTGGGCTTTTTAGCTTCTTCTCCATCTTTCTCAGGTTTTCTGTCCCAGACCTCAGCAGCTTTATCAAGAGTTTTCTTCTCTTTCTCTGACTTTTCCTTCTTTTCCTCTTCTTCTTTTGTTTTTACCTTCTTTGCCTTTCTCTCTCTCTCCTCTTTCTCTCTCCTGATCCTCTCCATGGCCTTTTCCACATCCTCCCTCTCTATCCGTTCTCCTTCCTCTCGGAGTCGAGCCTCAGCTCTCTCCCAGGATTTAAGCTCAGATTCCTCTCTGATCTGCTCCAGGACCTTCTCCTCCTTCTCCTTGGCCAGGATGCTCCTCACCTCCGCCAGCGCCATCTTGGCGATCTTTCTGGCCTCCACTCTCTCGTGGATGATGGTGAGCTGCTCTTTAAGAGCTTCTCTCAGTTTCAGACCAACGTCTTTGGCGTGAGGTTCTACAGAGTGAGAGTTTTATTGATGATGTAATAATTACAGCTGAGTGTTTAAACGCCACACAGCAGGCTGTTCGTGCAAATCACCGGAGTTTAGTCAAATTAAAGATGCAACACGTCACAGCTCTGAAACATGCCATGTCTGGATCACTGCATAGTTATTTAGTGTTAATAATTAATTATTTTTACATTGTCTGATCTATTCATTTCCCCTGAATGGCTGAGTTACGGCACCGCTACAGGCTGCGATGGCGAAGGATAACATGAGACGCTAACGGTCCTGGGCTGTACTCGTCAACATCACAGACGCTGTGATTGGTTACTGTTCCTCTGATTGACAGGTGATAGAAGAAGGACATGCCACACACACACACACACACACACACACACACATCAGCAGGATGTCAACTCACAGAACCTTAAACAGCCAAACAACTCGAGTTATTATATACATTTTACCTAAAATTAATTAAAACTACGAGAAGTGAAGCACATCGTTTAACTAATGGTTAAAAATCCAAACTTCTCAAATCACCGCATGTTAAAGCAGATTCTCAAACTCCACACAATCTCACAGCTAAATCTGTTAATCAGCATCCAAACTCAAAAGCTCAAAATCACCACGCGACATGCAAAACAAAAACGCCTCATTTCACATCAAACGCTGCTTTTAATTAAAATACCTCTTTTCTTGGACAAATCTCCTGGTTTCTCCTCTGGCACATGATGGGAAAACACACACACAGTAAATAATGTTCTCAGTAAACACACGTCCTGAACAAACAGCCACTCAAACCTCAGTATAAAGGACATCTCTCATTAAAAACGGAGTACAATTAAATCCCATAAAGCCGTTCGGTCTGAAGAACACCGCTGACGTCCTGAGATCTTAAACCAGTAAATACTGAGTCAGTTACTTTTATGATGATATTTTTAATATAATTTGTATTTTAAATTACAGATGAAATCTTTGTAACCCGTAACATCGTGATGTGAAAGTGTAATATCACCACACACCTGCTCTGTAGGTTTCGGAGAAGGTGTGTGTAAGCGAGTGCAGTCAGGTTTAAAGGATATATCTATTATTATTATTATTATTATTATTATTATTATTATTATTATTATTATTATTTAACAGCTTGGCTCCTTACACACAGCACCGAGCTGAAACAGTAAACACTCCAGTGTGTGCATTTAACGTTAAGGTTAAACTGCACGTCTGTTTTCCTGTAAACAAACTATAGGATCTAATTTTTACAGAAGTCGCTGCTTCAGGATGATAAAGTGAAACAAAACATTATAAAATATAGTCAGCAGCAGGCCTGTCACATCATCACAGCTTATTATTATTATTATTATTATTATTATTATTATTACTACAGAAAAGGGTTATGAAGTGTTTACTTACAGGTTAAATAAAAGGTTTAATTTGTTCAGAGACTAACCGCAGTGGTGCGACACTTTACCATCAGCTGAAACGCCAGAATGATGACGGGTTTATTAACACACAGGATTGTTAATGTTTTAAACATCAGCACTGCTCTGGTTTTACTCTTTAGCAGAAGGTCTGTGAGGTAGACAGGGTTTCTGAGTGCTGCTTGTTGTTAGTGTCTCAATCAGACGTCTCCTACAGGCTTCACTCTGAATTTAAACAGAACACTGTTCCTGTGCTTTACAGCCCGAATGTGGTGGTTGTATTCACCAGGTCATGAGGACGTCGGTCTCTTTTTGTTCCTTTATCTATTAAAACACTCGTTAAATTCCACTAATGAGAGATTGAGGTCTCTAAAGCAGCAATAACATGTTAATAACATTCACATTTCTGATATAAAACAGTAGATCAGAATAAAGCAGGAAGCTTCAGAGAGATGAACAACATCTCGGAGAGAAAGTTAGAGTCCAGTTAATAATCTTCTATACAGAGTTAATAAACACACTGCAGCCTGAAATTCACCTGGAAACACAATTATTGCTCTGAAGCTCGTTAGTGATAAAGTGATTAAACGATCCACAAGAACAACACAGGAATCATTTGTGTTAAATAGTAAAACCTGAATACGTCAGTCGTGTGTTTGGGTTTAAAGTCAGATACAGAAGCAGTGAGATGCAGAAACACAGCAGAAGAAGAAACGTGCTGAGATGTATATCCTCAATACTCCTGCATTCCCCCTCAGTAGGGCACCTAGATAGGGAACATTTTAAGCAGCGTGTGTGCGCGTGCGTGTGTGTGCGTGCGTGTGTGTGCGTGCGTGTGTGTGTGTGTAAGTGCGCAGGAGGTCAGCTGTTTCCTAAAGCACCTTATAGACCATAAGTGGAGATAAGTTTACATTTCCACTGTACAGTTCAGTTCAGGAACATCAGTGTATCTGCTCTAGTGTTAATCAGCTCCTCACTACTGCGTATAAAAAGCCGAGCCGAGTTCGTGTCTTAGCTGAGAAACGAGACGTGATGAGTAAATGAAGGTCACATGAAAGTCATGCTGATGAAGCTGAACGAGTTACTGCTCAGAATGTGATATAAATACAGAGCGATAATATCATAAACTGGGGTAATAGATTCAGTGTTTACAGTAATATATAACTATTAAATATCAGCACAGGCCTCATCTGCAGATAAAAGTGATGTTTTACATCGTCGTTAAATAGTTTTTACAAAAGTGCTGCAGAAGGTAAACAGCTGTGTTTTACACACAGAATATTTACAACTGAAAAACTGTAAGAATTTAAGTCCTTTGATGTGACTGCTGAAAAAAAATCCTTATGAGAGAATATCCGAGTCTGAGAATAAAATCTCCTCCAAAAAATGTGTGGTGAAAAATCAAAATTACTGGTTCTGAAGTCCTAAAATGACGCACGTCTTTTGACCCTGAACCCCTTCAGTCTGAGACGTGCCGGAAACGTCGTCTGTCACGGCTTCCGATTCATCGTCCTCGACCGTTTCAAACGGACTCATAACGTCATAGAGGAACGTGAAGAAGCCTTGAAACCAATCAGAACCTTCTTCAGCTAAAATATCGAGCACTTCCTCGAGGGACTCTGAGCTTTCTGTACTGCTGTCCCGAGTCAGTCCTATTCAAACGTGGAACAGGGAGGAGAGAGAGAGAGAGAGAGAGAGAGAGAGAGAGAGAGAGAGAGAGAGAGAGAGAGAGAGAGAGAGAGAGAGAGAGAGAGAGAGAGAGAGAGAGAGAGAGAGAGAGAGAGAGAGAGAGAGAGAGAGAGAGAGAAAACAACGGAGGGAAAGAGAAAAGGGAGACACGGTGGTGGAGAAGAAAAATGGGAAAACAGAGGGAGTGGAAGTTAAAGGTGAGGGTTAGTAGGAAACTACAGCTGCAGGAAATAAAAACTCATAACAGTTAAAAGTTAAAGTGCGAGAAGCAAAGAAGCAAAGCAGGAGGACATGCAGAGACACTACAGCTGTGCACTAAACCCTGCCGTAGTGAACACCACTAAACCTGGTTTATACTTCTGCAGGAGCGTACCCGGGGGGGCGTACCGGAGGGAGCGAACCCGGGGGAGCGTACCGGAGGGAGCAAACCCGGGGGAGCGTACCGGAGGGAGCGTACCGGAGGGAGCGTACCGGAGGGAGCGAACCCGGGGGAGCGTACCGGAGGGAGCAAACCCGGGGGAGCGTACCCGGGGGGGCGTACCGGAGGGAGCGTACCCGGGGGAGCGAACCCGGGGGAGCGTACCCGGAGGGAGCGTACCCGGAGGGAGCGTACCCGGAGGGAGCGTACCCGGAGGGAGCGTACCCGGAGGGAGCGTACCGGAGGGAGCGAACCCGGGGGAGCGTACCGGAGGGAGCGTACCGGAGGGAGCGAACCCGGGGGAGCGTACCGGAGGGAGCGTACCGGAGGGAGCGTACCCGGGGGAGCGAACCCGGAGGGAGCGTACCGGAGGGAGCGTACCGGGGGGAGCGTACCCGGAGGGAGCGTACCCGGAGGGAGCGTACCCGGAGGGAGCGTACCCGGGGGAGCGTACCCGGAGGGAGCGAACCCGGAGGGAGCGTACCGGAGGGAGCGAACCCGGGGGAGCGAACCCGGAGGGAGCGAACCCGGGGGAGCGAACCCGGGGGAGCGTACCCGGAGGGAGCGAACCCGGGGGAGCGAACCCGAGAGAGCGTACCAGCGGAAGCGTACCCGAGGGAGCGTTCCTGCAAACCTGCGCTCACAAGCCCTGTGTGTTCATATTCACGTGTTCACTAGGGGAATAAAACACTACAGCATGGGCAGAACATAGTTCTGAAAACTGAAAAGTTTTTTTTAATCAGTTTCTGTCATGAGTTACGTAGTACAAGTTTTGTTTTTTGTTCTTTTTAAAAGCTACACTTGCTGCCACGCCCCAACCCCCTCCGGTCCCAACCTGGTACACGGAAAGCTCTGGAAGACAATTAAGGAATTATTTAGTGGTTAAACTTGAGATGTATTTGTGGCAATATTACTCTGAAAGCCCTGATGAAATTTGAGGAAGAGTCTCAAGTCTCAAGCCCTGCCTCGACCAATCAGTGTTCACCTGAAGGCCAGGTGACTCAAAGCGTGCCACGCTTACCCATAATCCCCTTCATCTCAAACACACAAACACAGTACAGTGCAGAAGTATAAAGCAGCCCTGAGTAACACTGCAGATAAACTTAATTCTGATCAAGTAAATCTTCACACACACACACACACACACACACACACACATTCTCTCTCACACACTCACACACACACACACACACACACACACA
>CM042540.1:29351268-29366268 GCA_023630585.1 Cranoglanis bouderius
AACCCAAGGAAAGCTGCCGGTCCTGACAACATAGCTGGCTGGGTACTGCCGATTAACACTGCTGACTCACGACTGTGCTGCATAGTACACCTCAGATCAAGTTTGCTGATAACACTACAGTAGTGGGTCTCATCAGCAACAGTGTCGAGTCAGCATACAGGGAGGAGGTGGACCAGGTTGCAGTATGGTGCAAACACAATCTATCTTTCAATATCAACAGAGCAACTGTGGAAGCAGTGTCTGCAGATATCACCACCTTATACAGGGGGGACAATAGAGAGCATCCTAATCTTATATGGGAATCACATACCAACCATCTGGTATGAGACCTGCACAGTTTCAGACCACAAGACTGTTAAAAATAAACTGTTTCATTTCAATATACGAAAAATATATAGGGGAATGCCAATAAAAACCCACTTAACTTGACATAACGGCCTTCAAATTAGTGTTCGGGACTCAGACACAGTCTCAGCGTTTAAGTTCAGGCTGAAAACATATTTGTTTAGTCAATCTTTGTGTGATTTAAAAGGTACAGGAGCAGATCTAGGGGTCTCACAGGCATAGAGTGTTGTGGTGAATTGGGATGTTTGGATGCTGTCGCCCCCCCACTTTCATGCCTTCACCCAGGTGTGTTGATGGTGGGGTGGCTGGCTGCCTTATGTCCCAGGGAGCCCTCATGTCTGTGTTACCTTCTGGCTCTCCCTTTTAGTTATACTGTCATAGCTAGTCAGCATGACTAATAATCCAACACCTTCCACCCCCACAGCTGTACGAGCACTAAACTGAGCTAACGCTAAACTGAGCTAACGCTAAACTGAGCTAACACTAAACTGAGCTAACACTAAACTGAGCTAACACTAAACTGAGCTAACGCTAAACTGAGCTAACGCTAAACTGAGCTAACACTAAACAGTAGAGCTGCAACACAGCCACGTGTCCTTTATTACTGCACACTCAAGAGTTTTAGAAACATGAGCAGAACCGTCTCTCTGTGTGAGGAACATATCTACAGAGTGAAGCGTCAGGAGCTACAATCGGCTGTTTACTACACACGTTCACACCAACACGCACATGCTCACACCAACAGGCGTGCACACTGACACACACACCAACACATGTACACTGGCACACACACATACCAATACAATAACAATACAGAGTGAAGCGTCAGGAGCTACAATCAGGTGTTCAGTACACACTTTCACACCAACACACTTTCACACCAACACACTTTCACACCAACACACTTTCACACCAACATGCACATGCACACACACGATTGCATGCTGATACACATACACCAACACACATCTGCACACCGACATGCACACACAGATATGCTTGCATGGTGACACACGTACTTGCACGCACCAACACACACACACACAATACAAGTGCACATTCAGCACCCACACCCAGTCATTCAACACACATGCACACACCAACACATGACACACGTGCAGTGGGTGGGGTGAGTGTACCCATTAAGCCCAATTCAACTCTGAAGTTAAATTAAAAAAAGAGAAAATCATATGCTATGCTGCACATTATTGTAACCAGTCCAGTGATTTGTTACTTCCCTGACATTTTTTATTGTATACCAATCACATTTGGCAGTGTTGAGTTAGCCCCACCCATGTGCAGGCTGTCTCAGGACCTCACACAAAGTCACCCCAAAACTTCGGTGTTTCAGGACTCTTCAGAAATCAAGACATTTCTGCAATTTTCAGCCATTTCTTTGGTAAATACATTGATATTATGTCAAATAAGAGATAAATGTATTGTTTTTTGTGTATGAAGAAATAGTACTTTATCATTTTATATCATTTTCCTTTAAATGGAAAGATGAGTTTTATTAGCTTGTGCACAGAAAGCTAACCTCAAGGTCAAACCATCAGCCTCACAGAAAGATAAGACAACGAATTAAGCATGTGGACTACAATCACTAAATGTTTTGTGATTCATTTTACATTAATTTACAAATAAATACATCATAAATTGTTTTGTAGAGCAGATTATTTTCATAAATTAACTTTTTTTTTTTTAAAGATGGGCTTAAATGGTACAGCGCCATAAAATGCACACAAATTATAGCCAACACAAGCTAACCTTGAATGAAAAAAACATAACACTTCTTAATATGGGCACAATGAAAATTACTATGATGATTAGTCAAGAGTATATTTCAGCTTCATGCATGCATTTGTAAACATATTTTACATTTTTAAAGGAAAACATTGTCTTTTTTCACCATTACTCACTGTGGAATCCCTCTAATTACAATCTCTGATCAATTTTCTGAGTGAAAGTGTTTAATGATAACGTTGCTTTTACCTTACTAACCTTTTACCTACTACCTTAATTTACAACTATATTTATACTTAATTTACAATTATATATAGATGTCTGCTAATGTGCATCATTTGTTTCCGGTGAGAAAATGACAAAAAAAAGATTAAAAAAAAAAGCACCTGTCCAAAAATCACAGAGGCATGTCACCTTCACCCTGAGGGCAGACAGGTGATGAGCGCTAGCAACCATTAGTAAAAAGGAATATTTTAAATACTGTCACTGAATAAATATATGTTCATATATATTTATGTTTTACTTCTTTAAAAAGCAATACATTTTTATATTTTGTGAATCATTCATGATTGTGGGTTTATTTGGAACACATTTGGGTTTAAATGGTGCCAAAGTACCAATTAAGCCCAGCCAGACTTCTGACTTTATTCATAAAATATTTTAATTTTGTATCCTAAAATGTACATCAACTAATTAATACATTTTCAAATGAGAGATAAATCTGGCATTTTAACAAATGATGTTTCTTATAAACCGAGTCAATATCTATGAAAAAAAACCTAGACTTATATTTTGGTGGGCTTAATGAGTACACTTACCCTTTATAAAATAATCACATTTTGTTGCTTTTCAGCCTGAAATGAAGACGGACACAGTTTTTGTTTTATCCAGCTGTATTTACTCAGTGCAACTTATAACATCCAAGTGAAAGATATAACACCAACATGTCAGAATAAATAAATAAATAAATAAATAAACAGAATCACTGAGTTGGAAAAAGGATCACCCCCTTGCTTTAATTTGCCTTAATTTTTTAATTACAGCCTTTAGTCTGTTGGGATATGTCTCTACTAACTTTGCACATCTAGACTTTGCAATATTTGCCCACTCTTCTTTGCAGAACTGCTCAAGTTCAGTTAAATGTGATGGTGACCGTTTGTGGACTGCAGTCTTCAAGTCATTCCACAGATTTTCAGTGGGGTTTAAGTCTGGGCTCTGACTAGGCCATGCAAGGACATTCACCTTTTTCTCCTTCAACCACTGTGTGGTCAGTTTTGCTGTGTGCTTTGGGTCATTGTCATGTTGGAAGGTAAACCTTCTTCCCCTTGACAACTTTCTGGCAGAGGGCAGCAGATTTTCCTCAAGAATTTGACGGTATTTTGCCCCATTCATTTTCCTTCTATCCTGACAAGTGCTCCAGTCCCTGCTGCAGAGAAACACCCCCATAACAGGATATTACCACCTCCATGCTTTACTGTAGGAATGGTGTTATTTGGATGGTGAGCTGTATTGGATTTCCTCCAGACATATCGTTTGGTGTTGAGGCCAAATAATTCAATTTTAGTCTCATCTGACCATAACACCTTTTTCCATGTGGCCTCAGAATCTTCAAGGTGCGTTTTGGCAAAGCTCAGTCGTGGGTGGCTTTTTTCTTGCAACCCTCCCATACAAGCCACATTTGTGGAGAATTTGTGATATTGTTGTCACATGCACACAATGACCACTCTTTCTCATAAATTCCTGCAACTGCTTCAGAGTTGCTGTAGGCCTCTTGGTAGCCTCTCTGACCAGTTTCCTCCTGGCTCTTTCATCCAGTTTGGAGCGACGTCCTGATCCAGGGAGGGTCTGTGTTGTACCAAATACCTTCCACTTCTTAATAATAGACTTCACTGTGCTTCTAGGCATTGATAAAGCCTTTGAAATGTTTTTGTATCCATCTCCTGACTTGTGCCTGTCTACAACTTTATTCCGGAGATCTTTTGACAGTGCCTTGCCACCCATAGTTGATTGTTTGCTTCAGTTGCACTACAAAATGCTCCAGGAAAGCTCTTTTCATGCTGAGCTAATCAAAATGACCACAGCTGATCACAGTTGAATGTCAGATGGCTTTGTGTGCCATTGAGAAGGTGATTAGCTACACCTTATTGAGTTTACAAGTCATTTTTAGGAGGGGGGGTGATCCTTTTTCCAACTCAGTGATTCTGTTTATTTATTTATTTATTCTTTTTTTCTGACATGTTGATGTTATATCTTTCACTTGGATGTTATAAGTTGCATTGAGTAAATACAGCTAGGGGGTGATTCATTTCTATACCCACTGTATGTGTGTACACTGACAAAAACACACGTGCACACCCAGGCATTCAGTGCAGACACTCACACAAACACGTGTACAATTAGCATCACACAGTCAATCAACACACCGGCACGCGTACACACCGGCGTGAGTATACACCTGCACTCTGTGTATACACACGAGGACGAGTACACGGTGAAACACACTCGAATCTGATCTCAATCCCCACTCATGCAGGGTGTTTAGTGGCAACAGAGTTTATGTTATGAAGAAAAATGGGTCATGACAGATTTCACGCTTTACCACGTGTTCAGCCCTCGGAGAGTCAATCACGGACTGGAAGAGGGCGCAGGAACATAACGTTACTCATACAACACAATACATTTAATAAAATAACAGCTTTTACACACACACACACACACACACACACACACACACACACACACACACACACACACATCAATGAGGCCAAAAGCTCAGATGTCTTTCATTCTAAACAGATCTACTGACTATAAAAACTGTTCATTTAGACACAAGTCACTAAATAACTCCTGAAATCAACACTGATGTCTGTATGAACAAGATTTACAGAATATACCACAGTGTACAACTACAGGAGAGTTTATTCCATAAACATTAAAAAATAAACTCTGTATAATATAATCAGAATGTAGAGAATAACTATAGAGTCACTACACAAGTATAAGAAATGTCATAACACTATATACAGTATATTTAGCATTTTATGACGACTATTACTGAAATACTATCAGACAAAAACACTCAAAATGTTCTACATGCTAATAAACTTCCTGCAGAAAACTCCACTGTACACAGACGTGTTTCAGACTTATTATAGAACGTGATGGAGAATTTACTCAGATATAAAGCAGTATAAAATATTCAGACTCACTCAGGTACAGTATAATTTTACCTGGATTAAAAATGCTTGATTATTAAAAGCATTAATGTACATTTTAAAACATACAGTAAACAGTCATAAATGATTATGAGAGCAGTGGAGGGTTACAGATCAGAAGGTCATGGGTTCAAGCCCCAGCACTGTTGGGCCCCTGAGCGAGGCCCTTAACCCTCTCTCCTCCAGGGGGCGCTGTATCACTACAGACCCTGACTTCTGATCCCAACTTCCTAATGCAATATGTGAATGAAGAATTTCACTGTGCTGTAATGTGTAAGTCACAGACACATTAACTTCATTATCTAATAATCACCAACATCCACGTATAAGAAAGAACCAGGTGATAAACTGCAGTTAAACAGAGTTCATTATAAAAGTACTGCAGGATTAAAAAAAGTACTCAACCCTTTACAGCACAACTATTAATCCCGTGTATTAAACTGCACAGATATAATTAAATTATTACTGCACTATACGAGACTAAAATAACTGTCATAAACAACACTACAAACCGAACCCGAACCCTGCGCTTAACTGAATTAAACATGAGATTAAATCAAGTCTAATGGGGGAAAAATACTTACATATTATTATTAATAACTTAATTATTATTCATTATTAACTACAATATTATAACCAATAGAAAATAGAATAAAATCCCGCTCACTCAGAAACCACTTCTCTACACACAGACTGCAGAAGTGAAAACAGTTTTCTGTAATGAAGTGTAAAGAGGAGGGTCTGAGAGCTAAAGGCCACGTGTACCTGCATCAGACCCCGAAAACTGCTCACACACATGAACTGAGAAAAGACCCAGACTCTCACACACACACACACACACACACACACACACACACACACACCCTTGCTGTAATAAATACATAATAAACCCAGCACACACCTGAAGGCCAAACAGACGGGAAATATTACACATAATAACAGATTATTACATTCTCTATAGCAGATCCAGACAATAATAATGTTTATAATATATATATATATATATACACGTGTGTGTGTTTATATATAAATGTAGTTATTGCGTGTGGTTTGTATCTGAGCTGCATGATGATGATCTGGTGTTCATGTCTGTTCCTTCAGCTCTGTGCTGTAAAGCTGCTCTGGGTTGGTTTAATCATTTCTTCAGTAATAAACACGGGATTCATCTGAAGCTCTTTTCTGCAGAAATGAATCCGAACTCGAATCTGCTCTCGGTTCTGTTTTCACTCCAAACTTGTGGGAATGAGGATACACACCTTTCTTGCCTTGTGCTCGGGAGTTTTTCTTCGCGGCCATTTTCTCTTCTCGGTTCTTCCCGTTTGTCTCTTTTCTCTGAGTTTAATCTGAGATTCACTCCGAGTTTAAAGTCACAGAGTTTTGTTGAAATCTAAATAATGAAACCCAGTAAAAATCTAAATCGATCCCTCCTCCTCCTCCTGAACAGACTAAAGCCTCATAGCAACACGACCACTGCGTCTGAGTGACGCAGCATTCGGCCAGTGATAACCGCGGACTGCAACTGTAGGCGGGGCGGCGAAAACACATTCAGCCAATCACCACGCAGAAGCGTCTGCCTTGATTCAATCGTGTGGATAGCC
Source organism: Cranoglanis bouderius (assembly GCA_023630585.1). Taxonomy (NCBI): domain Eukaryota; kingdom Metazoa; phylum Chordata; class Actinopteri; order Siluriformes; family Cranoglanididae; genus Cranoglanis; species Cranoglanis bouderius. Next base: position 29,358,170 of record CM042540.1, read on the forward strand.
GCGGGTTAAACCCCGCCCACTGCATGCTCTGGAACGTGGCAAGATGGAAGATTCCACTTATCGCGATATTACAGCTAGTTTTTTTTAACTTATCGCGAGAATTCTCCTGCTGTGTTTATTCCATTAAAGATTAAAAATAGAAAAGGTGTTATACAATTGTAAATAATTTTATATAAATGTATTTTAAGATTGTGTAGACGTTTAGCTCGAGCTCAGGAAGGCGTGAGGCGGGTTTCCGTCTCAGGTCTTTTGTATTCTGAGTGGTTTTAGATTAGAATGAAAATTCAAAATGCACAACAAACCGGAAAAATAAAAACACAGGTTATTATATAATTATATTTAAATTGTTGTGTGTGTTCACAAACGTGTATAATTAAGACAAACCCTCTGAAGATTATACAACATTTTTTTTAAATGGACACATGTACTGCTGAAATAATTAGCTATAGTATAATCTTCCTTTAATTTAAGAGTGTGTGTGTGTGTGTGTGTGTGTGTGTGTGTGTGTGTGTGTATGTGTGTGTGTGTAAGCGTGTACAATGGAAAATGTGGACTTTGCTGTACACCCGTGGCCAAAAGTTTTGAGAATGACACAAATATTAATTTTCACAAAGTCTACTGCTTCAGTGTTTTTAGATCTTTTTGTCAGATGTTACTGTTACTGAAGTATAATCACAAGCATTTCATAAGTGTCAATGGCTTTTATTGACAATTACATGAAGTTTATGCAAAGAGTCAATATTTGCAGTGTTGACCCTTCTTTTTCAAGACCTCTGCAATTCGCCCTGGCATGCTGTCAATCAACTTCTGGGCCACATCCTGACTGATGGCAGCCCATTCTTGCATAATTAATGCTTGGAGTTTGTCAGAGTTTGTGGGTTTTTGTTTGTCCCCCCACCTCTTTAGGATTTACCACAAATTCTCAATGGGATTAAGGTCTGGGGAGTTTCCTGGCCATGGACCCAAAATGTCGATGTTTTGTTCCCCGAGCCACTTCGTTATCACTTTTGCCTTGTGGCAAGGTGCCCCATCATGCTGGAAAAGGCATTGTTCATCACCAAACTGTTCTTGGATGGTTGGGAGAAGTTGCTCTCTGAGGATGTTTTTGTACCATTCTTTATTCATGGCTGTGTTCTTAGGCAAAATTGTGAGTGAGCCCACTCCCTTGGCTGAGAAGCAACCCCACACATGAGTGGTCTCAGGATGCTTTACTGTTGGCATGACACAGGACTGATGGTAGCGCTCACCTTTTCTTCTCCGGACAAGCTTTTTTCCAGATGCCCCAAACAATCGGAAAGGGGATTCATCAGAGAAAATGACATTACCCCAGTCCTCAGCAGTCCAATCCCTGTACTTTTTGCAGAATAGCAGTCTGTCCCTGATGTTTTTTCTGGAGAGAAGTGGCTTCTTTGCTGCCCTTCTTGACACCAGGCCATCCTCCAAAAGTATTCGCCTTACTGTGCGTGCAGACGCACTCACACCTGCCTGCTGCCATTCCTGAGCAAGCTCTGCACTGGTGGTGCCCCGATCCCACAGCTGAATCAACTTTAGGAGACGGTCCTGGCGCTTGCTGGACTTTCTTGGGCGCCCTGAAGCCTTCTTCACAACAGTTGAACCTCTCTCCTTGAAGGTCTCGATGATCCGATAAATGGTTGATTTAGGTGCAATCTTACTAGCAGCAATATCCTTGCCTGTGAATCCCTTTTTGTGCAAAGCAATGATGGCTGCATGTGTTTCCTTGCAGGTAACCATAGTTAACAGAGGAAGAACAATAATTTCAAGCACCATCCTCCTTTTAAAGCTTCCAGTCTGTTATTCTAACTCAATCAGCATGACAGAGTGATCTCCAGCCTTGTCCTCGTTAACACTCTCACCTGTGTTAACGAGAGAATCACTGACATGATGTCAGCTGGTCCTTTTGTGGAAGGGCTGAAATGCAGTGGACATGTTTTTTTGGGATTAAGTTCATTTTCATGGCAAAGAGGGACTTTGAAATTAATTGCAATTCATCTGATCACTCTTCATAACATTCTGGAGTATATGCAAATTGCCATCATAAAAACTGAGGCAGCAGAATTTGTAAAAAGTAATATTTGTGTCATTCTCAAAACTTTTGGCCACGGCTGTAGGTCCTGTACAGTGAGCTGTGGTTCCTGAACATCTTGTTCCCTTCTCTTTCACTCCTTTTGTCTTCCTCCATCCTGAAGACTGGAGACCAGACAGAGCTGAAACCCCTCTCACTTTCACACTTTTCTCACTTTCACACTTTTCTCACGTTCACACTTTTCTCACGTTCACACTTGTACAGAATATTTGCTCCTATTGATATTCAGTATTGGGATGTTAAGCGTCTTTCATACACAAGTTCACTGCAGGTCATAAACCACAAATGGGTTTCAAATTGGATCATATTTGTTTTAACATTTTATCTAGAGTGAATATATGATGTCTTTCTAGCTATAGAAGAAAATTAAATGAAATGCACCACGTGTTGAGCAGATGAGATGAGAACAGGCTGAAATTGTGTTTAGTGACTTCAGTCCATTACAGAAATAAAGGAATCTGATTGGATTAAATCACCAGCTGATTTCCTTTAAATTCCTTTTAAATTATACTTCTTGAAGCAGTCACTAACAGCTAAACACACATCAGTGTGAGTGATGTAGAGTTCAGAGGGTGTGTTCATTCAGTGTGTTTAATCAGCAAAACCATCAACACCACCATAATCTAAAAAAACAAATAATGTAATCTTTAATTTTGCTTCTAAATTATTTAGTAAAATTGGTGCAATGTTCAGTTTCAACACAAACACTGAAGTTTTATTCATCCATTACATTTGAGTTAAGATTTATGATGATAAAAAATGATGATCAGCTGATTTAGACAGAAAATGTCTTCAGTGAGCAAAACGTTTAAATATGTTGAGAATTCAGCCGGTTATGAGCTCATTTAAAACCTCTAAATGCATTCACTCACATTTCACATTATATTTTATAAACTGTATATTGTTAATGTAAGTATTGTTTCTCTACCTTGTTTTATACTTAGTGTTCTTATTCATTCACTTTGAGAAGAAATGTTTATAATGTTGTTTTTATTGTTCATGATTACAAGACTTTCCAAAGAAAATTATTTATAGTAATTCATATGTGTATTGTGGAAATTATCTTCATTACTTTTGCAGTCTTTTGTGTACTTAAGTGTTTGTGTTCTTCCTCAGGTGTTGTTACCTGACTTTAATTGAAGTAGTGTAGATCACTGAGAGTGTACTCTCTCTCATTTCTATGGCATAATAAACACCTTTGCTTCTGGACCTCTGGTGTTTTATGCATCAGAATATTGCTTTTTGTGCTGTTCTTAATCTCTCTAATGAACTGTAAACTTGGCCAAAGGTTCTGACGCAGTAAAATAAATCCAGCATGAGAAATGACTATATTTGTTATCTAAATAAATAAATGAAATTAGTCAGTTACTTTCACAAGTACATAAATTAATCAACACTAACAGCACTGAGAATACAACACAAGCTGCACTGAAAAATCAGTTTATTATTGACAGAGGCCTGCATGTGTGTTTATCCTCTAAATACAAGAGCAAAGTACACACACACACACACACACACACACACACACACACACACACACACACACTAATTACAATGTTAATACAGTCTTATAGCAGAAAGTCTCTAAGGCCTGAATCCAAAACATGCATTTCCTGAAATTAGGTACAAATATAAAACTGTATGATTTGACTGATGGTTAATGATGGAGGAACGTCAGTGAAACCCTGAAGCACTAAAGACTTGTTGCTATAAATGAACTCAATGAATAATAGATGCAACCATTTAATAAATTCTGCTTTCTATAATATTGTAAAAGTATGAGGTTCAGTCAGGACATCAGCATGAGGGTGACATCATCAGCTCTGAGACGAGTTGCCTCCTAAATCCACACACAGACTCTGTAGGTAGTCTTCAGCCTGCAGGATGTGCTGCGTCCATTCCTCACACTGCTCGTCTACACTCGGCCCTGAGCCGCCCAGATCCAGCGGGAGGATGGACTGAGGGAAGAACTGAGCGAGGCTCGTCGTGTACAAGCTGCTGTGGAAGTGAATCTACAGAACGAACACACGTTTATTATAAACACCTTCTCGTTTACAATCACTCACCAGCTGAATGCTAAAACCATCGACCCAGTGGCTTGGTATTTATAGAATTTGGGAGGAAAGTGCGACATAAACAGCATTTAAGTCTTCTTTGTTAAATTGGTGTAATTGTGAAATTTCCTCAGATGGTCCACACAAGACTCAGTAGTGGTGAAGCTCTAAATAAGGTTCTTCTTCACTCCTCCTAATCACGAGGGACTGTGAGAATCACCTGGACACCTTCAACAGCGTAACAAAGTGACTGTATGATTGTAGTATCTGGTGTATAAATTCTGCCTTGTTTATTACAGATCCAGAAACCTGTAAAGCTTTTTTGTGACAATATCACAGTTTTTAAAAGTGCTATATAAATAAAACCGGACGGAGTTGAATGAATGTTGTGATCATATAGACATCTTTCTCATTCTTCTTTTTGCCTCGTGTACATTTTTAGACATCATGTGCATGTCCATATGGAGCTCTGTCCTTAGCAGTTTATGACTACTAACAGAGCTACAAATCTAGCCTCATGCTGATGAACGGTTTTGATGTTAGGGAGATGCCAGTGGCCATCAGGGGAGACACGGCTACGGCTCGGCATACATTTTGAAAGCACCTGTGATACTAAAGTCAAGACTTTGTATTGGAATGCGTGTTCTTGGAAGGAAAACCTGAATGAATCACCATGGGCCTTGGCTCAGGGCATTCCTAATAGACGGATTGTGTTTGGGGTCAGTACCATATTGGAAAGAGATTATTACCATGGGCACTAATAGGTTGGGTAGCAGTGTGATCCCATAGGGCTATGGGGCGACTGCCCCCGGTGTAAGATCAGACCATATCCACCAGCTGGAACTGAGGGTGTTCCATCTGGTCCTCACGTTCTTCTTGCCAGTTTTGAGACATCATGGCGTGTTGGTTCTCTCAAACAACGTAGTATCAGTCAGCTATGTTAAATCTCACAAGGTTGAACAACTCTCTCTCTCAGCCTCTTTGAGAGCTACACATTTGCCATTTTACAGTGTGATAAATTAACTGTCAAGTTGCCATGTACGTATGTCCAGGAGAATGACATCTACACCCAGAGGCTCAGGGCTAGGAGAAGTTTGGTGAGACGAAGGTGGACCCCTGCCAGATCAACACATTGCCTCATTGTAGTTCTTCCTGACAGATCCAGACAGTCATTTGTTATATGCCTCTCCTACGCCATTTATTTTGTCATAATTGAATGTCTTGATTTATGTGTTTGTGTTGGCTCCCTTTCTTTGCTTTTCATTTTCTTTAATTAATGCCAGTAATATAAAACAACTGGTTTTCACTAAATATGGTACTCTTAGTCCCTAACCAACATGAACCAACATGAGGAATAGCACTTCTATAAGTCACTCTGGATAAGGGCTGAATACACCTTATGAACTCTGGATATCCACCAGGGTTCCTTGTCCTTCAGATCCTACACCAGCTCATTAAGAAGGTTCTAGGGAAAACTTCTGCATATTTCAAAGCCATATTTTGTGACTTTGTTGAAGGTCTTGGCACGAGTGTTCAGGTGATTCTCACCGCCGCTGGTAGTTTCCTGTGTTTCACAGAACTACAGTCACATACATGAAAGCTGTTCAGGAGACGCTATTATTATTAACAAGTAAGGAACAATGTGTGAAAGGTGAAGTGTGAAATAAGAAAGGTGGAGAGTGAAAGGTGAAGTTTGCTGACCCTCTGTTTAATTTTGTCCGGCAGAAGTGGTTTGATCATAGTGAACACGGGACGGAAGAATCGGGGCTCGTTTATGAAGTGGATCCCGCGCACCTTTAAAGGAAACGAGTCCTGAGAAAACAAGAAGAGAAACATGATTATACATGTATGTAAAAAAAATAAACAAAAATATGATCTATTCAGTATACAGTGCACTATGATAAGTAGCGTACATATGTGATAAATAGTGAGTGCAAAATATAGAGTTTTGGAAAATTAGTATCAAACAATTCCAGCAGTAATTATAAATACTTCATTAACTCATTAACATCTTCTTTCTGTGGCAGTAAAATACTGAGGTAGAGAAACGTTTATAACTTTGTACCGTGAGGACACAGGAGATCTTCTTCGCCAGTGAGGGGGTGATCTGGAGGGCATGCGAGAAACACCAGCCCTGAAGGTCAAAAATAGCCTTGAGTCCGTTTCTCTGAGTCTCGCTCTCCTGAACAATCAGTTCAGATGTGATGAGACTGACACGGAAAACTTCATACCCTGAAAATTCTTTCGGATTCCACTGACCTGAGAACAGACAGATGGAATAAACATGGTTCGTTTTTATATGTCACAGTTTTTCTCCATTCTTCCTGAACCTCTTTTACACATTTATGTTATGCTGCTAAAATAATCTCACCATCAGTTCTTTTTATTTTCTAAATTAGTAAAAATAAATGAATATTCTGAATATCTGAATACTGACCGATCCTGTAAATTAACACTCTGCTTCCGGCAGCATCTCTGGACCTGAGAACTGCATGGTAATTGTTTTTCAGGAGGCCGATGATGGAGGAAGGTCGAAGATTAGCGCTTATTTCAGGACACTCTTGTCTCCATTTATGATAATTAATCAATAACTGGAGAAACAACATCATAAATGTGTAATATATAAATCATAAATTATCACTGTAAAAATACTGTAGATTTTACTGTATTTCACTGGTAACCTGAGTGGCTCAGTGGTTAATGCTTTGCGTCACTGCCAAGCCGTCATGGTTGGGCAAGACCCTTAATTTCAGCTCAGTTGTGTCCTGCATCAGCCAAATGAGCAAGTATACTGGGTTTTGTGTTATTTTATACAAGATTAAGATATTGCAGTATTTTACTGTAAATATGACTATAAAAAGTTTTTATTATTTATATATCTGCAATATATTTTTACCGCCTCGCACTGCGTCTCACCAATGCGTCAGGAGAGCACTACTTTTCTAAACTGCCTTTAAATTAAAATTGCTCGCAGTCTGCTGTTAGACAGGAGAGACTGTGTGCATGTCCCTGGAATGTGTCATGGTTAGAGATATAGATTATCAAATAGTTCACCTCTCGTAAGACCATGAAGCATCTAATGGTAAATTGCTCTAAAGCTCATGTCAAACTCAAGACCCCCCATAGTTCCCCCTTCCAAACATGGCCAGCTGGTTTCATTCGGCTCGCACAAACAATAAAAAAAAAAAAAGTATAGAAACAGATCAATTCCATGGAGGCGGCTGTGGCTCAGGTGGTAGAGAAGGTTGTCCACTAATCGTAGTGGTTGGTGGTTCGATTCCTGGCCTCTCCACATACTGAAGTGTCCTTGGGCAAGACACTGAACCCCAAGTTGATAACAGGCTAGAGCCTTGCATGGTAGCTCTGCTGTCATTGGTGAGTGTGTGTGTGAGTGTGTGTGTGTGTGTGTGTGTGTGAATGGAAAAGGCTATATACATGCAGGCCATCTACAGATGGTATTACACTACTATTGAACATTTTCACACTATCTAGTAGGAGTTTAACGATGCATTGTGACGATGCATTGCGATGCACAAATTTGATGAAGTGCATCGTGGAAATGTGTCATTCACATCGTGAGAATCAGCGTTCTATTAATTCTGCATCTAATGCAACTGCACTGTCTGAACAGCAGAGGTCCCAATCTGCACCACCCATAGAGTTAAAAAATGTATATACTAACCCCATTTCCATAAAAGATTGGATGTCCATTGTTAAAAGTGCTATACAAATAAAACTGAATTGAAGTGAATCGAATTTTTCTAAAATGCAATAAAAACAAAAATCTGTGATTTGTCGAGTCTCTTGAAACTTTAATTAACTGACAAAAGTACAAAGAAAAGATATTCAATGTTTTCACTGACCAACTTAATTGTATTTTGTAAATGTACACAAATTTAGAATTTGATGCCTTCAACACACAAAAAAACCACTTGGGCCAG
>CM042540.1:29371268-29376268 GCA_023630585.1 Cranoglanis bouderius
GAATAAAGAGAGGGAATAGAGAGAGGGAATAAAGAGAGAGAATAGAGAGAGGGAATAGAGAGAGGGAATAGAGAGAGGGAATAAAGAGAGAGAATAGAGAGAGGGAATAAAGAGAGGGAATAGAGAGAGGGAATAAAGAGAGAGAATAAAGAGAGGGAATAAAGAGAGGGAATAGAGAGAGGGAATAAAGAGAGGGAATAGAGAGAGGGAATAAAGAGAGGGAATAAAGAGAGGGAATAGAGAGAGGGCCGGTGAGGGAACGAGTGTTTATAGCTGCTATAACGTAAGAGACAACAGGAACTAACTCGTTTCATGAACAATAAATTTAATTATAAATAGATTAAAAATATTTAAATAGATTAAACTATAACACACAATGTTTATTAATTTCTTCATTCTAATGTTTTTATTCTGATGTGTTTATTCAGATTTGTTTATTCTGATGGTATAATGTGAAAGAATTTTGTTTTTGCAATAAAATAAATCAGACGTTTGCACAGTGTGATATTTACTCCTGCAGTAACTCGGCGAAAACGTTTTTAATGAAGTTCATTTACAGTTAAATTTGAGTTCATTAAACTGCAGAGGGTTACATAACAGAATGTCAGTGAACTGAAAACATTACAAACACTGAGGCGTACTGCAGATTAAACAGAGAGACTCCGGGAGCTTTTCCTTGTACCGTCACCACCGGCTTGTTCATTAGGGATCAATTCATACATTAAAATCTATATCCTGAATTTATATATTTCTGTAAAGCTGCTTTGGGACAATGTCCATTGTTAAAAGCGCTATATAAATAAAACTGAATTGAATTAAACACTAACATTATGGTAACATTTCTACACACTGCTTTAACATTTATAATTAAATTCAGAAAAGTTTTATTAGCCTTAAATTGTTAACAGGGAAATTAAAACAGATTGTTATTCTATCATAAACTCAGTCTAACTTTTAAAAAGAGCGTCATTTTAAGCTGAAATTTCCATGATGCTGAAATTGTGAATAAATCGGATCCAAATGGAGTCACAGTTTAACACCAGTGACACTAAAAGCTTGTGGCAATGAATCCATAACATCACGGACTTCAAAAAGCATAAACACATCCAGACACACACTGCTGCCTCTGCTCCAGACGAGCTTCACACATTCTACACTCGTTTTGAGGTAAACGACAGCGACCTTGTGGAAAGAGCTCCTGCAGCTGATCAGAGGTTAGTTCACCTACTTTCTCTGTTGCTGTGACCCGATCTCTCAAACGAGTGAATATTCGCAAGGCCACGGGTCCAGACGGCATCCCGGGTCACGTCCTCAAAGTAAGCGCTGACCAACTAGCGGGGGTTTTCATGGACATTTTCGACCTCTCCCTCTCTGTGCCTACAGCCGTGGCCAAAAGTTTTGAGAATGACACAAATATTAATTTTCACAAAGTCTGCTGCCTCAGTTTTTCTGATGGCAATTTGCATATACTCCAGAATGTTATGAAGAGTGATCAGATGAATTGCAATTAATTTCAAAGTCCCTCTTTGCCATGAAAATGAACTTAATCCCAAAAAAAAACATGTCCACTGCATTTCAGCTCTTCCACAAAAGGACCAGCTGACATCATGTCAGTGATTCTCTCGTTAACACAGGTGAGAGTGTTAACGAGGACAAGGCTGGAGATCACTCTGTCATGCTGATTGAGTTAGAATAACAGACTGGAAGCTTTAAAAGGAGGATGGTGCTTGAAATTATTGTTCTTCCTCTGTTAACTATGGTTACCTGCAAGGAAACACGTGCAGCCATCATTGCTTTGCACAAAAAGGGATTCACAGGCAAGGATATTGCTGCTAGTAAGATTGCACCTAAATCAACCATTTATCGGATCATCAAGACCTTCAAGGAGAGAGGTTCAACTGTTGTGAAGAAGGCTTCAGGGCGCCCAAGAAAGTCCAGCAAGCGCCAGGACCGTCTCCTAAAGTTGATTCAGCTGCGGGATCGGGGCACCACCAGTGCAGAGCTTGCTCAGGAATGGCAGCAGGCAGGTGTGAGTGCGTCTGCACGCACAGTAAGGCGAAGACTTTTGGAGGATGGCCTGGTGTCAAGAAGGGCAGCAAAGAAGCCACTTCTCTCCAGGAAAAACATCAGGGACAGACTGCTATTCTGTAAAAAGTACAGGGATTGGACTGCTGAGGACTGGGGTAATGTCATTTTCTCTGATGAATCCCCTTTCCGATTGTTTGGGGCATCTGGAAAAAAGCTTGTCCGGAGAAGAAAAGGTGAGCGCTACCATCAGTCCTGTGTCATGCCAACAGTAAAGCATCCTGAGACCACTCATGTGTGGGGTTGCTTCTCAGCCAAGGGAGTGGGCTCACTCACAATTTTGCCTAAGAACACAGCCATGAATAAAGAATGGTACAAAAACATCCTCAGAGAGCAACTTCTCCCAACCATCCAAGAACAGTTTGGTGATGAACAATGCCTTTTCCAGCATGATGGGGCACCTTGCCACAAGGCAAAAGTGATAATGAAGTGGCTCGGGGAACAAAACATCGACATTTTGGGTCCATGGCCAGGAAACTCCCCAGACCTTAATCCCATTGAGAATTTGTGGTCAATCCTCAAGAGGCGGGTGGAGAAACAAAAACCCACAAACTCTGACAAACTCCAAGCATTGATTATGCAAGAATGGGCTGCCATCAGTCAGGATGTGGCCCAGAAGTTGATTGACAGCATGCCAGGGCCAATTGCAGAGGTCTTGAAAAAGAAGGGTCAACACTGCAAATATTGACTCTTTGCATAAACTTCATGTAATTGTCAATAAAAGCCATTGACACTTATGAAATGCTTGTGATTATACTTCAGTAACAGTAACATCTGACAAAAAGATCTAAAAACACTGAAGCAGTAGACTTTGTGAAAATTAATATTTGTGTCATTCTCAAAACTTTTGGCCACGGGTGTACACCAGGCGGTGTATGAGAAAAGGGTTAGGGTTAGGGTTAAGACTCCAGCCATCCAAGCCATGCACTGTTCTCATTGCTACCATCTGCTAGACAACATCACAGCATCAGAACCTGCACCAGCAGATTGAGGGACAGCTTTTTCCCTCAGACCATCAGGTAACTGAACACACCCACACCGTGAGACACCCTAATAACACAAAACTTCATAGTGTTATCAATTTACTGTGCAGTGCATCGTAGTAACAGAAGACAATTCTGAACATACATCTGCCTGACCTGACAAACTGTCTACAGTATCTCATTAAAATAAACACGCAGAAGTAGAGAAACGTAAACAACTTATCTCCATTAGCCAACCTAATTAAAGTGATAACAACAACTGCACTGCTACACCACTGACCTACACTGTATTCATGTGTCCATAATAAACACTGCACATTAAAAATATCAAAATAGTATATTCTACTCACAAAGACACAACAAACAGTACACACACACACACACACACACACACACACACACACACACACACACACACACAGAAATCTGTAACAATATTGCTATCCGTTACTGAAGATAAAATTAATTAATTTCCTACCTAATTTAGAAATAGACGTCTTTTCTTCTGTCCTGCATAGACGTGAGGTGAACGTGTAAAATGCGTAATATCCATATGATTGTATGTAGCTGTACTAGTTGGCCCAGTTGGTCTGGCTGTATGCATTGTGTAGTCTAAATACCTTCATACAAAAACAAAACAGCAAAAAGATTCTAACGCAGAGATGCAGAAAAGTGTTTTAAATCAGGAGTGCTGGAGTTCCAGGCAGCGTACATGTGGGGGGCGTTTATCTGTCTTTTCACAGACAATGTGTGTTAGGGTTAGGGTGAGTTCTTCAATCAGAAGGTGTTGATTAATTTTCTATAGCAGCATGGATCTGAATATTTACAACCGTATCTTAAATGATATGTTCATGTTAATGCACTCATTATCCTTCAGGTCCTTCAGCTCAAGTGTAAACTCCACTGTCCTGAAAACCTGAGTCTCGCAGACGTTTCCTAACATCTTGTACAGAAAATATCATTTATTTGCAATTTATTTCAGCAACAGAGACCATTAGTGCCACTGCAGGCTCCTCTCCTCTCACTAATTATATTATATATCATATATAAAGTCCCACATTCCATTCTTTATTCACAGCTAATGAGACTTAAATGCATCTGCAGTGAGAATGCCATGGCCTGTGTTAGCACTACTGAGAGAACGGATGTTCTGAGCTCTACACAGTCCACTGCCAGGTCAGAGAATTCCTTTACTACACACTGATCATCCCACAGCTAACCATAACACAGCTATGGAAATAATACTCAAAAACATCAAAATCTTCCAGAACTTTCCTGAGACAGTGGTAGCTCAGTGGTTAAGAAGTTGGGCTACTGAACAGAAGGTCATGAGTTCAAATCCCAGCACCGCCAAGCTGCCACTGTTGGGCCCTTGAGCAAGGCCCTTAATCCTCAACTGCTCCCCAGGTGCTGCAGCAAAGATGGCTGCCTACTGCTCTGTGTGTGTGTGAGTGTGTGTGTGAGTGTGTATATGTGTGTGTGTGTGAGTGTGTGTGTGTGTTCACAACTCCTAATGTCTGTGCACTAACTTGGATGGGTTAAATGCAGAGGACAAATTCCAAGTATGGGTTAGACACCATACACTGGCCTTCACATGTCACTTTCACTTTCTTAAGGAACCTCCACCCATCTCCTACAGACAGGACAAAAAGACCTGCTGGTCAGGAGTGAGTTAACTGATCAGGCTAAAAGAACCTGTGGCAGTCTGGCATGTAAACATTATAGATGATCCACATGTGAATTTATTAACACTAAAATCACTGGCCCTAAAGGACCATTTTACTCATCAGTCCGTCTGCATCAGTAAAGGAGCTGTTTATTTTCTTTCCTGTAGGAGAGAGTAAGATGAAGGAGACGTAATCAGCCAAACGCTGAAGAAACCAGGAGGAGACTGGCTGATCTTTTTGTTCAGCACCTTCACACCATCAGAAT
>CM042540.1:29383768-29446268 GCA_023630585.1 Cranoglanis bouderius
AGCAGTGCAATGCTTAAAATCATGCAGATACGGCCAGCAGCTTCAGGTAATGTTCACATCAACCATCAGAATGGAGATAAAATGTGATCTGTGATTTTGAGCGTGACCTGACTGTTGGTGCCAGACGGGATGGTTTGAGTATTTCTATAACTGCTGATCTCCTGGGATTTTCACACACAACAGTCTCTACAGTTTACTCAGAATGGTGCGATAAACAAAACACATCCAGTGAGCCGCAGGTCTGCAGATGGAAACAGCTTGTTGTTGAGAGACATCTACGGAGAATGACCAGACTGGTTGGAGCTGACAGAAAGGCCACAGTAACTCAGATAACTGTATCATTGTGGTGAGCAGAAAAGCATCTCAGAATGCAGAACATGTCGAACCTTGAGGCGGATGGGCTACGACGGCAGAAGACCACGTCGGGTTCCTCTTCTGTCAGACAAGAACAGGAAGCTGAGGCTGCAGGGCACAGGATCACCAACACTGGACAGCTGAAGACTGGAAAAATGTCACCTGGTCTGATGAATCTCGGTTTCTGCTGAGGCACACAGATGGTCGGATCAGAATTTGGGGCCAACAGCATGAATCCATGGACCCAACCTGCCTTGTGTCCACAGTCCAGGCTGGTGGAGGTGGTGTGATGGTGTGGGAAATGTTTTCTTAGCACACTTTGGGTCAATCATGGCGTGAATGCCACAGCGTATGAGTATTGTAGCTGACCATCTGCATCCCTTCATGACCACAATTTACCTTCTTCTAACGGCTACTTCCAGCATGATAAAGTCACAAAGCAAAACTTGTCTCAAACTGATCTGCAGGAATTGAATGATGCAATCATGGCACTACCCAGTATTAGTGTAGTGTTCCTAATAAAGTGCTCAGTGAGTGTATATCAATGTAAATATAATCTGCTTTATTCAAAAGTCAAAGTACAATCTTTGAAGAAACTTTGAAACAAGTACACAGTATTTGAAATGGCTAAATAAAAGGAAAATTACTCTAATAGCAAATCATATTTCATACAAGACTAAGAAGCCCACATTGAAATATTTACCTTATTTGTCTGTCTTTCTGTCTGTCTGTCTAAAAGGAAATGGGTTGTAAGGACTACACTCTACTCATCATTAATATTTTTAATACTGCCTTTCCCCCCCTTTTCCTCTTCCATTTTCTTCTCCTATTTGTTTTCTCTTGTTTGTGGTTAGAGGTGGATGGAGATGGCTGTAAATGGGGGAAAAACTCACTATTGTCTGAAATGTAACACATCGTCCCAAACATAACACACCTGTTCCTGCACTTCACTAACACTAAGAATAAAACATGTCTTATAGCAGCGCTTGTGCTCCAACAGTTCTTCATAATCTCCCACTCGGGCAGGCGGCTTGTACTCAGTTGTACTCACCAGTTGAACTCAGTTTTTACCTGTTGTGCTTGGGATCGGACTTTAACAGTGAAAGGTTAAGGGCCTTTTACACTGGACACATGCACATGGTGTCTGCTGTATCGTATGTAATATAATGTTCATTTAATACAATGCAGTTTTGACTAATAATAACAACAATAAAGTAATAATAATGTAAGCAGCAACTGAGTTCAGTTTGTCTGTGTAGTGTCACTGGAGTGCACACACACACACACACACACACACACACACACACACGGTTGTTATAATGAACACTGTGAAAGCTCGCACTGCCACATGACTGACACTGGAGTAATGAAGCTTATTCAGATTCCACTGCATACACACTTTACCACCAAATCTCACTCTGCACCATACACCATTCTGAATGATCTATTAATGCTCTTAAAATTCAGGAAGTGATGGGAAATTGTGTGTGTGTGTGTGTGTGTGTGTAAAAGGTATGTACTGTTGAGCGGGTCATGTGACCCTCGTCCAGTCGCACTGTTTGTTTATGATAATTTATTTTAGACTCTATCCTGTTCGTGTGTTGTAGATGAACGAGGAGATGTTGTGTCAGGAGTTTGGACGCTACGGGCCGTTGGCGAGTGTGAAGATCATGTGGCCCAGGACTGATGAGGAGAGAGCCCGAGAGAGAAACTGTGGTTTTGTGGCCTTCATGACGAGGAGAGATGCAGAACGAGCGCTAAAACACTTAAATGGTATGTGTGTTAAACACTAGAGTAAAAATAGTGTATAAAACTACCAATCTGTTTACGTCACCCTTCATCGCATCACACGTCACTCTTCATAAGTTCACATCGCTCTTCATTACATCACTTTTTACATCACTCATCACATTGCTCTTCATCACATTGCTCTTCATCACATTGCTCTTCATCACGTCCACTTTCTCCACAGAGTGTTTACACCTCACCTGTTGTGTTGTTGTCGTTGGTTTGTGGCAGTTTTATTCCAGCTATTTCTTTTAATGATGACCTGAAATGAATGCTGATCTTTTTTTACGTTAGTGTTTGTTTGTGTCTCTGATTAAGTTGTTAAAAGACCACACGGTTGACTTTCCTTCATGCCAGAGTGTAAATGTGGTTGTGACTCCTGCAGCACATTGTGGAAAACAGATTTCTTATTGTCCTCTCAAACAGGTGTGTGGAAGTGGAGCTTCAGCCCCCTGCAGTCTTTTAACATTTGATTTTGGTTATTTCCTTTCAGGAAAAATGATAATGAACTTTGAAATGAAGCTGGGATGGGGCAAAGGCGTGCCAATTCCCCCCCACCCCATCTACATCCCTCCATCCATGATGGAGCACACACTCCCTCCTCCACCCTCTGGTCTACCCTTCAACGCTCAGCCCAAAGAGAGGCTGAAGAACCCCAACGCCCCCATGCCCCCACCTCCCAAGAACAAAGATGAGTTCGAGAAGGTAACTCACTCCACACGGATGCCACAAAAACAATAAATCTGTAATCAGCTGTAATTAAGTTAGTTATGAGAAAAAGGGTTTATTTTGAACACTGGGGTGAGTTCCTCACAGATCCCTCACTTCAGTCTGATCTCTGTGAGATTTGACAATGTGACTGATGTCTGGATCAGTACGGTTAATACTGAGTACCTAAATATGATTAGCAGTAAAATAGTAGTAAAAACCCCAACAAACATCTTCCAAGTGAAAGAAAATTGGATAATTCTACTTTCACGTTGTCTAATTACAATCTGACTGAATTCATGAGGCTGCTGTGAGGAATAAAACCCTGTGAAAGTGAAACTCCTGTAAGTGTAGAGTAGAATAAACCCTATACACTGATATACACGGGTAAGTCATTTAGAATGAAAATTCACTCTTGCCGTATTTGTAGGTCTTGATGTTATTTTCAGAGCACTATGATGTTGGTTTTGTTGTTAGAGATGTAATTGCGTTAAGATGTTTGTAGACAGTGTGGTGTAAAAGTGTCAGTAGTTCAGTTATAAAGTTTTAAAACTGACCAGCGTAGACGTTTTGTTGTAGGTTAATGTTGCATATAGTGTTATGCTTGTTTCCTTTTAACAATACTCACGTCTATTCTATGTTTATTATCTGATGTGACTTCATATCCAGACTCTGTCGCAAGCCATAGTCAAAGTGGTTATCCCAACAGAAAGGTACATGTTTCTCTTCTTCTCCAAATTCTTATCAAATGTAGACAAAATCTCTGTAGTTTATAAACGATTGGACATGTGAGCGCTACACAGGCTGTTCAGCTGAGCAACAGTTGAGGCAGTGCATGAATGAACACACACACACACACACACACACAGAGAGAAAAAACCCAAAGCTGATGAAAGTGAACATTAAAACTGGTGCTGAGCGAAACTAATATTACTGCACTTAAAATATATTAAACTTAAGTGTTTAGTCGTGTGTGTGTGTGTGTGTGTGTGTGTGTGTGTGTGTGTGTGTGTCTTTGTGTAAGAAAGTGTATTAAAAAAACAACAACCACGTTATACACTTGCTTTATGTTTATTATATCAGTTAATATAATAACTATCTGATGAGACTCAGATAGTTAAATTATGTATTTTCTGGATTACACACATCTCCCCACAAGCAGAGGTAGAAAACACAGACCTGAGGGTGTTGTGATAATGGGACCTTCAGTGGTTTTATGAGGTTTACACACACACTCTCACACACTCTCTCTCTCTCTCTCTCTCTCTCTCTCTCACACACACACACACACACACACACACACACACACACCATACAAATACTGAGCAGCGTAGAAGATACAGAATGTACAAATCACTTTAATGTGTCAGTGACTGTGTGTTTATTCTCCACAACATGTGCACTGTGGCATTTGATAACACACTCAGTAAGAGTAGTGCTGACTGTAAACACACACACACACACACGGCTGGATCAGTGTCGGTGTGAGCTGCAGTGTCTACTCGATCATACACAGTTGTATAACTCGGGAAGTACAGCAGTATCGCAGTGATGACACTCTTAATTCCCTCCCCCCCACACACCTGCCTCTGGCTGATGCTCACCTGAACCGCTGCAGTAGTGTGGGTCAAAAGCGCAGCACCCAATCCCCTGTAGTGTCAGTGACCTTTGACCTTGGCCTTGGTGAGCAGCACCAGTTGAACTGCAGCAGCGAGGGACCAGGAAAACGTCACAGGACTGAGGATTGGGGAAAGTATACAGAATGACATCGGTATGATCGGCTCCAATGCTTTGTGACTGTGATTTTCTACATTCTGACCCAAAGCAATAAATCACCTTTACATGATGTGCTAGATTTAATGTCCTGTCCCTTTGGCCTGGTAACTAAACCATTAGCATGAACAGGTGACGTTAAAGGCAATGTGCAGTGAGGGAGCAGTGCTGTTAGCGTATTGCCATTGTCCTCATTCTCACAGTGTGTGTGTTGTTACACTGCCAGTCAGTTTTAAACCTTACACACTGCACTGTTCACTATTCACTCACCACTCAGTGTACAGTAATGCAGTAAAGTAAGTGTGTGTGTGTGTGTGTGTGTGTGTGTGTGTGTGTGTGTGTGTGTGTGTGTGTGTGTGTGTGTGTGTGTGTGTGAGAGAGAGATTCTGAGATAATGTAGTAATGTGTGTGAGTCAGAGAGCGAGAGAAGTTATGAGAGAGAATGCAGTAAGGTAGGGAGTGTGTGCAAGTGGATATGACCATGTGTGTGTTTTGGTGATGGCTCTGAATCCATGTCTAACTGTGTTGCTTTTGTAGGAATTTGCTCTCTCTAATCCACCGGATGATCGAGTTTGTGGTGCGTGAAGGTCCTATGTTTGAGGCCATGATCATGAACAGAGAAATTAACAACCCCTTGTACAGGTGAGCTTTATTACCTGTGTGCTGTTCACTAAGCTCTCTACATACAGGTGCATCTCAATAAATTAGAATGTCGTGAAAAAGTTCATTTATTTCAGTAATTCAACTCAAATTGTGAAACTCGTGTATTAAATAAATTTAATGCACACAGACTGAAGTAGTTTAAGTCTTTGGTTCTTTTAATTGTGATGATTTTGTCTCACATTTAACAAAAACCCACCAATTCACTATCTCAACTAATTAGAATATGGTGACATGCCAATCAGCTAATCAACTCAAAACACCTGCAAAGGTTTCCTGAGCCTTCAAAATGGTCTCTCAGTTTGGTTCACTAGGTAAGCCACAAACATTCATTGCCAAAGAAGCTGGCTGTTCACAGAGTGCTGTATCCAAGCATGTTAACAGAAAGTTGAGTGGAAGGAAAAATTGTGGAAGAAAAAGATGCACAACCAACCGAGAGAACCGCAGCCTTATGAGGATTGTCAAGCAAAATCGATTCAAGAATTTGAGTGAACTTCACAAGGAATGGACTGAGGCTGGGGTCAAGGCATCAAGAGCCACCACACACAGACGTGTCAAGGAATTTGGCTACAGTTGTCGTATTCCTCTTGTTAAGCCACTCCTGAACCACAGACAACGTCAGAGGCGTCTTACCTGGGCTAAGGAGAAGAAGAACTGGACTGTTGACCAGTGGTCCAAAGTCCTCTTTTCAGATGGGAGCAAGTTTTGTATTTCATTTGGAAACCAAGGTCCTAGAGTCTGGAGGAAGGGTGGAGAAGCTCATAGCCCAAGTTGCTTGAAGTCCAGTGTTCAGTTTCCACAGTCTGTGATGATTTGGGGTGCAATGTCATCTGCTGGTGTTGGTCCATTGTGTTTTTTGAAAACCAAAGTCACTGCACCCGTTTACCAAGAAATTTTGGAGCACTTCATGCTTCCTTCAGCTGACCAGCATTTTGAAGATGCTGATTTCATTTTCCAGCAGGATTTGGCACCTGCCCACACTGCCAAAAGCACCAAAAGTTGGTTAAATGACCATGGTGTTGGTGTGCTTGACTGGCCAGCAAACTCACCAGACCTGAACCCCATAGAGAATCTATGGGGTATTGTCAAGAGGAAAATGAAAAACAAGAGACCAAAAAATGCAGATGAGCTGAAGGCCACTGTCAAAGAAACCTGGGCTTCCATACCACCTCAGCAGTGCCACAAACTGATCACCTCCATGCCACGCCGAATTGAGGCAGTAATTAAAGCAAAAGGAGCCCCTACCAAGTATTGAGTACATGTACAGTAAATGAACATACTTTCCAGAAGGCCAACAATTCACTAAAAATGTTTTTTTATTAGTCTTATGAAGTATTCTAATTTGTTGAGATAGTGAATTGGTGGGTTTTTGTTAAATGTGAGCCAAAATCATCACAATTAAAAGAACAAAGACTTAAACTACTTCAGTCTGTGTGCAGTGAATTTATTTAATACACGAGTTTCACAATTTGAGTTGAATTACTGAAATAAACGA
Organism: Cranoglanis bouderius; assembly: GCA_023630585.1. Classification (NCBI taxonomy): domain Eukaryota; kingdom Metazoa; phylum Chordata; class Actinopteri; order Siluriformes; family Cranoglanididae; genus Cranoglanis; species Cranoglanis bouderius. Next base: position 29,390,547 of record CM042540.1, read on the forward strand.
ACTTTTCCACGACATTCTAATTTATTGTGATGCACCTGTATACAGCCTAGCATGGGGAGAACTCAGTGAATCAAAATAAGTCTTACATGAATCAGTTATGAACCTCAGTAAGACATGAAATAGTAAATCTTGAAAACATTTAAATAAATTACCCATGTGTCTGTGTGCAGGTTTTTATTTGAGAATCAGAGCCCGGCTCACGTGTATTATCGTTGGAAGTTGTATTCCATCCTGCAGGCAAGTTTCAGCACGCACACACACACACACACACACACACACACCCCTGTGATGTGTTTGAAGCCGTGAGCTCAGACTGAACTCTGAAATGTCACACACAGGGAGATTCTCCGACTAAATGGAGGACAGAGGACTTCAGGTTGTTTAAGAACGGCTCGTTGTGGCGACCGCCTCCTCTGAACCCGTACCTGCACGGCACACCTCAGGAGGAGGAGGAGGAGAACGATGAAGATGAGGAGGAAGAAGGCATCAAGAAAGGATCTCTGAAAGACGAGTATGATACCTAATACACATGAAAGCATAAAACAAACAGAAGGAAGAATCCTTCCATTAATAGTAATATTTAACACATTCACATGTAAATCTACTGAGTAAAACCTGTTTTTAACTCTGTGTGTGTGTGTGTGTGTGTGTGTGTGTGTGTGTGTGTGTGTGTGTGTTTACAGTGAGAGAGATAAACTAGAGGAGATTCTGCGAGGTCTCACCCCCAGGAGGAGTGACGTTGCCGAGGCCATGTTGTTCTGTCTCACTCGCGCTGACGCTGCAGAGGAGATTGTCGAATGCATCACAGAGTCTCTGTCCATCCTGAAAACTCCGCTTCCTAAAAAGGTCAGAACACGTCACTTACACACATGGTGTTGATTATAGTGAAGTTTACTGTATTTATAGTTTAAATTAAAAAGAAAAAGTTTACTCTGGTATTTTGTATGAAACAAGAAAGAGACAAGACAGGAAGTAAAGATATTTAGTGGTACTTCTGTTTTGATTAATAATCTTTTTTTTTTTTTATAATTTCTTCACAGATTGCGAGGTTATATTTGGTGTCTGATGTGTTGTATAACTCCTCGGCTAAAGTCGCTAACGCCTCCTATTATCGGAAATTGTATGTTCATTACGTAATTATTTTTCTGTGTTTCAATTTGTAAGCAGCATGATGTCATTAATTTGCTCTTTTTCTTTACCAGCTTTGAGATTAAACTGTGTCAGATATTCTCTGATCTCAACGCCACCTTTAAGACGATACAGGGCCACTTACAGTCTGAGAATTTTAAGGTACACACTGGTGTATTATATTTAAATATGTGTTAAGCAGCTGTTTATGTGAGAGCCAGAGTTCCTGAATTTGTCATCCTGTAATTAGTGTGTGTTTACTTGCTGTTCTTCTGTGTGTGTGTGTGTGTGTGTGTGTGTGTGTGTGTAGGACCTGCCTGAGTCTCACACTGAAATGGAAATTGTTTAATAACGGTCTTTATCTTCTCAGCAAAGAGTGATGTCATGTTTCCGAGCGTGGGAGGACTGGGCCGTGTATCCTGATCCGTTCCTCATCAAACTCCAGAACATTTTCCTGGGACTCGTCAGTCTCGATCCGGAAAAGGAGGCAGAGGTGTCTGAGGTGAGGATTTAACACCATGGCCATGTTCCTCTTCTGTTCTTAATGTGCTCTCCTCCACTTGACTGAAGTGTGATTAAAGCTTTAACCGCATTTACATCAAAGACCTCCCTGATGTAAGAAAATGAAGAAAGTCGGTTAGAAATAAAGGGTATAAAATTATTTGTGTGTGTGTGTGTGTGTGTGTGTGTGTGTCAGCGTCAGCCCACTGAACAGATTGAGGATTTGGATGGTGCCCCCATCGTGGAAGAGGAGTTGGATGGAGCACCTTTAGAGGATGTTGATGGTACACCAATCGATGGAGCTCCACTAGATGGCGCTGCGCTGGAAGACCTGGACGGTGTTCCAATAAAAGGATCAGAGGAAGAACTGGACGGCCTTCCTCGTTAGTCACACCTGCACTCATGCACACCTTCACTCTTCACACACATCTCAGGTGTTCAGGGTGAGAATGTCAGAGCTCATTGCCATAGTAACTAAACACTGACTCCGCCCCTTCAGCCATGTGTCAGGAATAACAAACAGATTGTAGTGAGATGAATGAGAGAGTTGTCAGGAATTTTAATAATCGTTTTATACAGATGGATGAAACTGATGGGATTTAAACCCTGATAAACAGAGTGAAGGTAATCAGATACAGGAGAAGACGATCGTTTCAGTCTCATGTTCCACACTAAAGTAATGTTAGATTGTTTTAGACAGATCAGGTGACATGGATTTACATGAAAAAGAAACTCTTGTGTAAAACGAATCCCTGATTTGATCTTTACTTGTTTAGTGGATGGGCAGAAACCTGGGTTTAAAATGGCTCCATCTAAGTGGGAGGAAGTGGACGGATCTGCTCTCCAGGCTCAGGGTATTTATAACGATTTTTCTCACGTCTGTCTGTCAGCTCCTTTGTGTTTCTGTGTGTCTTAAAGATTTTGTACTGATGTTTGATTTACAGCTATAACTACGTCAAAGTGGGAAATCTTTGATTTGCCTGAGGAGTCTGAGAAAAGCGGTGAGAGGTAAAAAATCAACGCTCATTTATTTTGTTTTTATTTAATAAGATCCGTTCATGTTGTGGTTAATTTAACATTTAAACTGCTGATTGTTTTAGGACATAGTGACCACTTTTGTCTTGTTGCTTGTGAGTGTAAGTAACTAAAACACTGTATATAACAGGAAAACACATGAGGCTGATGTGAAGGAGACTGTGAAGAGTTCCTCGTCAGAACTGCAGTCTCAGCCTGCTAAAGAGGAACATCAGGACTCTAAATCGGCCAAACTTTCAGAGATGAGTGAAGAGAAACGTGCTAAACTGCGGGAGATTGAGGTGAATTTACTCATCACACGCTGCTCCGTGTATGGCCAGGAATTCTGTTAGATGTTTAATAACGCTTCTGTTTACAGCTCAAAGTGATGAAGTTTCAGGATGAGCTGGAATCTGGAAAACGCCCCAAAAAATCTGGCCAGAGTATTCAGGAACAGGTGGAGCTCTACAGGGACAAACTACTGCAGAGGGTCAGTCACACAGCTGATGGAGGATGTATTGTTCTGTACTGGGGGGAGGGGGGTGCAGATGTGGTCGGGGTGTGGGTGTGGTCATGTAGGAGTCACTATTTTGTTACTTTGTGTGAATACAGCATTAATGCCACTTTTCAAATTAGCTGTGCAGTGAGTGTAATTTCATACCGCAGCTATATTTCTCCATAGAGCAGTATGTCACCACACACACACACACACACACACACACACACAAAAACTGTTTCTGACTCTCGCCTTGTGTATTTTATTTATATATGTGTGTGTGTGTATATGTATGTATGTATGTATGTATGTATGTATGTATATATATATATATATAAGCATGGTATAAACATTCCTGAGTCCTGGCTGAGCTGCTATAAAACAAATTTTAGTTGAGTAAATTCAGGGTGTGAGAGAGTCGATCATTCTCTTAATCTTTATTGACCAATCAACACTTAGCACTGCAAGCTCCGCCCACAACCAGTCCAAGTCTGGGGCAGGGCCTGAAAATGTTCCTCTGCTGGAAACATGGGACTGTTTTGGATGTGCTGAAGTCTCTCTGTTTTATAACTTTTAGGAAAAGGAAAAAGAAGTGGAAAAAGATAAAGAGAAGGAAAAAGAGAAAAAGGACAAAGACAAATCTGATGTAACTCATAAAGAGAAGGAAAAAGAGGACTCCTCTTCCAACAGAAAAGAAAAGTAAGTGACACACCACAGTGTTGGGGTGAATCAGCGTCTGAAGCTGAAAGTGATTAAAATTAAATCTCTGTGTTGTGATTCTTTAGGAAGCGCAGACATAGTCCGTCTCCCAGTCCAAGTCGCAGCAGCAGTGCCCGCCGTGTCCGATCTCCATCACCGCGCTCTGAGCGCTCCGATCGCTCTCACACCAAGGACAGCTCACGCTCCATCTACAGAGACTCGCCCAGAGACAGCAGCCGAAAATCTTCCAAACGGTCAGCTTCCCCTCCACCTGTCTGTCTGTCTGTCTCTTGTCTCCACCGGTCTGTTTCTGTGTCCACCTGTCTCCTTCTGTCTTCACCTGCTTCTCTATCTCCACCTGTTTCTCTGCTGCCATCTGTTTCTCTGCCTCCACCTGTATCACTTTCTACCTCTACCTCCACCTGTATCACTTTCTACCTCTACCTGTCGTCTTCTCTGCCTCCACTTATCTCCTTCTATCTCCACCTGTCTAGGTCTTTACCTCCGCCTGTCTCCTGCTCCACCCTTTTCCTTCTGTATCAGTCCCTACTGTCTCTGTCTTTACATCCACCTCTCTCCATTGTTGCCCCATTTTTTACCTGCATTTGCACCTTTCTTTTTGTCTCTTTATTCCATCTGTACTTTCTCTCTCTGTTCAGCTGTAGCTTCAGTGACGTATGAACACTCACTTAAACCATATCAACGCTGTTATACTTTTCTTGGTGTATAAAGTTTCTAAGCTTTCACAGTGATACAGAAGCGCAACATCTAGAGTAAACATACAGCATCCAATAACAATGTATACAAATATATGTTATATATAGTGGTATATTCCAGGGCTGATTATCAACAGACCCTCATGGTGGAATGGTACAGTCCATTAGCTCTGTTCTGGTGTGTGTACAATTCTGACAGTTGTGTGTTTGCTCTGTGATCATGTTCCTTTTCTCTCTCTCCCCCCCGTCTCTCTGTGCTTTATTGTACAGATCGCCCTCTCCCTCCGCCACACCCAAGCGCTCCCGCAGGTCCAGATCACGAACACCCAAAAAATCCTCCAAGAAATCCCGTTCACGTTCCCGCTCACCGCACCGCTCACACAAAAAATCCAAAAAGAGCAAACACTGAGAAATGTCTTCATCTCTTCTGTGCCTCAGTTTCATCTCGTCAGTGCGTGTAGGAAGCGTCCACATTTCTCCTCTTCCTCCATGAGGTTCATTTCCACATGCACGCCTGCAGTTCCGTGTGATCAGGGCTCTTCACTGGGCTTTAAACCAGCAAGCTCTGCTCAAGTGCTCTCAGAACAATGTGGTATTTTTTCTCGTGGTTTTTAGGTCCCTGCGAAAATGGCGTAAATTAAAATAGTGTATGTTTCAGTTGTATAGATGTTTTGATTTTCAATAAAGACACAGCGTATGTGAACTTTCTTCTGAGACATGCTGATTTCTGTATTTTATGGAACTGAGGTTTTTTTGTTGTTTTTTTCTTTTCTCACATCTGATCATCACATTTACTGTGATATTGTTACAGTGGACACTAAAGTGGTGTAAAGTAATGTGTTTGAGGGAGAAAAGAGCCTTGTGAAGGACAGCTGTCTTCTAACTGTCTTTGACCTGGACCCGTGTGCATTGCTGGTCATCCACGGTGAAGCCAATCCCATAATTCTGTTCACCAGACAGCTCCTGTGATGGCTGCTGAGGTTTTCTTTTAGCGAAAGGAACAGTTTGGGCAAAAATTAAATGTGTTCCAGTGATTCACACACGCATGTTTAATGCACTGTGCTAAAGCTATAAGCACACATTACATTATCCATGTAACTCCAGTGCACTCCTAATCAAGCGAGACACCACATCTGGAGTAAAGGGGAACACTTCACTTTTTGCTAAACTGTTCCTTCAGCAGGCTGTGAACATTATTTTATAAAAATAGGATCTGCAATGTGTTTTTTTTTTTTTTTTTTTTTTTTTTGTGAAAATTCTTTTGAAAGCAGCGAGATAGTTTTAAGATCTTTTTTTTTTTCTGTAGAACTGTTAAACATCCAACAGCATATTAATGTTTTAAAGCCTGGTGAGGACATGGTGTGGTTAAAAGAAAAAGGTGAAATCTTTTCGACAGTTTTTCGACATCGAGCAGTTTTTAAACAAAGGAGAAAAGTTGAAGCTGCTTTAGATTCAGAGAGCTTTTTAATTTCTGACTTTCCACTTGCAGAACTCATTTGTTAAATTTAGGAGATTCAGGCTGACATTTATAAAGAAACTTTCCCCCATGAATTGGGGGTTTGGATAAAACCATTACATTCACATATACAGTGAAATCAGCCAAAAACCTGTAAAACCTCTGTAATAATTATTGTAATTTTGATAAAGGTCGTTTGTGATTTCCACGTCTCTAACAACAATACAAAAAAATAAAATAAATAAATGAAGGACCCCCAGGTTTTCTTTTACAGACTCCTCTTTGAGACGCATGCTATTATAGAACTGGAGAAATGAATCTGGTGTGTTTGAATATTTGAATGAACATTAGATTATAATTAACTTGTGTTTTTATGGCTATAGATTCGTTACTTATTTATTACTTTCCATGTCTTGTCATTAAAGACATTGATTATAGTTACTACAATTATAGATATTAAACAATTAACCGAGATGTGTACTAGTGTTTTTACAGCTAAATGTCTTCTGACCACGAACCCGGAAGTCACGCGTTTTCTCGCGATATCACGTCACAGTGCAACAACAGGAAGTAGAGCGGTGTTTGTTGTTTTGTGCTCTGTTTGTTTTGTGGGATCTGGAGCAGAAACGGAGTTGGAGATGAAGTGCTTCTGGCTTTTTCTGAGTTTCTTTTTTTCGGTGTTTTTGTGTTGCTCGGCTTCGGCTTTCGACGGAGTTTTAGGCAGCACAGCTTCCTGTCACAAAACCTGCCGACTGACTTACAGCCTGCACACTTACCCGCGGGTGAGTCCTGTTAGCATTAGTGCTAGTTAGCATATGTAGCTAACAGGTGAATTAGCATAGCGAAATTAAAACTTCTTACTGCACCAGTTTGTGTCAGTTTAACGCTACTTTGTGTTAAATCTGTTGAATTGGAACTGATAAATAACTGAAGCTAAATAATCTCTCAGGTTACAATCGGAATAATTAGTTATAAACACAATGAAGTTTGGCGTTTTAGCCCAATCAACCTGTCAAGTTTCCCTGTTAAAGTTTCAGCTTTAGTTAAATGATTAATGAATGGATTTGTTTTGTTTGTTAGGAAGTGGAGCTGTTTGCCTGTCAGAGGGGATGCAGACTTTTCTCCATCTGCCAGTTTGTCGGTGACAGTGAGAATCTGAATCAGACCAAATCCGAGTGTGATTCTGGTACAGATGAAATAATTACATTTTCATTTTAGTTGTTTGCTCCACATGTCCGTGTGTTCACATTAAAACCGATTTTTCCTTTTTTCTCCCCACAGCTTGTAATGAAGCGTATGATGAAGTAGATGAAGAGTTCGCCTGCAGTCTGGGCTGCCAGAATCAACTTCCCTTCGCTGAGCAGCGACAAGAGCAGGTACAGAGCAAATATAACATTAACACAACATAAACACAGCATTAACACAGCATTAACACAACATAAACACAACATAAACACAGCATTAACACAACATAAACACAGCATTAACACAGCATTAACACAGCATTAACACAACACTAACACAACACTAACACAGCATTAACACAGCATTAACACAGCATTAACACAGCATTAACACAACATTAACACAGCATTAACACAGCATTAACACAGCATTAACACAGCATTAACACAACACTAACACAGCATAAACACAACATAAACACAGCATTAACACAGCATTAACACAGCATTAACACAACATAAACACAGCATTAACACAGCATTAACACAGCATTAACACAACATAAACACAACATAAACACAGCATTAACACAGCATTAACACAGCATTAACACAACATAAACACAGCATTAACACAACATAAACACAGCATTAACACAACATAAACACAGCATTAACACAACATTAACACAGCATTAACACAACATAAACACAACATAAACACAGCATTAACACAGCATTAACACAGCATAAACACAGCATAAACACAGCATAAACACAGCATTAACACAGCATTAACACAGCATTAACACAACATAAACACAGCATTAACACAGCATTAACACAGCATTAACACAGCATTAACACAGCATTAACACAACATAAACACAGCATTAACACAACATTAACACAACATAAACACAACATAAACACAGCATTAACACAGCATTAACACAGCATTAACACAGCATTAACACAGCATTAACACAGCATTAACACAACACTAACACAACACTAACACAACATAAACACACCATTAACACAGCATTAACACAACATAAACACAACATTAACATAGCATTAACACAGCATTAACACAGCATTAACACAGCATTAACACAGCATTAACACAGCATTAACACAACATTAACACAGCATTAACACAGCATTAACACAGCATTAACACAACATAAACACAACACTAACACAACATTAACACAACATTAACACAGCATAAACACAACACTAACACAACACTAACACAACACTAACACAGCATTAACACAGCATTAACACAGCATTAACACAACATAAACACAGCATAAACACAGCATAAACACAACATAAACACAGCATTAACACAGCATTAACACAGCATTAACACAACATAAACACAACATAAACACAGCATTAACACAGCATTAACACAACATAAACACAGCATTAACACAACATTAACACAACATAAACACAGCATTAACACAACATAAACACAACATAAACACAGCATTAACACAGCATTAACACAGCATAAACACAACATAAACACAGCATTAACACAGCATTAACACAGCATTAACACAACATAAACACAGCATAAACACAGCATAAACACAGCATAAACACAGCATTAACACAACATTAACACAACACTCTACTGCAGGGTAATGTAGTTTATTATATTGCATTGTATTATATTATGTTTATTATGTATAATAAAACCCAGGGTGAGGTGCAGAGGAAATAAATCAATTTAACATACAGAGAATGTAGTTTAATATTATAATAAACACAGTAGGAAGTGAGACGGTGACTATCGGGTTTATTTCTATAATTAAACTAAACACAGTGAGGAGCTAAAGCTTCATATCGCAGTGTGAACTCAGAGTAATAATAACTGTAAATGCGTTTAGTTTTTTCACATCACACATTAAGCCTCAATGAACTTCTGATCACTTTGTCACAAGATTTTTGACTTTGACTTTTTGGAGCTTTTTCTTTTAAGCTGCTGGCCATGATGCCCCGAATCCACCTACTTTACCCCCTGACGCTGGTGAGGGGATTCTGGGAGGACATGATGAACCAAGCCCATGAGTTCATCACCTCATCATGGACATTTTACCTGCAGGCAGATGACGGGAAAGTCGTTGTTTTCCAGGTAAAACATCATTCCATCATAAATCAGTAATTATTAGTTATTATACACACATTCTTCCAGTATTTAACTTTAGTTGTATAACACTGAACTGTACGAAACACATTGGTGTAACAGACAGCAGTACTACACACACACACACACACACACACACACACACACACACACACACACAGCGACTGGAGGAGACAGTTCAGTGTGTTTCAATGGTGTGTAACATGGCTTTAAGAAACAGGATGGACTTCCAGACACAGTTTCAGGCCTTACACTGTGATTCACCTCATGAGCAGTAGGGGGCGCTGTAGTGTATTATTATTATTCATACTAATTAATATTAATGTAGACACACATCATTGAAATCATAGACACCTTATAGAAATTGAAATTGCTGCTACATTCATGCAACAAAACTGATTATATGTAAGCACACAGATTATAGGAGTGTGTTTTATACTTTAACTTCATTTCAAGTTCAGAATGTTTTCTTGTTGTATAAGTTTAGAATGAACATTGTGTCATTATTAATGTGTTAAATGCCTTAATAACAGTGTTTTATTTAAATCATGTCTCTCTCATAACCCAAGGTCACAATTACAATAAAAAAACTTTATCCTGAGTTTATTTATTTAGCCACTCTCAAAAGCCCAGTGTGTCTTCATAACATTAATCAAAAGTTAAACTCGTTTCTTTACATAAAGGGAATATGGGTGAGATTTGTTTCTCTTTAGTAATTACATTTATTCATGTTGATTTTACAGTCAGTGCCACAGGTTCAGTTTGTGTCTCAGTTTGACCTTCAGAGGGAGGAGCTGAAGGAGGAGTCTCAGAGTTCAGGTACCAATACCTCATCATAAAGAGCCTATTCTACCTGCATTCCCCCCCCCCCCCCCAATCCTGTTTCACCTGCATGTAAATTAATTTACATCAGAAATTGTAAAAATGTCACATGCCTGAGAATGTAATGAGATAATAAACATTATTGTACGCACTGACTGTAACCACACCCCTGTTCCCGAGTTTACAGTAATAATAATAATAATAATAATAATCTGATCACACAGCTGATTAAAGCTGCATGTTGTGTTTCACGTTTACAGATCATGAGGTTAACGAGCCGCTTTACAGAGAATACAGTCGGAGCTCCGGTCAGGAGAGGTTCGGTGTCGTGGCCCACGATCAGAGCAGTTCACAGGATGACTACACCTTCTTCAGCTGTCTCTCCAGGTGTGTGTTTGTGATCAGGAAACCTCTTTAGGACACAATTTGCTGTAAATACTGGAAACAAGGAGAAAAACAATTTGGCTGCGTCTGAAATCTACTACACAGTAGGCGAAAAGCAGAACGCCAGGGGGGGAGTGTGTCCGAATTCTCAGTAGGTGAGAAATACCCGGATGGCTTACTGCTTCCAGCGAGATTTTGCAGTGTGCAACTGGTGGACACTACGCGAGTCAAAAAATCCCATAATGCAACAGGACTGGTGCAGACGAGCTCAGAACAAAAAAGAGCCGACGCTGTCTTCTGCCATTTAAATATTAAACCTTGGATAAACAGGACTTGTTTAATAATACACCAATAAAATGATAACTTGTTAAAGGTTTAAACAAGAAAACAGTTGTCACAGCGTTTGAAACCTTTTTTTGTCTTTTAATCTTATTTTAATAGTTTTTTCTTTTTTCTTTAATGTTCATATCTTTTTATTCATTTTATTGTCTTTACTCCTACGTAAAACACTTTGAATGACCTCTGTGTATGAAATGCTCCATGCTAAACTGGAGGCTACTATCTTCATTTACTTGTTAGCCCCATTAGCCTCGTCACTCCAGTGCAAACATCTCGACAGATCAGGTACATTTGGGGTTGGGGACACTGAGGATGTTTTCTTATTAACAAAGATTTTGCTTTATGAAAATAAGTCAGTAAATTTGTGCTGAATTTTAATTTATTTATTGATTCTGAAGTGGAACAAAAGTTTGTCATATGTTAAGGACTAATGTTATTACAGTTTTAACGTTTGTGTCTGTGTGTGTTTAGGAGCTCGTGGTTGCCTGGCTGGATTTTGACCACTACTCTGGTTCTGTCGGTTCTGGTTCTAATTTGGATCTGCTGTGCTACGATGGCCACTGCTGCAGATCAGTACGTCCCAGCTGAGGTACATAAACCTAACCCCGAATCTCCTAAACTCGAATCTCTAATTCCTCACCATCACACAAAACATCATTGCTCATAAATGTTGCACATGAACAACCTCGCTCATAAACAACCTCACACGACGGCAACGGTGCACATAAACAACCTCACACACAAACAAACATCGCACACGGACAGTGTCGCACAAACAGCTTCACACATAGACAACACCGCACAAAGACAATCCTAACCCAACGTTAACCTCAAACATAAACACAGTTGCCCATAAACAACGTCATTTGTAGACGTCACACACAAACACAGTTGCACATAAACATGGTTGCTCATAAATGTCACATAGACAACATATGTTGTTGTACATAGACGACGTCGTTCATAAATGTTGCACTTAAACGACGTCACTTATAAATGTCGTACATAGAGAACATCATACGTAAATATGGTGGTATATAAATGTTGCTCTGGTTCCGGTGCGCCGCACCATTGCTGCGCTGGCGAGAGCTCCGCCCAATTCTACAGCTTTTTGTGGTCTATTTGTAAATATCTCTTCCTCGGTCATACAGTACGCCAAACACTACTAGACATCAGATCATCGCTCGGAACGGACTTTGAGAGCGATTCACATGTGAGATGATCGGCAGCAGCCCCTTCGCTTTGTTTACACTCGCGTCAGTGTAGGAGGAAGAAGCACAGAAAAGAGGCAGGTGTGCCGGGATTCTGTGCTTCAGTTCTACTCGCACCTGTCCAGTCGCTGGAGGACAAAATGGACGAACTTAATGCTTGAATTAAGTTCCAACGGGACATCAGGAACTGCTGTGTTTTAGCCTTCACTGAAACATGGCTGGAAGCTGCTGTTCCGGACAACGGAGTCACACCACCCGGTTTCACCATTCAACCCCCAGACAGAACAACACACTGTGGTAAGCGCAGGGGTGGCGGGGTTTGTGCTTTGGTGAACTCTTGTTGGGGAACAGATGTTTCAGTTGTTGCTAAACACTGCTGTCCTGATGTCTAATTCATTACAGTTAAAGTCTGATCTTTTTTCCTCCCCCACGAATTCATTGTAGTCATTCTAACATTGAGACTATTAATGGTCTAGCGAACTCGCATCCAGACGCTGTTTTTATTGTTGTTGGGGATTTCAACAAATCTGGGAAAAGTTCTGCCGAAATACATCAAACACATTATTCTCCCACTCGAGCTGAGCAGACTCTGGATCACTGGATCACTGGATCACTTGATTCTCTCCCGTGTCTATAGAGAACTCCTCAGACACCACAACTGCACACAGCTACTATTTATTTTAATACCATTTGCACTCTTGTTCACATACTGTGACTGCACATATTCCACTGTTTACAGTTAGGATCTGCACTTTACTTAAATACTATCTGTACTAACTAAGCACACATATCATACATACCAATATACTGCACAAGCATTAGCCTTGTAGCTGAGAATTAGCTGAACTTCTCCTTTAATACTGAACCTCAGCACCATAAAGAATCTTGTAATAATGTTGATCTTATAATTGTTTTTATTCAGGGTTGAAATGACACATTGTGTGTGCGTGCGTGCGTGTGTGTGTGCGTGCGTGCGTGTGTGTGCGTGTGTGCGTGCGCGTGTGTGCGTGCGCGTGTGTGTGTGTGCGTGTGTGTGTGTGTGCGCGCGTGTGTGTGTGTGTGCGCGCGCGTGTGTGCGTGCGCGTGTGTGCGTGCGCGTGTGTGTGTGTGCGTGTGTGTGTGTGTGTGTGTGTATTGTTTTATCCCTACAGAAGTTGAGTATTTATGGAGACCTGGAGTACATGAAGGAGCAGAACCTGAAGCCATACCCACAATCCTCTCTGCTGATTATCAGCTCTTTGGTGGAGGAGGGTGAGGCTGAAGCACTTCCACCGAAGCTCAAAGTGGATCTGACCGATGTTTAAACTTAGAGCGAATCTGGCCGAAGTGTAAATGTTTTGGGTTTAGGGAGAGTGCATTAAAGGCAGTGTGTGCTTCATGTCTTAAATTTACACCTTCTTTAGTTAATGGGAACTATTTCTTCGGCACACTATGCTTTTAAGTGTGTGTGTGTGTGTGTGTGTGTGTGTGTGTGTATGTGTGTGTGTGTGAGAGAGAGTAGGTGTTGTGATTTTAGAGGATATTAAAATGGCCACCGGGTCATGCACTGCTGTAAGCTTTCTGATTGATCTTTTTCCTTCATGATGTTTAGTTCAGGTACAGAGGTGTGATTTACAGCAGGTAGATTCAGATCTGCCAAAGTGTTTAAAAAGAGCAGTGCATGTTTATAGATAACAGTTTGTTTACTGTGCTCAGTAATGACCTTTACTAAGATCCGGATCGTCTCAATATAATCATCAATCAAAAATATAAGATAAGCAATTTAAAAAGGTGAAATATTTTTACGGTTGGGTTTGATATTTTAAAATGATTACAATAAACATAATGAAAAGAAAACATGCAATAAATGTTTGTGTTATTGTATACTGTGTGTGTGTGTGTGTGTGTGTGTGTGTGTGTGTGTGTGGACATGGGTATGTGCAGATTAACAGTTCAGACTGGTGGGCTGGAAGGTCATAGATCCTCCTCACAGCCACCAAAGTTGTTCAGGTTATGGAGCTCTTGAAACAATAATGTTTTAGCGTACTGCATTTTTACTGAGTTTTGTTGTGATGTGACACTGTCAATGTAAAAATTTACATTTTTCCTGAGATAAACTGCTATTTTTGCTATTTTGCTCGAGTTTCTTATTTGAAACTCGTAGATACGATAAATAGCCTTTTTCATCTCAGAAATATTGCTATACAGGTTGTTACATGACACAAAAAAACCTACTTCATGATATTATTAACCCGGGTTGGACTGTTGTCACCTCTTGCTGTCTGAATGCTCAGGATATGTGACTCATTTCCCAGTACATAAGACATTTATACTGATAGAATAGGCACTGCAATGCACACTGCTCATATTCCCAGTTTGAACAGGAGTTTTGTAAATCTTTAAGCTGAACTGTGGTGAGAAGGTAGGGTTAGGGTTACGGTTAGGGTTACGGTTAGGTAACAAACTCTGTGTTCTGTGATCTTTGAGACTGGTAATCATCTTTGAGCCTGAAACCCAGCTAAGCTTTCCTAACACTTTCCCAACGTGTCACGTGCCTATGCCCAAAGCAAGGAAGAGAAAGGCAGGAAGATCTCAGCCTGCACTGTGGACAAAGTGATCATCTCCGAGAGACTGCACCAAATATCCTCAAATCTCTTCTGCACAGGTGTGTGTGTGTGTGTGTGTGTGTGTGTGTGTGTGTGTGTGATATTTTGGTTGCAGTAATAAGGGTGAAAAGTGGACCTTTCATATTGTTTTTTAAAGAAATTTGTAGTTGTCCCACACCTCCCTCCCGTGTCCCCTTTCCCCGGTAACGCAGGGAGAGTCACAGGAACCCATCTTTTTCTGGGTAGTGAATGTATAAATCATTACGTTATACTGGTGTAGAAGAGTAAAGACGGACAGTAGTGATCATGTTGAAAGGATGTATTAATTATGTGGTAATATGCTGTATGCTTAGTTGTTATTGGCTCTCAATTTGAATTTGTAGAATGTAACCTCCTCCTGATTGGCCTGCACTTCCATGTGAATTTTCTGCTGAACCCCAATTCAGATAAAGTTGAAAGAGTGAATAAACTGATCCTATACAAATACTATTCAACTTAGAAATATCTTTTTCCACTGTGGTGCATTCTGAAATTTCAGTGGATATAAAATAATTAGCTTTTTTTCATTTATCTCAAGTAAATTAATGAATAGTTAAATGTGAAAGCTGATGATGCAACACAAGCATGTTCAGCTTTTCCTTATAAATGCTTAAAATGATGTATGTGCTTTGCCACAGTACATCAAGTGTACAATCACATCACCTAGAGACTTCGAAGAATATTATTTAATAAGCAGTTTGGTGATTGACATCTTGTCTATACAATAAATACATGATTTTTTAAATAGAAATTGAGTTTTATAGAGATTTTTACAGTATTGTTTCAGAGCGGCTTTATAGATATCATGAGCGCTTTAGAGCCCAGTGAGCAAAACAAGGAAGCAAGAGTGATGAGTGATGAGCAGTAAGAAGCAATAAGAATGACTATATACAGTGGATATAGAAAAGAATTACCCCCCTTAAAATAATCACATTTTGTTGCTTTTCAGCCTGAAATGAAGACAGACACAGTTTTTGTTTTATCCAGCTGTATTTACTCAGTGCAACTTATAACATCCAAGTGAAAGATATAACACCAACATGTCAGAAAAAAAATTAAAGCCATTTGACTTTCAACTGTGATCAGCTGTGGTCATTTTGATTAGCTCAGTATGAAAAGAGCTTTCCTGGAGCATTTTGTAGTGCAACTGAAGCAAACAACCAACTATGGGTGGCAAGGCACTGTCAAAAGATCTCCGGAATAAAGTTGTAGACAGGCACAAGTCAGGAGATGGATACAAAAACATTTCAAAGGCTTTATCAATGCCTAGAAGCGCAGTGAAGTCTATTATTAAGAAGTGGAAGGTATTTGGTACAACACAGACCCTCCCTGGATCAGGACGTCGCTCCAAACTGGATGAAAGAGCCAGGAGGAAACTGGTCAGAGAGGCTAGCAAGAGGCCTACAGCAACTCTGAAGCAGTTGCAGGAATTTATGACAAATGGTGGTCATTGTGTGCATGTGACAACAATATCACAAATTCTCCACAAATGTGGCTTGTATGGGAGGGTTGCAAGAAAAAAGCCACCTACGACTGAGCTTTGCCAAAACGTACCTTGAAGATTCTGAGGCCACTTGGAAAAAGGTGTTATGGTCAGATGAGACTAAAATTGAATTATTTGGCCTCAACACCAAACGATATGTCTGGAGGAAATCCAATACAGCTCACCATCCAAATAACACCATTCCTACAGTAAAGCATGGAGGTGGTAATATCCTGTTATGGGGTGTTTCTCTGCAGCAGGGACTGGAGCACTTGTCAGGATAGAAGGAAAATGGATGGGGCAAAATAACGTCAAATTCTTGAGGAAAATCTGCTGCCCTCTGCCAGAAAGTTGTCAATGGGAAGAAGGTTTACCTTCCAACATGACAATGACCCAAAGCACACAGCAAAACTGACCACACAGTGGTTGAAGGAGAAAAAGGTGAATGTCCTTGCATGGCCTAGTCAGAGCCCAGACTTAAACCCCACTGAAAATCTGTGGAATGACTTGAAGACTGCAGTCCACAAACGGTCACCATCAAATTTAACTGAACTTGAGCAGTTCTGCAAAGAAGAGTGGGCAAATATTGCAAAGTCTAGATGTGCAAAGTTAGTAGAGACATATCCCAACAGACTAAAGGCTGGAATTAAAAAATTAAGGCAAATTAAAGCAAGGGGGTGATCCTTTTTCCAACTCTGTGATTGTTTTTTTGGGGGTTTTTTTCCTGGCATGTTGGTGTTATATCTTTCACTTGGATGTTATAAGTTGCACTGAGTAAATACAGCTGGATAAAACAAAAACTGTGTCCGTCTTCATTTCAGGCTGAAAAGCAACAAAATGTGATTATTTTAATGGGGGGTGATTCTTTTCTATACCCACTGTATCTATGTTGCACAAGATTAAGGATCTTAAAATTTTAAGTATATAAAGAGTGTGTATTTACACTAAATATTTTGGGTGAGATAAACTTTCAGTACTTGTTAGCTACATTAGTGTCATGGCTCCAGTGCAAATCTAAAGAAGCAAACACATCTCAGCTGATCAACTTCATTTAGGGTAAAAAAGACATTTAACACAATGTAATTATATTACCTTACACTTTAACTGAAAGAGAAACTTAGTGTAAATGTGTTTTCCCCCCTTCACTGTAACTTTAACTGTTAACTAAATCTCATTAAATTTCTCAAAGTGAACATATTACTCACTAAAATGTTTAGTGCACTACAGAATTATGTGATTAGAGACTACAGCCTTCTTTTGCTTCTATAGTATTATTTTATTTCTTCTTGTGAAGAAAGAAAATTCCATGGGGTTGTTCTCTCCAGTTCACTGTGATGTTCTCTGCCATGTCATAATCCTTCAGTTTCTGCTTCATTTGAAGAAGAGAATAAGACTTTTATTACTAATTATTGCTGGTTAGAGACATTAATATCCTGAAAAACCTGTAAAAATGACAGAAACTGAACACGAGAGGCAGATTCTGATTACAGTACATTGTATATGCATTATACCTTTATGAAGACTTAGGTTCTAGCTGTAGTAATGAGAAAGGAAATGTACATTATAAGTGGTGGAGGATGAGACCCACCTGCTTCAAGGTGGCCACCTTTACTTCAAGATCATTCACTTCCTGATTTGAGTGGATCTTCACCCTTATGATTTGCTTTTTTCCAGTGATTACTGGATGTATAAATTCAAACGCAAACATGAACACAATTACACTTAAATTTTTTAATTTGTCTAAATGTGAGAATTAACAAAACTTTAACTCACATGAGTAACAGAAGAAAGGCATTATGTCTCAGCACTGTGCATCAGCAGCCTGACTGTTATATAAATAACCACAATTTTCATACCCCAGGGCATTATCAGGTTTTTCTGACATCCAACTGATGGTAGAGAAGTTGGTTTGGTTTATCCGCTTCCAGGAGTCTCTGAACAGACCAAACCATGTCCAGCCAGAGACCAGTTCCTATATAACTAAGTTTTCTGTTGCATCTCTTGCACTGGCCTGTGTGATAGTGTCTACAGTAACTCTGGGCTTCATTCCATGTCATAAGATTAGAGATGTAAATATACCTCAGACTGTCAGCTTTACTGTCTGTGAGAATAAAAAACCACATAGTTAAACTTGAATATTCAGGAAATGGTAATGCCAAAAAGGTTCAAACATGAAAGCACAAAGTTTTACAGAAACTGAAAAAGGTGAAAATAAAGCAACAACACTGCACTACCCTAGGTAAAGTGTACAAGTGAACCATTTCCCATGTGCAATAAAAGTGAAAGGTCATAAAGATTGGTTCTTTTTTCTGATAGCTGAAGTGTTTTCTATGCTTTCCTGTTGAATTTTTTTATGCACTTGAGAGCACTCAAAGTGAAAAACAAAACAAAAACAGTTTAGAATTTTTTTTATAAGGCAACTTTCTTTGACATAATATAAAATATGTAGTTTCTCACCATCAAAGCACACAAAGGGTAATGTTAATGTACATGGTCTATCATCCCAACCCCACGGACTTGTCGCAGCACACTCTTGATGTCCACCTAAGATGTTAGGCTGTCCTTCAGGCCAATCGGTCATATTTTCCAGTGTCTCAGTTCCAAGTGACCAGCGCCAGCTGTTTCTCTCATTGTACAGTCCAATCCAAGCACTTAAACTGAACTGTTGTCGCTGTGCTTCATTCTGTAGTTGAACCATGTTGTCATTACTTTCAATGATAGCCAGCTCAGTGTGGTTGATCCGGCAGTATGCTTGAGCATCTCTCCATGTTTTCCCCTGCTGGATCAGATGGGATACGAGGGACAGACAGGACTAGGGGGATGACTCCTGTGGAGGAGAGTTTTAAAGGTTTAATTTAATGATAGGTCTGTGGCAGAAGTTTCAATAACTTTAAATGGTAAATGGTCTGCACTTATATACAGTGCATCTGGAAAGTATTCACAGTGCTTCACTTTTTCCACATTTTGTTATGTTACAGCCTTATTTCAAAATGGATTAAATTCATTATTTTCCTCAAAATTCTACAAACCCCTTGTGAAAAAGAAGTGTGCTTAATTGCATTAAAATTGTGCTTTTGTGTAGTTCAAATCTTAAAAGGATACTTTTTAAAAAGTGTACTTGCAGATAATACAATATAATTTAATTTAAAAAGGACACTTAAGTGCACTTTTAAAAATTGTACTTTATAATAATGTCTAATTAAGTATTACTTGAACATACATTTTACATAATTATGATTTTATTGTGTTTTAAATAAGCACACTTATTTTGATATATGTATCAATATACTAAAGCACATGTAAAATAATTTATTTTAATTTCAACTTAAGTGTGTTGTCCAAAATTACATTCGTTAATGTATTTTAAATGTGTTTAGTCAAAGTACAGTTTTTAATAATAATGTGTTGTATTTAACTGTGTACAAAATAATTTCCAAATCTTTAAGCACAAGACAGCTGTTTGATATACAGATTTTATAATGATCTCAGTACTTACATATGGTGTTAAGAAAATATACACTTCTCCATTTATTGATTACATTGAGTATCTAAAGCACACTTACAGTATACAAAGGATTGGTACAACATTTCTGTACAGAACAAGAAAGAATTTAGCTTAAAGCACATTTTCATTTCTTCATTCTTATGAAAAGCATGTTTGGTATGGCGTAAAACTAGATTCTGTTATTCTTACCCAGTTAGGCTATAATGTACACACCATTCAGTCCCTTTCTACATTATTTGGGAGAGGTATGACAAATGTACTGTCCTGTAACTTTACCATTACACATTTTGTTTTAAATGAGTCAGTGTTCACAGCATACACATGATTGGTTTCAGACACCTCATACACAAACTTGGATGAAATATTTCCTTATTTCATCCTATATTTTATTTATATAAACCATTTCTTCGCAGGTTGTCTGTTTTTAGTCTTGTGATAGATCTGGAGGTTTGTCCAGGGGCCTTCAGCAAGACATGTAGGTCTCAAACACTCCTTCATTTTAACCCTTGATGGATTAATCTGGGCACATGTTAAGCAATTTGCACAGTAATCTCTCGTATCCTTATCTACGCCTGGCCACACGAACATGTTTTCTATCCTGTCCTTCACTTTTGTTACACCTAAGTGTCCCCCCTGATTGTGGGTATGATACAAAATATCATGCCGCAATCTTAGAGGTGGAACCCACACTGGAGTGTCACCACATCTGTACAGTAACATGTTGTCATGTACGACTGGCTGTGCATCATGCTTGGCAAGTGGACCGTCTTCAATAGTTTGTCCACTGCTGTTCAGTCTGATTGCTTCTGTTACTAAAGGGTCACTCTGTTGACTGCTTTTCAGGTCTACCGGCGCTCTAATGTTGATAGCTGCAATTGATTCTAGCTCTGTGACACCTGAAAATGTTATTCCTTCCATATCTTTGCTAGCTCATCAACTATTAAATTACCATCAGCATGTTTGTCTGGTTTGTGGACAGGCCAAATTGGGGCTAATGATGGAGAAAGGCAAGGCTTAATAATTCTCGGTTCTAACAGAGTATCCACAGTACACTGTATGTAGGGCTTTGGCTCCACTGGATAATTGTACTGTCTGAGGGAGGGTGGGTCACCTCCGTGAACCTTCACTTCCATCACACCAGTATCAACACTGCCACAATCATGCTTTGAATTAACAAAAACACTTCTGTTCTGATCCAACAGTTCTGATAACTCAGAATCTTCCACCGATAACAAGATATCTAAATCATAATCCTCTGACTTTTTGATCACATGTACAGCATGTACATCAGAACTCTCCACAACTTTATCTTTACTCTGAGGATTACGCCAAGTACAATTGTTGCCATAATCAATGATATAACCACATAATGTCATAATGTCTTAACCTAATATACTGCGACCATCACCAGTTCTACTGAGCCAGGCTTTGTCTTTGAAATCATCTTTGCCAATTTGGAATGATATATTTTCTGTCTGGGATGCAAGAGAAATTGTTCCGTCAAAACCTTCTAGTGTTATTGTGTCTTTACCATTCTGTGGGGGATTGTCGGAATGAAGAATTGTTACTGAAGCACCAGAATCAGCTAACCAATCATCACATCGGCCTCCAACAGCAACATTTACTATTGGTCTACCATGATTATCTCGCGACGGGGTGCTACATGTGAAATGGAGACCTGTGATCCCTATGCTGAAGAAGGCATGGCTTTAAAGCTCTGCTTCTCCATGTGAGCACGCAGTTCCTCATTCTCCTGTATAATTCTTGATGTCCCGCTGCCGCTCCCATGCTATAACTGATTGAATGCCGCTTTAGGTGGTATTATACACATATTGTTGAGACAGAGTTGTATTGTAGCTTTGATAATTCAGCCTTTTTCAGGGATGAGCTTTTCCAACAATTACCTTGGAGTGGAATCTGTTTAGAGGCCATCTGTAATTTCTTACACTTAGCAATCAAGCAGCACAAAACAGAGGTCTATTATTATTATTATTATTATTATTATTATTATTATTATTATGAAAAATAATTGGCATGGTAATATTGGTAATAATTTAAGCATAAATGATTACTTTACATGGTACATTACTAATTATTTTATCATTATTTTTATGTTTTATTCAGTGTTCTAATAATATTCTGTATATATATATATATATATATATATATATATATATATATATATATATATAGTATATTTTATTTCTCTGTATCACCAGGCCATCTCTGGAGGTGTGTTTACACACAGTACAGTACAGAGCGAAGATGGATCAGCAGACAGAGTGTGTGTAAAGCTCGAGCTGTGCAGTGTTTGGGTCATCGGTATACAGTAGCTGAACACAGCGCCTGCCAGTGGCCACAGTCCGTCACTGCAGCGTGTTCTCAGTGCTCTCTCTGGACCACTTGTGATGGTAACATTTACAAAACTTGCATTATGCATTATTTTAGTCTTATATTATTGTTGTCGTTGATATTGTTTGGTTGACATTTCAGTCTAAATTCACTTGTTAAATTCCTAAGTTTTAATTTCTTCTTTAATAGAAAACCATACTGCTTTACAAAGTCTTTCCTCCTCCTTCATAGAGAAGTGAGTGAATTTAATAATGTTACTGTAGTGAAGACATTTATTACACTGCAAACACTTAATACAGTGTAAATCACTTTCAGTCATTTTGCTCAGAGCTCATCAGGTATGCTAGTTCTAGCTAGTTAGCATGACCCTAAAAACACACTATAAAAAGTAGTGTTTCACTGACGATAAAATATTTGATCACAAAATAGTGATGAGGAAGTCGAAAAAGTTCAGTGCTAGCAAATAAGTTAGGAATATAACAGCATCTGATATCACAAAGCTTTAGCATTAACACACACACACACACACACACACACACACACACACACACACACACACACACACACACACACACATCAGAAAAGACAGATATAACAGAGTTTGTCAAATTAAATGCGACTGACGTTTTCATCTACTTTGTTTTCTTATGCTAATATATTTGATCAGAACGCTCGACGCTCATTAGAAGTGTGTGATGGTGTGTGAATATGTCAGGAAGTGGAAGATAGTGTGTGACTAATAGAGGAGTGGACTAAAATAAACTAGTTTACTCTGTAGGACATCTTTTCTCATCCAGAAAATCAGTCAGTGAAACTTGAATAACTGTTTTAACTTCCTCTGATTAACAGAACAATCGAACACGTGTCGCTGCAAAACCGTGGACGAGTGTACATCATCATCTCACTGGATCAACATATGCGTACGTTTTACCAAAGACCCTTTGCAGCGTAACGAGGGCTGGAGAAGAGGAAACGTAACAGAAGTGAATCTGTTGATAGTTTGTAGAGCTCATTCGTGATAAGAGAAACACAAAAAGGAAAACATACAAAGTTTAATAATAACATCAAATGCTTCAGTGCATCAGTGTGATACAGAATATATGACAATGGAAAATATCTAGAAATATAGTGAATAATGGATAGTTTAGACAGTTGTATGTGTAGTTGAATGAAACACAATGGCAGACACACAGAGTGCAGGAAGATGTTTGGATATTATGTGATGTGGATCTAGTTAATGTATGAATGTATTAATTCTACTAACATTGAAGAAGGTGCATAGAGAAGCTTTATACTTGTGTTCTGATGGTGTCTACTTGGGTGGTCATGATCTTTGAAGTGTCCTCTCAAGCTCTTGCATGATTGGAGGATTGCAGAGAAAGAATATTTTGACTCACTGTTGCACAGTTCAGCAGAGAGTGTACTGAACATCCAGCTGTAACTCCGAGTCTGTTTCTCTGGGGATCAGGGATGAATTGTGTGAAATTTTCTGTGTGTATATAGGGTGTGTGTGCGTGTGTGTGTGTGTGCGTGTGTGTGTGTGTGTATTTGTGTGTGTGTACGCGTATATGCAGATGTTAGGGGTGTTCAAGTCAGCACCGATCCTGAAGAGAGCACTGAAGGTGAAACAGGCGATGCTGCAGTTGTATGTGTTGAAGCTGTTGAAGGTTCAGACTAAATATCTGGGCCGTCAGTGGAGGAAGAGCAACATGAAGACCATGTCTGCCATCTACCAGAAAGTCCGTCATCGACTCAATGATGACTGGGCGTACGGCAATGGTGAGTCGCTCACACATACACTTAAAATTATAATTCCTCAGTAACACTGATTTACAGTTAGATAACTCCAGAATTATTCGCACCCTTTATTAAAATGAGCAAAAATAATAATGTAAAACAATACATCGATATATTTGTCAGTGTGAACTTTTATCTATGCATTTTAAAATAAATACTTTTTCAGGGTTGGGGGTCATTGCGGATAAATTAGTAATTTGTTTATATTTTGGAAAATAACAAAGTTGATTAAAACGTCATGGGTGGGTACAAACAAGAATAATGACTGCGAGAGTGAGTGGGATTAGTGGGAACAGTCCACAGCAATAATTGTTAACTGTAAAACTAGACCCACATAGACCCTGACTATGTGCATGTGTTTGGTGTGTGTGTGTGTGTGTGTTTAGCAGGTCTGGACACACGGCCATGGGACTTCCAGGCAGAGGAGTGTTCCCTGCGTGCGAGTATCGAACGGTTTAATGCGCGGCGGTATGATGTGGCTCAGGGAAACCCAGACCTGGTGCCGGTCGATAACTGTATCCAGAGTGTTTTGGGTCAGAACGTACCACTACCCGATGACTTTCACACAACCTACGACCTGTGGCTTGAACGTGAGATGTTCTCTAAGCCTATCTGTTGGGAGGAGCTTCTCCACTGAGGGTGTGGTCATCACAACAATGGGTGGGGTTTCTGCATTGATTGGCATGTGGTGGTACAGCATCCCACTCATTGCTCACAACATTTAAGATTAACACTGAGTCAACACTCCTGACCATTTACTCTATAGGACCAGGCTGTCAGCCTTGTGGGTGTGTGTGGGGGTGTGTGTGTGTGTGGGGGGGGGGAGGGGTGTGGGCAGGTGTGTGCACGCACTTGCATTAAAGTGCCGTTGGTAAGTGTGTGCTTATTACATTCTCTCAACCATAAAGTTGAGTGTTCATTGCAGTTAAATGCTGTTGGTAGGTCACATGATAGTCATGTGATCAAGAGTTTGAGGTAAAATGTGCAGCCATAATAAACTGTTGTATAACTATGAAGTGCTCACGACCAAAAGTGTGTGCAATTTCTGTGAGGACTTTTCTATTGCTTCTGCAGCTGTAATTTCTTACTTTAGAAAATAAATTGATATTAAAGGGAAAACGGTTATTTATTTTGTTCTGAATGTGTGTTTCTGATGAACAGCCACTGAGGTCAGAGGTTTGGATTAATTAGTTACCCCGTTCCATTTAGAAGTGATCCAAACACTTTAACATGAAAACTCAGAATTCATTTTTGTGATTTATGTTGTGAGACACTATTTCCTGTTCTCGTGTACGGTTGGGGATCCAACTAGAAAATACAGGTAAAAGTGCTTATTATCAGCGTTGGCTGCGTTGAAGTGAATGTGTTAATCATAAAATTTAAAATAAATAAATAAAAATTGTGAAATGTAAAGTGCTACTTTGGACAAGTTTGTTATAAATTATCATTTGAAAATATAGATGATGATGATGATGATGATGATGAAGTTGATGATTATTCCCCTAATTATTCCCCTAAACTGAAGGTGCGTAGGCACCCTATTGTTCTACCTTTTCTTCTTCTTCTGGCTAGGGTGTCTATAGCAGCCCATAGAACTGTCCAGTAAAAAGCTGTGAAATTTGGTACACTGATTGGGGAAGGTTAAGGAACATTCTGACCAAATATGGACCAAGTGCTGCTAACGCTCTAGCGCCACCATCGGGTCAAATTGGGGCCTAATTTGGAATTATGTTTATAGTTATAACGTCAGTTACCGCCTAATTAGATTTTCCACCATCTTTGATTTTGTCAAAAACTTTTTTGTTTTTCACTACTCCTCCAACAAATTTTTGTCCAGTCAACACCAAATTTGGCTCACATCATCTTCAGATTAAGCCTCACAAAGGTTTTTAAAAAGTTGAATAATCCAAACCGTTGTAACGAATTGAATCGCATTTCTCCACCAATTTAATGTAATGAATTAGTTCAAATGGGTGAAATATATCTGTATATCTAATCAAAGCGCGTTATGATTAGTCATCAATATACAGAGAACAGCAGAGTACCCAGCCTCACGCTCTGCCAGAAAGCAGAAGACAAGAGTGCCGCAAACAGAAGAGAAGTCAAATTGAACTCGGAGAGCGTGGGTCGGGGTGTTTTGGACAATGTCGATCCACGCCCCCATCCGGGTGACCGGCGAATCCGGTAGCTGGATCCGTTGGTGGGATGAACTCTCTTTGTCTGGTCTCAGACCTGAATTTGCATGTCGAGGCGGAGCCGGTTTAAACTGTATCATTATGAATTATAGGAAAAAGGGTGAAATAATGTATCCCATCTTATTATGATATGCATCATCAATCGGAGCATCAAGGACGATTAACTAGATACCAGATTAAATGTGATTGGAGAATATTAAACAGTGATAGATCCTTATACAGGGTTATAGGCATTTAAGCATGGTTACAGACATTTAAACTTATATTCTAAATTAAAAGTACAAACTCATATTAGCTGGGTTACACAGGAATACATCAATATACATGCACACATGAATCATCAATACTATTTGGCATAAAATAATTACATATAATTACATGTTACATTCAAGAAAGCTTGTCCCATTGTGTGAGTAAGCTCTGTGTGTGTGTGTGTGTGTGTGTGTGTGTGTGTGTGTGTGTGTGTGTGTGTGTGTGTTTGTGAGTTTGTGTGTGTATGTGTGTGTCGAAAGTTTGTCATTAGCATTCCAAAAGCATCTGGAGGAAGGAGAGGGGGGTCGGTCACAGAGATCTCCTTTGAAGTGACTTAGGAGTGTTGAGTTCTCCTAGTCAGCCTGGAGCCGAGAAGTGTGATTTACAAGGAGAGGGCAGAAGCTAAAAGCTTTTTGCTAAGCCCAGGTTGATTCAAAATTAGTTTGATACCGTCAGACGTTACACCGTTTACCCGTATTGGGCCAACGAATCGGGCAGCAAAGCCACCAAACATGACGGAGACTGTATCTCAGCAACGACTCTGCGCACGGGCACAAAACTTGTGTAATAAATACCATGATCATGCTACTGTCTCCTGTCTCCTGTCTAAAGAGCCATCTTGTGTATTGAGATTATTTTGTGTAGCTCTCATAATCTTCTCATAATCTTAAATAATCATATTAAAAAGCATAACATTATTTACCTGATTTCACTTTTATGCTAGCCTGGCTTTACTCACACATTGGCTTAAACCCCTCTACTCCCTACTTAGACCCCTCTACATTCCACTGCACACATCACCACACCTGGACGCACCCATCTATACACCTGTTTACACCCCTCTAAACCCCTAAATGGTAAATGATCTGTACTTATATAATGCCTTTTAACCTTAGTGATTCTACAAAACTTTTTCTCATTCAAACATTCACACACCAGTGGCTGCAGATCTGCCATGGAAGGCACTAGCCTGCCATCGGGAGCAACTTTGGGTTCAGTGTCTTGCCCAAGGACACTTCGACACGTGGGCCGAGAATCAAACCGACAACCCTACAAGTCTTTTGGCCAATCAGAATCAAGATAACGGCATCGTCTTCTTTTCCATTAGTGAGGGCTCTTTTTAGTGAGCCAGATTATTTGGCTCAGCTCAGCAATAAGAGCTGACTCTTTTGGCTCCCAAACGGCTCTTCATTTAGTACCACTTCTGGCTTTTATAATTTATATAAAGACACCATATAATATATAGATATAAAGTGACATATAATATATAATTCACATTTAGCAATATTTTGACATATGATTAGTGCACATATATCACTTAAATTATTCAATGTAATTATACTAAACCTTATAATTTTACATAATATTCATATTAAATTACGTTTGTCATAAAAACCTTAAATAATGTAAAAACACCAAACAGTCCCATCATTCACTTAAAGGAGCCGATTTTCTTACTCCGGAGTGGGCAGAGAACCGAGTACAATTGAACTTTTTTTTTTTTTTTTTTTTAATTTTCTCCCCTTAAAGCCAGCTGAAACCAATCTTTCAGCAACGCAGATCATCTGCGCTTTACAATAATGGAGGCAGTAAGGGACCATCTAAAAATTGCATTCTACCAAGATTATAGTGGTCTACATCGTAGGATATCTAACATATAAATTAATAAAATTAATTAGTAAAATTATAAGATAAAATATATAAAAGAAAAAGAAGAGAGAAGCTCGAATGTGCAAATGACACATCACTGTTTTTCATGGTCAAGTTTTCGCGGCACTACAACAATTCTGAGGTAAGTTTGCTGACCAACTTAACCTCAGGTAACTAGTTGTTACAGTAACGTTAACTTGCCAAATCAAGTTACTTTGTCGGTTAGTAAGTAAGTCCAGTGTGTCGTGATACATTTTTTCCTAACATTACCCCATCAAACTTTTCCCAACCTGTTGCTATGCTTGTTAGCATGTAAGCTAACGTCATTCAGTTCAGAATGAATCGGAATACTTTTGCTGAGTTTAAGACTAAAACTCCCACTGCATCCGTATTTCTGTCTGATTTTAATGTCTGTTGTTATCGAAAGTTACAAGTGAAATAAAAACAAACACGTAATAAAACAAGAGCCGCTGTGTTTTAATGAGTGATCGTGTTGGCCATGATTACGTGTTAACATGATCAGTGTTGTTTGCTAATGTATTCAGTTTAGAAATGTAAAATTAGTGAAGCATTTTTTCTTCGGTTTTATGTTTCAAAGTCGTGAAACAACAATTGGGTTTTTAATATTTGCCTATGGGCTTCAGCTTGGTCATATATGATGTAATTATCTGCCGCTGCAGGTGAGGTGTGGGCCAGAGGACGTCTCTAGTGTTTTCCGATCAGCGAGTGAACTGGAGTCTATGCTTTAAACCCGAAACAGCGGCTCTGGTGGATTATTTAAAGTTGATGGATGCAGTTGGGATCAGCCCTAACAAACTTTTATGCTTCATTTACATGTTAAAATCACAAACATTTTCTTCTGGAGGAGGATGCCCCCAGACCCCCTTACAGGGATTTCATTCTGAAACATTTCACCTTTTTCGCCACTTGTGAGTTTGCAGGTCTGTACACACCCCTCCAACCCCCTTTACCCCCCCTCTACACACCCCTCTACACCCCCCTCTACACCACTCTACACCCTTTTAAACCCCTCTACAACCCCCTCTAAACCTCTCTACACCCCTCTAACTGGGTATCTGCAGGTATCAGCACTTCAAATTTAATACTTTTTAATACCGTATTCAGAGAAATGTACAAAAAAATTTAAGACCTGCACGTCACTTCAATCACGATACACGATACATCAGCTGTAAAGGATTGTGTTCATGCATATACAGGCATATAGGCATCTTTGGTCTACAGCATTTCTTTACATGTGCTTAACTTTTGCGCATTACTGTGTATTGGCTCCAAAATATTCCAATATATTAATCTCAATTGCATATTTGATACCCCATATAACACTTGTGCAAACAATCATTCTAATTCCAAACATAGCTGTAAGGTTCATTGATTTGAAACATTCAAATAAGGCCCTAATGATGGAGGCATGTCTTGTCTTAGTTGGAAAAATGATTCAACAGTACCGAAGTCGAAACAGAAGTGTCAAATTATTATGAAAATATTCTTTTGATTTGGAATGTACAAGAACAGTTATTGTACTGTTCCCTGTGTAGTTTATTTTTAGAGCCACTAGGTGGTGCTATTCCATGTATGTTTTAGATGTAGTTATATTGAGTGACCTCTGACCTTGGTAGCAGCCATCTTGTTTTACTCAGTTGATACTGATATTCACATGGTTTAAGCAGCTATCTTCAATCTAACCATCATTGAAATTGTTTATAGAAGCTTTGTTTGTAAGTATCAATGTGTTTATAAGATGATTATCTTTATCTTATGTTTGTAGTTGATGACCTTATTGAAATTTACTCTTTTATGTTGCAGAAAAGTAAAAAGACATCTTATCAGTGATTGTTGCATCAGTGGATGATATTTCATGTTCTACTTTCACCTCAAAATGGCAAAACAGATCAGTGTGCCCATGATCATCAAGACACTCAAGCATGTCTGCAGCACGCTTGGCTGCATTAGAGGCTCATACAAAGGTAGAAGCAGCACGGACTAGAGCGGCATATGTACAAAAGGAAATAGAAGTGAGAGTAAAACAAGCTCAAGTACAACCTCAGCTTAAAGTGGAGGAGATTTGTTAAGAGGCTACACTGAAGGCACTCCACCAAGAAAATGCAGTTATCAATGCTTTCAGAAACCTCTGAGCCCAACACTAACATTCCTGTTCAGGACTTGCAAGAGAAACTGCTCTCTACTCCTGTTCTCACACATACTGAGACACCCCTCAGCTGCCACATCATGCACACCCATGCTGAATCCTTTAAACATTTGGATGGAAACATCACATTTTAACTCTGTATTGCATGATGCATCTCTAAGACAAAACATTAAACTGACAAGCCACGCACCCTCACATCGTAATGAGCCCCATACCGCTATCTCAGATGTGTTTGAGCTTAAAAAAAGTTTATTGATAAGCCAGAAAAATATTGGGCATGGAAGTCTACCTCCTGTAATGCTATCGAAGGACTTGATCTTAAGACAGCTCTTAGCTGGGTAGACCTCGTCGCAGGCTCTGCTCAGGTGACTCGGGAAACCTTGCGGTGTTAACAAGAGTCATTCTGGTCAGGGCAAGGTAAGTAGCCAGCCTTCCTGGGTCCACTAGGACAGCACGCAGGTGGGTGGTCTAAGGCCAACAGACCTTAAATGGGGTTAAGTCTTCTACCTGGTGATTAGCACCAATCATACACCAGTCCATGGTGCACCACACTTGGTAGCAATAAGACAACTCCTATTTTAGGTTTTTGACAACTTGGTTATGACGGCAGGTAAAAATTAGTGGACTCCTACTTATGCTATTCTAGTCAGAGTAATAAAAAAAAAACCTTTGGGTTTTATAGTATAGTATAATATAGTATATAGTAAATAGATGGACTGTTAGATTTTTATTAAACCAACCTCGATTATTCTTCATCTTTGTACTTTAGCCCACAGCATCCTGGGTATCATGACATCACAGCTTAGGAGGTGGCAGTGTTGGAAACTAGGGTTATCATTCCTGTGCTCGCAAAAACCGATCGTTTCGTGTCTTAGGACATCAGTGTGTCGTCACGAGCCGCAGGGTTTAATTTGAATTTGTCTGTGCATGTTTTTTTTACTCTTATAGATGGTGTTACCGTTTCAATGCATTATTTGACTGACAGACCGCAACGGTTGGAGTTAAAAATCATCATTTGTGTTCTACTGAAGAAACAAAGTCACCTGCATCTTGGATGCCCAGGGGGTAAGCAGATAAACATCAAATTTTCATTTTGGGGTGAACTATCCCTTTAACTGTGGCATTTTTATTTATAAAAAGATGAGCTTCCTTTTTTTTTAAAGTATTAACTGCATATGGCATTCTCTAAGCAGTTTTGAAGCTAGTAAGATGCTTTATTCATCAGGACAAGGATCATCTTCTGAGGGGATGTCTGGTGGACCGACTGTAAGACGGGAGTCAGAGTTTACTCCAGAGATTGTCTTGAGTGAGGATGAATGCAAGGAAGCAATTGCATTCATGAAACTCCTGCTAGCAGCTCAATTTCCTGATGACTCAGAAGAGGGTGTTCATTTTGGTAAGATGTTTCAGATTAATTTAATATTACTAATTTTAATAATGTTTGTGTAATATTTTAAGGAACATAAGGGGGAAATATTTAGTTCCCATTAATTTTTTCATATAATTTATTTAGTTTCAGTTTTCATTATTGAGGTTTTCCTAACATAGACTGTCTAAACCGTTTGGGACTCTGACCTCTCTTCTATACCACTGCTGTTGCATCTGATCCCACCTTCTGCCCAAGGCCGAAAGAGACCAGGAAAGGTGTCTGCCTCTCAGGCAGAGAAACATCTTGTTGTTTTTAAGAAGGTTTGTTTTTGTTTTTTTTTTCGTTGTAATTTTCTATTGTTTAACATATCAGTGATGGTTTTGTACAATTTGCTTTGTCTTCTCAGAGTGGAACAAACATTGAGGAGCATCTTCGAGACATCACTGCTAGTGCTCAGCCCTATCTCCTGGCCGTGGGACCTCAGAAGAATTCAGTTCACCAGTTCTTCATCGTTCTCGATCAGCATGCCATTCCATGCAAGTCAACCTCTTCTCTTGGTGCCTTTGACGAACTGTTTAAGGCACACTTTGTGTTTGGCACATCTTACAATACTTTGCTACACAACATGTACACTTTCATTCAGACCACTGTGTACAACATAGATGTTGGCAAAGTGAAAGAGAGTCCTCGTGTTGCTGAGGTCAGAGCAAGGCTGCTTAGCTAGGTCCCTTAAGAATTTTTGTCCTCATGAAGTGTTTTGTTTGTCAGGCTGAGTTAAATGGTTCAAAAATACTTCTTAGGCACTTCAGATTAGTTCATGATTTAGTTCCTGGAAAGAATCTTCACCTTAAGTGCATAGAGTCAGGTTGTGGTTCTGTGTTTGGTACTTTTTCAGGTTTTCGGAAACATCTGCACACAAAACATGCTGAGCAAAATGTCAGTGAGCAGAATTTTGACACCACTGATAGCCAGGAGACCGCCAAGGCAGATGGACAAAGTAATGCTGAAATACTTGATCAGATTGGCAGTGCCGGAGAGGTGGCCACAACATCTGAATTGTTAAAGTCAAATAAGAGCACTTTCGATATGTGTGCATCTGCTGTTGCACAACTAAAAGTTGCTGGTTTAAGTCAGTCTGCTATAAGTGGTTTTGTTTCATCTATGGAAGAAATGGTTTTTGAGATTCATAGTCAGGCCCAGGATGCAGCTTTGCTCTGTCTGTCTCCACAGGACACTGCTACTAAAAGAAAGATAGAAAATCCATTTCAAAACTTGGAAAATCCATTTACTATGTTAAATTCTGAAGCCAAACGAAAGAGACTCTTTACGAAAAAATGGGGAATTGTTGAACCAAGCGAAATAGTGCTTGGCACAAGATTTGACAGCAGGAGAAATAAAACCACAGGTTTGTTCGATCAAGTTGTTGTAACTGATAAATTTGCTTATATTCCCATTTTAGAAACACTAAAGGCAATTTTACAAAATCTGCTACTTATTGATTTGTTTAAACCCAGGCATGTTCCAAAGGAAGGCATTTATGTTGACTTAAGTGATGCGGCATATTTTAAAAGTAATCCCCTATTTTATACAGAAAATGATGCCTTACAAATTCAGTTATTTTACGACGATTTTGAGACCGCTAATCCTTTGGGATCCAAAAAAGGTATACACAAATTAGGTGCAATCTATTTTACATTAAGGAATTTCCCCCCAGTTTTTAACTCCTCATTGGTGAATATTCATTTATGTGCCCTCTTTCATGCACAGGATATTAGGCGCTATGGTTTTAATTCTATACTTGAGCCTCTAGTAAATGATTTGAAAGTGCTTGAGATTGAAGGGGTTAAGAATCCAGTGTCTGGAAGTTGTATTAGGGGTACAATTATTCAAGTCACTGGGGATAATCT
Source organism: Cranoglanis bouderius (assembly GCA_023630585.1). Taxonomy (NCBI): domain Eukaryota; kingdom Metazoa; phylum Chordata; class Actinopteri; order Siluriformes; family Cranoglanididae; genus Cranoglanis; species Cranoglanis bouderius. The sequence goes on from CM042540.1 coordinate 29,423,968, forward strand.
TGGCTTGCACAGCTTGTTTGGGTTTCTTGAGTCATTTGGGGCTCGATATAGCTGTCGTTTCTGTCTTCTTGAGAAACATCACTTTCAGTCGGTGTTCTGTGAAGACAACCCTGAGGTTGTACTAAGAACAGCTGAGATGCATGCTCTGCACTGTGAAACTTTAAAAACTGATTGTACACTACCTCATGTTTATGGTGTCAAACGTACATGTTGAATTCACTCAAGTATTTCAACACAGCCAACAGTTTCGCTGTGGATATAATGCACGACATTCTAGAAGGAGTTGCTCAGCTAGAGGTAAAACTTGTTCTGCAGTACATTCAGCATAATTTTCTGAGCACTGATGATCTCGCTGGTAGGGAACATGCTTTTGACTATGGTTACAATCAGCAGAGGAACCGTCCTCCAATGGTCAAATTGTTTGATGGAAGCAACGATTTGGGTTTAAATGCCATCCAATCTTGGTGCTTGTTGCGAAACATGCCCCTATTATTTGGTGATTTAGTGCAAAGAAATGATAAACACTGGCATCTTTTGATTTTACTTTTGCAAATTGTTAATATCGTATTTTCACCAGTCTTAACAGAAGGCATGACCATTTATCTTAAACATTTAATAATTGAACATCACCAGCTATTCAAAAAATTATTTCCTGAAAGAAGTCTTTTGCCAAAGCATCATATAATGATCCATTACCCACAGTGTATAAGAAAAATTGGACCAATTCTGCACATGTGGTGTATGCGTTATGAAGCTAAACATAATTTTTTTTAAACACAATTAAAAAGTTTCAAAAACATCACCAAAACACTAGCCAAAAAGCACCAGTTTTGTACTGCGATGCACTGGGAGTCTTTTAGCCAGTACAGATCGTCTCTTGGCCCAGGGAAGATGGTAGAACTCAGTGAACTTAAAGGTGGACAAGAAATTGCTTCCAAACTAGGAGTGGTAATGTCAGATGTTGTCTATTCTGTAAAGTGGATCAAACACCATGGCACAGAGTATCGCCCTGACTTTATTATCTGTACAGAAGTAGTATGTGAGATGCCAGAGTTTTGTAAGATCAAGACTATTGCTGTGAAAGATGAAAATGTGCTGTTGTGTGGAACACTGATGGAAACTGTATGTTTTGATGACCATTACTATGCTTTTACAGTCAGACTGCATCCAGACAGAGTTTTTAAGGTAGTGAATGTTAATGAGCTGTGTTATTTCAAACCATTTGATCTTCAGATGAAATATGGTACAACAGATTCTGCACTGCATGTAGTGGATTTCCCCCCTTTTTAGTATAAATAAGAGATGTTGCTCTAAATAACTATGATTCGGGGAACGTGCATTTGCTAAACTTGACCACACGAGGGCAGTCAAAATCCATCCACAACAACACGCAGCGCTGCCTGATACTCCCTTTATATTAATTTATTCATCAACCTTGATTCTTTCTTCTATTATGTCTTCGATTGTATTATTATTATTATTATTATTATTATTATTATTATTATTATTATTATTATTATTAAACACAGTACAGGGCCGCACTAAGAGGGCACCCCTGCTTTACACCGCGCATAATTTCAAAAGGTTCAGTCAGACAACCGTTAACATTCACTTCAACTGTTGATTTCACATATAAGCATTGAATCATATTTACAAAATTTGCAGGGAATTGATACATTTTCAAAACTTCACACAAAAATTTCCTTGAAACATAATCAAAGGCTTTTTTTTGGTCCAAGGCAACAATATAAAACCTTTCACCATCTTTATCAAACACTAGTTCCCTTAGGATATTCAAGTTATCCCACATAAGTCTTCCCTTGATTGCACATGTTTGTTCTTTGGATATTATAATGTCTAAGAATTCATTCAGTCTATTCATAATAATTTTTGCAAGAATTTTGTAGTCAACATTCATCAGAAGATTTCCTGCTGCTATATTAACTAGATTAACTTTTGAGCTGCTATAACCCAATTTTGCAACACTGGAAACACATAAAACAAAAACACCCCCCACAGTACTACAACCCTGTTTTTATTTATTCAACTCTGCATTTAGCAGACCGCTATACTTGCACAAAAGGTAAAACACTCGCGGGAGAACAGCGCGTCAAAAGTTCCCCCTGCCTTCCACACACACACACACACACACACACACACACACACACACACAGAGAGAGAGATAAAGAGACACAGACTTGCTCTTTACATGAAAAAGTGGGTGGCTCTTAAAAGAACCGTTGGGTTGATGAAGACGGCGGTAACGGGCTTTACTTGGAGCTGGTGTACTTGGTCACGGCCTTTGTGCCTTCGGACACGGCGTGCTTGGCCAGCTCGCCGGGAAGCAACAGGCGCACGGCGGTCTGGATCTCCCTGGACGTGATGGTGGAGCGCTTGTTGTAGTGAGCCAGACGAGAGGACTCACCGGCGATGCGCTCGAAAATGTCATTCACGAAGGAGTTCATGATGCCCATGGCCTTAGACGAAATGCCGGTGTCAGGATGCACCTGCTTCAGGACCTTGTACACATAGATAGCGTAGCTCTCCTTTCTGGACTTTCTGCGTTTCTTGCCTCCTTTGCCGGCCGTCTTTGTCACGGCTTTCTTGGAGCCCTTCTTGGGCGCGGTCTTAGCTGGATCGGGCATGATGCTGCTTCTTGAATAGACGGCGAGAAAATGACTAACGCCCGCCTCGCGACGGCTCTATTTACACACCGACATTGTAATTATGCGCAAGGCAAAAACGTTTTTTTATAGGTCAAAATTGCAAACCTCCTCCAACAGGGCGCCTCTTCCTCTTCCTCCTCCGCCCTCTTCCTCCCCCGCCCTCTTCCTCCTCCTCCTTCCTCCTCCGCCCTCTTCCTCCTCCTCCTCCCTCCTCCGCCCTCTTCCTCCTCCTCCTCCCTCCTCCGCCCTCTTCCTCCTCCTCCTCCTCCTCCTCCTCCTCTGCCCTCTTCCTCCTCCTCCGCCTCCTCTGCCCTCTTCCTCCTCCTCCGCCCTCTTCCTCCTCCTCCGCCCTCTTCCTCCTCCTCCGCCCTCTTCCTCCTCCTCCTCCTCCTCCTCCTCCTCCTCCTCCGCCCTCTTCCTCCTCCTCCTCCTCCTCCGCCCTCTTCCTCCTCCTCCTCCTCTCCGCAACGCTTTGTTTCCCTTCCCGCCGTTTTACATTCACAACAATGTGCACTATGAAAAAACAGGGGGGGGATCCATATATATTCCTATTAAAACCGTCTTCTAACGCATTTTACACATACACACATTATAATAGTAATATATTACATGTGTGTATGTATCCATGTATGAAAAATATAAAAATGGATTGTGCATTTTTTCATGTGTTTAAATAGATATTATTATCTACTACCTACGCTACATATGTACAGCGTTTGACGCTTTCAGTTTCATAAAATAAAAAGGCGTTTCACACACAAGGAACAGCTCTTTTTTTGGACATTTGGGTGACTCTTAAAAGAGCCGTTGTGTTCGTGTTGTTCGGTGTCTGAGTGTTTAACCGCCGAAGCCATACAGAGTGCGTCCCTGGCGTTTCAGGGCGTACACCACATCCATGGCGGTGACGGTCTTCCTCTTGGCATGCTCGGTGTAGGTGACGGCGTCGCGGATCACGTTCTCAAGGAACACTTTCAGCACACCGCGAGTCTCTTCATAGATCAGGCCGGAAATACGCTTAACACCGCCACGGCGGGCCAGACGGCGAATAGCCGGCTTGGTGATTCCCTGGATGTTATCGCGAAGAACCTTGCGGTGACGCTTTGCACCTCCTTTGCCGAGTCCCTTACCGCCTTTTCCTCTGCCAGACATAATGCTGCTCTCTCGAAGGCAAACTGCACAATGAAACTACCCACGCAGCGCCCACCTATTTATCCGCACTCTACAGGACCTGGTTGAGAGCAGGCGAGGAGGCGGGCCTAAGACCAACGGTCACACAATAGAACCCATTCAAAAAGAAAAAGAACGCCACATCTTTTCACCTACTAGCGTCTTCTTCTTCCTCATTCTCTTTACACACACAAACATTATTATTACCATTATTAGTACTAATGTTTTTCCCCCCATCAGTAGTAGTAGTAGTAGTAGTAGTAGTAGTGGAACATAATAGTAAATCACTTTGTGTAAAACGTACATAGTAAAACATACAGCACTCTGTGTTTGTACAACACACACATTCATTTTTCAAACACAAGGTGTTCCTTTTGAGCACGTCCGTGGGCTCGAGGCCCGTATACTAAACTCCTAGGTCCACTACAACTACAGGTCACACATAGCAGCACAACTCCTTATTAGTAGGCCCAGCATTCAGCTGATCACCAACAATGTCTGTGTACACTTTTAAGCGAGCCCACATTCTACCACACAAGCAGGTCGCCCACAAAAGACAATAACTTTTCTGACTGGCAAGCAGCACAGAAAGGAATGCAAAGACAACTCTCAGGCCTTGCTTTATCAGCTCTCTCAAATGCACAATATAATGGACTCTCTAAGGTACAATGTCTAAGTTAGCTACATTCTCTCAAACATTAACCTCATTCTTAAACTCCAAGTGCTATTCACAAGGAAAGCATATGCACTTTACCGTTTGTGCACGAGAAACTAACATACAAAACATCACACGTGTGTCAAAACAAAGTCAGTGTTATTCTGAACACACTTAGCACTGTCTAATCACAGGCCTTTTCTTGTCTATAAACACAGTGCTCACGGTAAATTGGAATTTTCGGCCCATAATTTTTGCGATCTGTGTTAGAGTAAACGTATGCACTCTGTTTTGCACATAATGTCACAGAGCAACCAAAACCGCGCCTCCATAATGACAGCTGAGCTTAAGGATTTGCAAAATACGTTTTAGCATTAGGATTTGGAAACAAAACCAGGATAAATTCAATAGTGCTGATGCTATAGTTATAGCAATGTGTAATGTCCAAGAAGCACAAAAAGGGTCTGATTCCTTGTTCACTATCTTGTACTTGGCCAATAAAACAACTATGAACTGTGATTCTGATAGTTGTGCGCCTTTAACTCACTGTGTAAAAAATTATGTAAGCTATAGAGAACACTTTTCACTGCGTATTAAATTACTTCATTATTATTATTATCAGTAGTAGTCATAGAAGTAGTAGTAGAAGCAGCTCAGATTGCATTAAATGGAGGCAGATAATTGTGAAATATAATATATCATAATAGTAGCAACGATATATAGTTATGACAATATGTAATTAAGAATCAGCATCATGTTCTTTCAGCTGCCCCCCATTGATTCGGCACATGTTTTACACTACAAGCCCTTCCTGACATAATCCTCCTGTTTTTTCCCAGCTCTTAGTGGGACCAGCACTAAGAGTACAGTGGTCGGGTTGGTCCTCTGCTCGGGAATCAAACCAAGGCTGCATTGCTGAAAGCACAGGAGCTTAGCCTAGCCACTAGACCACTAGGGGAACAACTAACAAACAACTATTATGACAAATACTAATACATTACATTTAAAATTATGTAATAGCTCATAGTAGTAGTAGAGAGAAGAAGCTTTATACATTACATCACAGTGAAAGCGTTTTTTTTTTTTAAATGTTAAGGACCACCGAGCTACATCCCCAATAAAAAGCTTTCGCATATCCCAGCTTGGCAGGAAGCTGGGGTCAGACATGATACGGCACCCCTGGAGCATAGGGTTAAAGGCCTTGCTCAAGGGCACCGCACTGGTAGCTTAGCAAAGCTGAGGCTTGAACCACCAAGTTTCCGAGCAGCAACCCAGAGCCTTAACCGTTAAGCCACTGCTGCTGTATGCTGCTTTATGCTGCCTTATGCTGCCTAACGCTGCTGTGTGTACTAGTAGCAGTAGTAGTAGGATTGTTGCTGTTGTCTTGTTTGTCATCATGCTTTAATATATTTTCTAACAAGCAACAAACATAACATGGAGAAACATTTCTTAAAGGATTTCCCCACACATTTTAAAAACATTTAATATAATTACATTTTTTTTTAGCCATTTACTGTAAGTGTAGACTTAAAAGCTGTTGCTAAATTACAAGGATTCGGGCAACATGCACTTCATAAACGTGTCCGCACGAGGGCAGTCAAGATCCATCCACAACAACACGCAGCGCTGCCTGAAACTCCCTTTATATTAATTTATTCATAAACCTTAATTCTTTTTTCTATTATTATTATTATTATTAGTAATAGTAGTAATAGTTATAGTAGTAGTAGAAGGATTAGCACATGACTTCTAAACACTTTTAATCAAACCATCATGCTAGAACTCATGATGTCATGATGTCATTATAGTGCGCTCTCTCTCTCGCTCTCTCTCTCTCTCTCTCTCTCTTTCTCTCTCTCTCTCTCCATATATACTTACAGGGGCCCCTGACTTTTTTTTTTATTTTTATTTTTTTTAGTTATTTTCAAAACAAATAGTATTATTGTATTAAAGGGGGTGGGGGGATAGATAAAGCACAGTTGTTGTTGTCCTCATCCTTTAACATTATTTTCTAACAGCCAACATCATTGAGACACCTTTCTTGAAGGATTATTTCCCCCCTTTTTAGTTATGTACTGTAAATATAGACTTACAAGCTGTTGCTCTAAATAACTATGATTCGGGCAACGTGCACTTGATAAACGTGGCCACACGAGGGCAGTCAAGATCCATCCACAACAGCACGCAGCGGTGCCTGAAACTCCCTTTATATTAATTTATTCATCAACCTTGATTCTTTCTTCTATTATGTCTTCGATTTCATTATTATTATTATTATTATTATTATTATTATTATTATTATTATTATTATTAGTAGTAGTAGTAGTAGTAGTAGTAGTATTAGTAGTTATAGTAGTAGTACAAGGATTAGCACATGACTTCTAAATACTTTTAATCAAACCATCATGCTAGAACTCATGATGTCATTATGTCATTATAGTGCTCTCTCTCTCTCTCTCTCTCTCTCTCTCTCTCTCTCTCTCTCTCTCTCTCTCTCTCTCTCTCTCTCTGTCTCTCTCTCGCTCGCTCGCTCTCTCCATATGTACTTACAGGGGCCCCTGACCTTTTTTTTTTTTTTTTTAGTTATTTTCAAAACAAATAGTATTATTGTATTTAAAAAAAATAAATAAAAAAATTGTAGTCGTGCAGTTGTGGTTCTCGTCATCCTTTAACATATTTTCGAACACGCAAGAAATATATAATTATAAACATTTCTTAAAGGATTTCCCCCCTTTTTAACTATTTAGTATAAATAAGAGATGTGGCTCTAAATAACTATGATTCGGGGAACGTGCATTTGCTAAACGTGACCACACGAGGGCAGTCAAGATCCATCCACAACAACACGCAGCGCTGCCTGAAACTCCCTTTATATTAATTTATTCATCAACCTTGATTCTTTCTTCTATTATGTCTTCGATTTTATTATTATTATTATTATTATTATTATTATTATTAGTAGTAGTAGTAGTAGTAGTAGTAGTAAAAGTTATAGTAGTAGTAGTAGGATTAGCAGATGACTTCTAAAAACTTTTAATCAAACCATCATGCTAGAACTCATGATGTCATTATGTCATTATAGTGCTCTCTCTCTCTCTCTCTCCATATATACTTACAGGGGCCCCTGACTTTTTTTTTTTTTTTTTTTTTTAGTTATTTTCAAAACAAATAGTATTATTGTATTAAGGGGGTTGGGGGATAGATAAAGCGCAGTTGTTGTTGTCCTCATCCTTTAACATATTTTCTAACAGCCAACATCATTGAGACACCTTTCTTGAAGGATTATTTCCCCCCTTTTTAGTTATGTACTGTAAATATAGACTTACAAGCTGTTGCTCTAAATAACTATGATTCGGGCAACGTGCACTTGATAAACTTGACCACACGAGGGCAGTCAAGATCCATCCACAACACCACGCAGCGCTGCCTGAAACTCCCTTTATATTAATTTATTCATCAACCTTGATTCTTTCTTCTATTATGTCTTCGATTTTATTATTATTATTATTATTATTATTATTATTATTATTATTATTATTATTATTATTAGTAGTAGTAGAAGGATTAGCACATGACTTCTAAATACTTTTAATCAAACCATCATGCTAGAACACATCTCTCACCCCATATAGACTTATACTTTACTTTTTCTTATTCTAATCTTTCTTTCTTTCTTTCTTTATTTATTTATTTATTTTTATTTATTTATATTTATATTTTTATTTTTTTACATGTATATATACTTCAACACTGCTACGAGCTTATTTCATTTTTTTCCCCCTAACACTAATATAGCCTTATTCTCCATTTACTCAGCAAGGCTATAACTTTCTTTCCAGTTACTCTCCTTAATTTCAGTAACTTCATCATTGAAACCTACAATCAAAATATCTCCAAAGGTCTGGTCTAACCCGAACTCTCTACTCGAAATCATGTCTCTAGAACACAGGCTCTGATCCCTTTTCTAACACATTTCGTTGTCTACAACACCCGCCTCAGCTCGTGCAGTCCGCTTAATTGGCCGATGGCTCAAAGCGGGTGAGTTTGGCACAGGTTCTAATCGAACGTCCTCGACCTGTCTCTAATATCTTTCTTACCAGTTCAGCTTCATCACCACCCCAAGAAAGCACTGCGTGTTAGTTTTGTTTAGGATCAGTATCTCAGCTTCGAATACATTATTTTCTTCTCTAATGTACTGGGTTAATAATGAAAGTGCCATAGTCGTTCATGAGCACCAACATTCATGGCATTCTCATCACTGCTCCTATGTAACTTAATGTGTTCCGTAGGTGGCCTCATCTATTTCACTCGAGAATATCCACAAATAGGGAACAAGAGTACAAAGACAAAGGCGATGTAAACATTATTACATTACGACAATAATTATCATAAAGGGGGAAAAAGGAGAGACATTGATATTATCTAATGTTTCTTATCCCACTCTTGGCTAACTACTACAAATACAGACTTATAAACACCGCCATGAAATGCTTAATAACAGAATCCTGCTTCTTGGAAAGTGCCGTTCCCGAGTTTGGACACACGAGGGCAGTCATGCTCCATCCAGCACAAAACACAACGCCGCCTGAAACAGAAGGTAGGTTTTGGGTATTTTATACAGACTGAGCTCATCAGCGTTGTTACTGTGCATTATATTATTTTGGCATAACAAGGACAATACACGGATCTTTTGAAATAATAATTATAATAATAACAATAATAATGGTATTATTATTATTATTATCTTTACTATTATCGTCTACTTTTTAAAGAACAAACCATCAAATTTACATTTAAATTATATATCCAGATATCTGTAAAGCTGCTTTGTGACAAAGTCCATTGTTAAAAACTCTATAGAAACAAAGATTTTGATAGACACACCAATGATTAAATACAACTCCGTTCAAATTAATGCAAGAAGCGTGCTCAGAAACCACAACATTTACAAGCTGATGATTCTCAGCGGCGTCATAAAGGGAAAAACTGTCAATCAAACCATCAGGATAGTTCTAGACCTCTGAACATGACGTCATAAAAGATCTTCACTGATGGTTCACTGCTCCAATTTCACTATATTGATGTGTGTGCTGGGGAGACAGAGCGAGAGCTCTATGTCTAATTACGTAATATTCATAGAAACAAAGCATACACACACATATATATTTCCCTTCCCTTTACCACGTTATAAGTATTTAAATGTCCAAGGAATGAAGACTTGCTCATTTTTCTGAGACACTGAGGTGGCTCTTAAAAGAGCCTTTGTGTATATTAGACAAAGTCGTCCTTTAAGCGCGCTCTCCGCGAATACGGCGGGCCAGCTGAATATCCTTGGGCATGATGGTCACTCTCTTGGCGTGGATGGCGCACAGGTTGGTGTCCTCGAACAGGCCGACCAGGTATGCCTCGCTCGCCTCCTGCAGGGCCATGACGGCCGAGCTCTGGAAACGCAAATCGGTCTTAAAATCCTGAGCGATTTCTCTCACCAGACGCTGGAAGGGCAGTTTGCGGATGAGCAGTTCAGTAGACTTCTGGTAACGGCGGATCTCTCGCAGAGCCACGGTGCCGGGTCTGTAACGGTGAGGCTTCTTCACGCCGCCGGTAGCCGGGGCGCTCTTGCGGGCAGCCTTAGTGGCGAGCTGCTTCCTAGGCGCTTTGCCTCCGGTGGACTTACGGGCGGTCTGCTTGGTTCTTGCCATAACGTCGAGATCTGCACTTCGAGGATGAAAAACAGAATAAAAAGCGCTAGCGAACGCTGGCTTTTTAAGCCCTAACGCCGCCCTGGGCAGATTGGGCGTCTCGAAGCCACTTGTCTGCTATTGGATAGAACGTGTGACGTCACCTGATGACTATTGGAGCGCCTTCTGTCACCGGCACAGTTCGAAACACAAGCCGCCCGCCCCTATTCTATTGGCGCTCTCCAGCACGGTGCTTTGTTCTCTGCCATTCACTAGTAACACACATGCCGCAGTCACAAACTAGTTTCACCCTTCAGATTTCATTTAGCCAGCACGCTAATTACTATTGTTATTGGTGTCATTACACACAGAAATATGTTCTAAAATATAGTTACTAGCAGACTAGAACACTCATGTCCTAATTTTATACATGCTGACTTTATACTGCACACTTTCAGTATTAACAAAAGAGGAATAAAATTGCACTTTTTATGAAGAGATGGGTGGCTCTTAAAAGAGCCTTTGGGTACTGACAAACGCAGCAGTGGGCGAGTTTACTTGGTCTTGACGGCCTTCTCGGTCTTTTTGGGCAAAAGTACAGCCTGGATGTTAGGCAGTACGCCACCCTGGGCGATAGTCACTCCGCCGAGCAGTTTGTTCAGCTCCTCGTCGTTACGCACGGCGAGCTGCAAGTGGCGGGGAATGATACGAGTCTTCTTGTTGTCACGGGCGGCGTTGCCGGCCAACTCCAGGATCTCAGCAGTCAGATACTCCAGCACGGCGGCCAGGTAGACCGGAGCGCCGGCACCGACGCGCTCGGCGTAGTTACCTTTACGCAGAAGCCTATGCACACGGCCCACGGGGAACTGAAGTCCGGCCCTGGATGAACGAGTCTTGGCCTTGGCCCTAGCCTTTCCGCCGGTTTTGCCTCTTCCGCTCATTGTGCTGCTCAGATCTGTTCTAAGAACAACTGTGAAATGAACGCTACGCGCCGAGCTCTCTGTGATATAGGCAAAACGGCCACTCTCTTATTGGCTACGATCGCTGAGGAACGTTAACCAATCACAAACACGCCGTCGAATTCCAGCGTTAGTCCGCCATTCTCTTCTACGCGACATCTTCCCCACTCGTGTGTGTGTGTGCGCGCATGTGTGTGTGTTTGTGCGCGCGCGTGTGTGTTTGTGCGCGCGTGTGTGTTTGTGCGCGTGTGTGTGTTTGTGCGCGCGCGTGTGTGTTTGTGCGCGTGTGTGTGTTTGTGCGCGCGCGCGCGTGTGTGTGTGTGTGTGTGTGTGTTTGTGCGCGCGCGCGTGTGTGTGTGTGTGTGTGTGTGTGTGTGTGTGTGTGTGTGTGAGAGAGAAAGAGAGAGTGAAAACAGACAAAAAGGGAATATATAGACATACATAAGCACAAACTAACAAAACTATATACAACGATACATGCAGTGTATTTTTTATTATCATTAATATTTATTTATGTATTAATATGTTATTCCTACATCCTCTGTCAGGAATCAGGAATTACGTTTTGGGATAACGATCAGAATTCAACTCTACTAAAAGCATCATCAGAGCCTCATTTGATGTCATAAGAGAATATGGAATTACTTCAGTGCAAATATTGTGTAGATACGTTCATCTGCATGGCTACGTGTACATTATACCTTATATTGTAAATATGTATGATTATGACGAGTGTTGGATTGATTCAGTCAAATTTGTTTAAGAAGAAAAAAATAAAAGAATGGAAAAAAAAGGAATTCCTGCTCTTTAAAGGAAAATATGGGTGGCTCTTAGAAGAGCCGTTTAAGGAACAAAAGAATGAAAGAAATACAAAACTCTACTTCTTTTTGGGTGCTGCCTTTTTCGCCTTCGCCGCTTTGGGCTTCGCGGTCTTGGGCTTGACAGCCTTCGTCTTCTTGGGGCTCTTGGATGCCTTTTTAGGGGTCGCGGGCTTTTTCGCCTTCTTGGGGCTCTTGGTGACTTTCTTAGCGGCGGCGGGCTTCTTCGCCTTCTTAGGAGACTTCTTGGTGGCGGCGGCGGGTTTCTTGGCTGCTACCTTCTTAGGTTTCTTAGCCGCGGCGGGCTTCTTGGCGGCGGGCTTTTTCGCTTTTGGCGCGGCTTTCTTTGCGGGCTTCTTGGCTTCGGTCTGCTTCTTGTTCAGCTTGAAAGAACCAGACGCTCCGGTCCCTTTGGTTTGTACTAGAGTGCCTTTCGTCACAAGGCCCTTGACGGCGAGCTTGACGCGGGAGTTGTTCTTCTCCACGTCGTATCCGCCGGCAGCCAAAGCTTTCTTCAGGGCGGCGAGAGACACGCCGCTCCTCTCCTTGGACGAGGAAACCGCTTTGACGATGAGCTCGCCGACGCTAGGACCTGCTTTCTTTGTCCTCGAAGCTACTTTCTTCTTTGGCGCTTTAGCCGGCGCGGCGGCGGGCGCGGGAGCGATTTCTGCCATCTTTCTAGGAGCTATGTAGAATAAACGAGTCAAACACCGTGCGCTCTGTAACACAGAAACCTCCCTCCCCGTGGCCGGGAGGCTGGTCTTAAAAGCAGACATGAGAACGTTGTAGACTCAATCCGCGCGCCGCTGAATGAATGCGCTTCCGTGGCGCGCTCGCAACTGTGTTTTCTCATGGCGTTCCTCGGCGAAAATAAGACTCCTAAGACAAGATGCAAAGCGTTCAAGCACACGTTTCGCGAGAACGGGCTTTCTCGTTTCTCTCGAGGGCCGGCATGGCTAGGTAAAGAGCGACAATCTCGTGCGGCGGGCATAAAAATGCACGGCGCGCCTCGTGCTCGAGGCGGAGGGCTGCGCATTTCGTGCGATGTCGCGTGTAAAAACGGGCGAAAAAAAGGCACGACCGTTGTAAGGCTTCTGGGCCGAGTTGAAGGCGAGCCTTGTGAAGGAGCCTGATGTATTTGCAGCTGCCGAGTGGTGTGTGCAGTATTTGAAGCAGAGCCCGTTTGGGGCTGCGTAAAACACAGCGCGTGTGACAGTCCCGCAGCGTCGACTCCCAAGGTGTTTGTCATCATCTGGTCTTCGGCACTCGGGCTGGCGCTCCTCGTGCGTTCCTCCGCCCTTGTAGTCCCGGGACACAGGGGGGCGCTCCTCGTTACGGCTTAATCGGCCCGCTCCTCCACCTCGTCAGCCCTGCCGGATTGGTCCCTGAGCCTAACGAGCACGGGCCTCGGCGTGAGCCGTCGACCCCGGCTCTGCTCTAACCCTAACGCCATTGACCCCGGCTCTGCTCTAACCCTAACGCCATTGACCCCGGCTCTGCTCTAACCCTAACGCCATTGACCCCGGCTCTGCTCTAACCCTAACGCCTTTGACCCCGGCTCTGCTCTAACCCTAACGCTCTTTACCCTGGCTCTGCTATAGCCTTGTGTTTATTTTAATACACGCTGCTGTAACCCCAGTCTTATGAACTCAACAGAGCTATAACCCCATTGGTTGTTATTCAACTAGCACCTCGTTACTATATACTACAATCCGCTATTACTCTATTGTGATCGGTGTACTCGATGCTGCTATAAATGCGTTCTGATTTACTCTGCACTGCTATGGCCTTATTTCTTTATTTTGGCCACGGTGCTTTAACCTTATTTTGATTTCTTCAGTATGGCTATAACCCAATTTGGAAATACTTTGACATTCATTCGAATTACTTACCGCTGCTTTATTATTTCGAATGACATTGTGCAGCTCCAAAACTATTAGGAATTTATTTTTGCTGCTATCACATCAGTTTGATCTACTTCCTACTGCTAGAACCCTATTTTGTATGACTTTATGCTGCTATAACCCTAATTCCAATTCATTTCTGCTGCTATGATATCCATCTGAACTACCTCGTGCTGCTATAACCCTATTTTGCATGACTTTGTGCTGCTATAACACCATTTTGAATGCTTTCCTGCTGCTATAATCCTTTTTTTGAATGACTTCCTACTGCTATAACCCATTTTGTATGACTTTGTAGTGCTATAACCCTATTTTGAATTAATTTATGCTGCTATAATACGGATTTCAATCTCTTTGTGCTGCTATAACCCTATTTCTAATCAATTTCTGCTGCTGTGATATCTATCTGAACTACCTTGTGCTGCTATAACACCATTTTGAATGCTTTCCTGCTGCAATAACAGTAATGTGAATTATTCCCTGCTGCTATAATCCTATTTTGAATTACTTCGTGCTGCTACAATGCTATTTCGGGTCACTATGTGCTGCTATAACATTAATTGGAGTTATTTCCTGGTCTTCTAACATTAATTTGATTTACTTCCTACTGCTGTAACCCTATTTCCAATTAATTTCTGCTGCTATAATATCCATTTGAACTACCTTGTGCTGCTATAGCCCTATTTTGCATGACTTTGTGCTACTATAACACCATTTTAAATGCTTTCCTGCTGCTATAATCCTTTTTTTGAATTACTTTCTATTGATATTACCCTATTTTGTATGACTTTATGCTGCTATAACCCTATTTTGAATTAATTTCTGCTGCTATAATACGGATTTGAATCTCCTTGTGCTGCTATAACGCTGTTTTGCATGACTTTATGCTGCTACAACGCTATTTCGGGTCACTATGTGCTGCTAGAACATTAATTTGAGTTATTTCCTGGTGTTCTAATATTAATTTGATTTATTTCCTACTGCTGTAACCCTATTTCCAATTAATTTCTGCTGCTATAATATCCATTTGAACTACCTTGTGCTGTTTTAGCCCTATTTTGCATGACTTTGTGCTGCTAAAACACTATTTTGAATGCTTTCCTGCTGCTATAATACTTTTTTTTTTAAAAATTACTTCCTACTGCTATAACCCTATTTTGTATGACTTTATGCTGCTACAACACGGATTTGAACTACCTTGTGCTGCTATAACCCTATTTTGCATGACTTTGAGCTGCTGTAACACCATTTTGAATGCTTTCCTGCTGCTATAATAGTACTGTGAATTATTTCCTGCTGCTATAACCCTATTTTGCATGACTTTATGCTGCTATAACCCTATTTTGAATTAATTTCTGCAGCTATAATACGGATTTGAATCTCCTTGTGCTGCTATAACGCTGTTTGCATAACTTCTTGCTACTATAATCCTATTTTGAAGTAATTCCTGGTACTATAATATTGATTTGAATTTCCTCATGCTGCAGTCACCCTATTTTGAATGACATTATGCTGCTGTAACATTAATCTGAATGATTTCCTACTGCTGTAATCCTATTTTGAATGATTTCTCACTGCTATACCATTAACTTGAGATATTTCCTGCTGCTATAACATTCATTTTATGTACTCTGTGCTGTTACAACACTATTTGGAATGACTTTGTGCTGCTATAACACTATTTTGAATGCGATCCCGCTGCTATAACAGTAATGTGAATTATTTCCTACTGCTATAACCCTATTTCCAATTAATTTCTGCTGCTTTAATATCCATTTGAACTACCTTGTGCTGTTATAGCCTTATTTTGAATGACTTGTCACTACTATAACATTTATCTGAAAGATTTCCTGCTGCTATATTAACTTGATTAACTTTTGAGCTGCTATAACCCCATTTTGCAACACTGGGAACACATAAAACAAAAACACCCCCCATCCACTCACAGTACTACAACCCTGTTTTTATTTATTCAACTCTGCATTTAGCAGACCGCTATACTTGCACAAAAGGCAAAACACTCGCGGGAGAACGGCGTCAAAAGTCCCCCCTGCCTTCCACACACACACAGAGAGATAGAGAAGCTTGCTCTTTACATGAAAAAGTGGGTGGCTCTTAAAAGAACCGTTGGGTTGATGAAGACGGCGGTAACGCACTTTACTTGGAGCTGGTGTACTTGGTCACGGCCTTTGTGCCTTCGGACACAGCGTGCTTGGCCAGCTCGCCGGGAAGCAACAGGCGCACAGCGGTCTGGATCTCCCTGGACGTGATGGTGGAGCGCTTGTTGTAGTGAGCCAGACGAGAGGACTCACCGGCGATGCGCTCGAAAATGTCATTCACGAAGGAGTTCATGATGCCCATGGCCTTAGACGAAATGCCGGTGTCAGGGTGCACCTGCTTCAGGACCTTGTACACATAGATAGCGTAGCTCTCCTTTCTGGACTTTCTGCGCTTCTTGCCTCCTTTGCCGGCCGTCTTTGTCACGGCTTTCTTGGAGCCCTTCTTGGGCGCAGTCTTAGCTGGATCGGGCATGATGCTGCTTCTTGAATAGACGGCGAGAAAATGACTAACGCCCGCCTCGCGACGGCTCTATTTACACACCGACATTGTAATTATGCGCAAGGCAAAAACGTTTTTTTATAGGTCAAAATTGCAAACCTCCTCCTACAGGGCACCTCCTCCTCCTCCTCCTCCTCCTCCTCCTCCTCCTCCTCCTCGCAACGCTTTGTTTCCCTTCCCGCCGTTTTATATTCACAACAATGTGCACTATGAAAAAACAGGGGGGGGGGGGATCCATATATATTCCTATTAAAACCGTCTTCTAACGCATTTTACACATACACACACAGACACACATTATAATAATAATAATAATATATTGCATATGCTTATGTGTGTGTGTCTGTATCCATGTATGAAAAATATAAAAATAGATTGTGCATTTTTTCATGTGTTTAAATAGATATTATTATCTACTACCTACGCTACATATGTACAGCGTTTGACACTTTCAGCTTCATAAAATAAAAAGGCGTTTCACACACAAGGAACAGCTCTTTTTCTGGACATTTGGGTGGCTCTTAAAAGAGCCGTCGTGTTCGTGTTGTTCGGTGTCTGAGTGTTTAACCGCCGAAGCCATACAGAGTGCGTCCCTGGCGTTTCAGGGCGTACACCACATCCATGGCGGTGACGGTCTTCCTCTTGGCATGCTCGGTGTAGGTGACGGCGTCGCGGATCACGTTCTCAAGGAACACTTTCAGCACACCGCGAGTCTCTTCGTAGATCAGGCCGGAAATACGCTTAACACCGCCACGGCGGGCCAGACGGCGAATAGCCGGCTTGGTGATTCCCTGGATGTTATCGCGAAGAACCTTGCGGTGACGCTTTGCACCTCCTTTGCCGAGTCCCTTACCGCCTTTTCCTCTGCCAGACATAATGCTGCTCTCTCGAAGGCAAACTGCACAATGAAACTACCTGCGCAGCGCCCACCTATTTATCCGCACTCTACAGGACCTGGTTGAGAGCAGGCGAGGAGGCGGGCCTAAGACCAACAGTCACACAATAGCACCCATTCAAAAAGAACACCACATCTTTTCACCTACTAGCGTCTTCTTCTTCCTCATTCTCTTTACACACACAAACATTATTATTACTATTATTAGTACTAATGTTTTTTCCCCCCATCAGTAGTAGTAGTAGTAGTAGTGGAACATAATAGTAAATCACTTTGTGTAAAACGTACATAGTAAAACATACAGCACTCTGTGTTTGTACAACACACACATTCATTTTTCAAACACAAGGTGTTCCTTTTGAGCACGTCCGTGGGCTCGAGGCCCGTATACTAAACTCCTAGGTCCACTACAACTACAGGTCACACATAGCAGCACAACTCCTTATTAGTAGGCCCAGCATTCAGCTGATCACCAACAATGTCTGTGTACACTTTTAAGCGAGCCCACATTCTACCACACAAGCAGGTCGCCCACAAAAGACAATAACTTTTCTGACTGGCAAGCAGCACAGAAAGGAATGCAAAGACAACTCTCAGGCCTTGCTTTATCAGCTCTCTCAAATGCACAATATAATGGACTCTCTAAGGTACAATGTCTAAGTTAGCTACATTCTCTCAAACATTAACCTCATTCTTAAACTCCAAGTGCTATTCACAAGGAAAGCATATGCACTTTACCGTTTGTGCACGAGAAACTAACATACAAAACATCACACACGTGTGTCAAAACAAAGTCAGTGTTATTCTGAACACACTTAGCACTGTCTAATCACATGCCTTTTCTTGTCTATAAACACAGTGCTCACGGTAAATTGGAATTTTCGGCCCATCATTTTTGCGATCTGTGTTAGAGTAAACGTATGCACTCTGTTTTGCACATAATGTCACAGAGCAACCAAAACCGCGCCTCCATAATGACAGCTGAGCTTAAGGATTTGCAAAATACGTTTTAGCATTAGGATTTGGAAACAAAACCAGGATAAATTCAATAGTGCTGATGCTATAGTTATAGCAATGTGTAATGTCCAAGAAGCACAAAAAGGGTCTGATTCCTTGTTCACTATCTTGTACTTGGCCAATAAAACAACTATGAACTGTGATTCTGATAGTTGTGCGCCTTTAACTCACTGTGTAAAAAATTATGTAAGCTATAGAGAACACTTTTCACTGCGTATTAAATTACTTCATTATTATTATTATCAGTAGTAGTCATAGAAGTAGTAGTAGAAGCAGCTCAGATTGCATTAAATGGAGGCAGATAATTGTGAAATATAATATATCATAATAGTAGCAACGATATATAGTTATGACAATATGTAATTAAGAATCAGCATCATGTTCTTTCAGCTGCCCCCCATTGATTCGGCACATGTTTTACACTACAAGCCCTAGAAGCCCTTCCTGACACAATCCTCCTGTTTTTTCCCAGCTCTTAGTGGGACCAGCACTAAGAGTACAGTGGTCGGGTTGGTCCTCTGCTTGGGAATCAAACCAAGGCTGCATTGCTGAAAGCACAGGAGCTTATCCTAGCCACTAGACCACTAGGGGAACAACTAACAAACAACTATTATGACAAATACTAATACATTACATTTAAAATTATGTAATAGCTAATAGTAGTAGTAGAGAGAAGAAGCTTTATACATTACATCACAGTGAAAGCGTTTTTTTTTTAAATGTTAAGGACCACCGAGCTACATCCCCAATAAAAAGCTTTCGCATATCCCAGCTTGGCAGGAAGCTGGGGTCAGACATGATACGGCACCCCTGGAGCATAGGGTTAAAGGCCTTGCTCAAGGGCACCGCACTGGTAGCTTAGCAAAGCTGAGGCTTGAACCACCAAGTTTCCGAGCAGCAACCCAGAGCCTTAACCGTTAAGCCACTGCTGCTGTATGCTGCTTTATGCTGCATTATGCTGCCTAACGCTGCTGTGTGTACTAGTAGCAGTAGTAGTAGGATCGTTGCTGTTGTCTTGTTTGTTATCATGCTTTAATATATTTTCTAACAAGCAACAAACATAGCACGGAGAAACATTTCTTAAAGGATTTCCCCACACATTTTAAAAACATTTAATATAATTACATTTTTTTTTAGCCATTTACTGTAAATGTAGACTTAAAAGCTGTTGCTAAATTACAAGGATTCGGGCAACATGCACTTCATAAACGTGTCCGCACGAGGGCAGTCAAGATCCATCCACAACAACACGCAGCGCTGCCTGAAACTCCCTTTATATTAATTTATTCATAAACCTTAATTCTTTTTTCTATTATTATTATTATTATTATTATTATTATTATTATTATTAGTAGTAGTAGTAGTAATAGTTATAGTAGTAGTAGTAGGATTAGCAGATGACTTCTAAACACTTTTAATCAAACCATCATGCTAGAACTCATGATGTCATTATGTCATTATAGTGCTCTCTCTCTCTCTCTCTCTCTCTCTCTCTGTCTCTCTCTCGCTCGTTCGCTCTCTCCATATGTACTTACAGGGGCCCCTGACCTTTTTTTTTTTTTTTAGTTATTTTCAAAACAAATAGTATTATTCTATTAAAGGGGGTGGGGGGATAGATAAAGCACAGTTGTTGTTGTCCTCATCCTTTAACATATTTTCTAACAGCCAACATCATTGAGACACCTTTCTTGAAGGATTATTTCCCCCCTTTTTAGTTATGTACTGTAAATATAGACTTACAAGCTGTTGCTCTAAATAACTATGATTCGGGCAACGTGCACTTGATAAACTTGACCACACGAGGGCAGTCAAGATCCATCCACAACAACACGCAGCGCTGCCTGAAACTCCCTTTATATTAATTTATTCATCAACCTTGATTCTTTCTTCTATTATGTCTTCGATTTTATTATTATTATTATTATTATTATTATTATTATTATTATTATTATTATTATTAGTAGTAGTAGTAGTAGTAGTAGTAGTAGTAGTAGAAGGATTAGCACATGACTTCTAAATACTTTTAATCAAACCATCATGCTAGAACTCATGATGTCATTATGTCATTATAGTGCTCTCTCTCTCTCTCTCTCTCTCTCTCTCTCTCGCTCGCTCGCTCGCTCTCTCCATATGTACTTACAGGGGCCCCTGACATTTTTTTTTTTTTTAGTTATTTTCAAAACAAATAGTATTATTGTATTAAAAAAAAAATAAAAAAATTGTAGTCGTGCAGTTGTGGTTCTCGTCATCCTTTAACATATTTTCGAACACGCAAGAAATATATAATTATAAACATTTCTTAAAGGATTTCCCCCCTTTTTAACTATTTAGTATAAATAAGAGATGTCGCTCTAAATAACTATGATTCGGGCAACGTGCATTTGCTAAACTTGACCACACGAGGGCAGTCAAGATCCATCCACAACAACACGCAGCGCTGCCTGAAACTCCCTTTATATTAATTTATTCATCAACCTTGATTCTTTCTTCTGTTATGTCTTCGATTTTATTATTATTATTATTATTATTATTATTATTATTATTATTATTAGTAGTAGTAGTAGTAGTAGTAGTAGTAGTAGAAGGATTAGCACATGACTAAATACTTTTAATCAAACCATCATGCTAGAACTCATGATGTCATTATGTCATTATAGTGCTCTCTCTCTCTCTCTCTCTCTCTCTCGCTCGCTCGCTCTCTCCATATGTACTTACAGGGGCCACTGACCTTTTTTTTTTTTTAGTTATTTTCAAAACAAATAGTATTATTGTATTTAAAAAAAAAAAAAAAATTGTAGTCGTGCAGTTGTGGTTCTCGTCATCCTTTAACATATTTTCGAACACGCAAGAAATATATAATTATAAACATTTCTTAAAGGATTTCCCCCCTTTTTAACTATTTAGTATCAATAAGAGATGTTGCTCTAAATAACTATGATTCGGGCAACGTGCACTTGATGAACTTGACCACACGAGGGCAGTCAAAATCCATCCACACCAACACGCAGCGCTGCCTGAAACTCCCTTTATATTAATTTATTCATCAACCTTGATTCTTTCTTCTATTATGTCTTCGATTTTATTATTATTATTATTATTATTATTATTATTATTATTAGTAGTAGTAGTAGTAGTAGTAGTAGTAGTAGTAGTAGAAGGATTAGCACATGACTTCTAAATACTTTTAATCAAACCATCATGCTAGAACTCATGATGTCATTATGTCATTATAGTGCTCTCTCTCTCTCTCTCTCTCTCCTCTCTCTCTCTCTCCTCTCTCTCTCTCTCTCCATATGTACTTACAGGGCCCCTGACCTTTTTTTTTAGTTATTTTCAAAACAAATAGTATTATTGTATTTAAAAAAAAATTGTAGTCGTGGCATTTGTGGTTCTCGTCATCCTTTAACATATTTTCGAACACGCAAGAAATATATAATTATAAACATTTCTTAAAGGATTTCCCCCTTTTAACTATTTATTATAATTAAGAGATGTGGCTCTAAATAACTATGATTCGGGCAACGTGCATTTGCTAAACTTGACCACACGAGGGCAGTCAAGATCCATCCACAACAACACGCAGCGCTGCCTGAAACTCCCTTTATATTAATTTATTCATCAACCTTGATTCTTTCTTCTATTATGTCTTCGATTTTATTATTATTATTATTATTATTATTATTTTTATATTATTATTATTATTATTATTAGTAGTAGTAGTAGTAGTAGTAGTAGTAAAAGTTATAGTAGTAGTAGGATTGGCAGATAACTTCTAAAAACTTTTAATCAAACCATCATGCTAGAACTCATGATGTCATTATAGTGCTCTCTCTCTCTCTCTCTCTCTCTCTCTCTCTCTCTCTCTCTCTCCATATATACTTACAGGGGCCCCTGACTTTCTTTTTTTTTTTTTTTATTTATTTTCTAAACAAATAGTATTATTGTATTAAAGGGTGGGGAGATAGATAAAGCGCAGTTGTTGT
>CM042540.1:29456268-29461268 GCA_023630585.1 Cranoglanis bouderius
AATATATAATTATAAACATTTCTTAAAGGATTTCCCCCCTTTTTAACTATTTAGTATAAATAAGAGCTGTGGCTCTAAATAACTATGATTCGGGCAACGTGCATTTACTAAACGTGACCACACGAGGGCAGTCAAGATCCATCCACAACAACACGCAGCGCTACCTGAAACTCCCTTTATATTAATTTATTCATAAACCTTGATTCTTTCTTCTATTATGTCTTCTATTTATTATTATTATTATTATTATTATTATTATTATTATTACTATTATTATTATTATTATTAGTAGTAGTAGTAGTAGTAATAGTTATCGTAGTAGTAGTAGGATTAGCAGATGACTTCTAAAAACTTTTAATCAAACCATCATGCTAGAACTCATGATGTCATTATGTCATTATAGTGCTCTCTCTCTCTCTCTCTCTCTCTCTCTCTCTCTCCCTCTGCGCATGCGTGGTGGAAGAGCGAGTGTGGCGTGTTGAGCGTGTGAGAGCGGTTGGCGTTTTGCCAATTTTTTCGGCATTTAATGCAATTTCTTTCCGTTTAACATCTCGGATTAATTCCTTTTGTGGTGTGAGTGAGTGTGTAAGCGAGTAACTGTGTGTGTGTGTCTGTGTGTGCGAGTGCATGTGTGAGTGTGTGGGTGTGTGTGTGAGCAGCGCGTTGGAGGAGCATGGCGGCTCCGAAGTGCGCGGCTGTGTGAGAGTCTGACTCGCCGGCACGGTGTGAGGGTGGTGTGAGGGTGGTGTGCGGGGCGAGTGCAGAGGAGTGTGTTCTATCGGTTGGAAACGTGGTGGGGCATGAGAACATCGTCTCTGCCTCCCGCATGAAACGCAATTGTAGTGTTTTTAAATGACATCAATAGGGTAAATAAGCTAGTTCAGCAAAATATTATAATTAATAATGAACTTACAATGGTTTCTCCCCTTAGTTCCCCATCAAAAAAGATTGTGATGTCTAATGTCCCTCCTTTTATCTCTGATGAGGTAATCTCCAAAGAATTGTCTAGATACGGGCGTCTGGTCTCCCCCATAAAGAAAATCCCCCTTGGCTGTAAGTCCCCACTGGTCAAACACCTGGTTTCTTTTAGGAGAATGGTTTTTATGATTCTCAAAGATGGAATAGAAGAACTAAACCTAGTGTTTAAATTCAATGTGGAAGGCTTTGACTACAGTATCTTTGTATCTTCGGATACAGACATAAAATGTTTTAAATGTGTTAAAACAGGTCATCTTGTCCGGGCCTGTCCTGAGAGACAGATTGACGCCGGTGTTTCTGAGCGGCCGGGGCAGGACGCAGCCGAGCCTGCTGGAGCCGTTCCCCCTGCGCCTGCAGCTCAGCTTGCTGCTGAAAGCCCCGGAGTTGCTGCTGCACCACAGACTAATGAGAGTGAACCCCAAGCCCAGCCTGCAGCCCAGGAGCCCACTATGGCTGCAACAACCCCAGAGAAGCCCTGCTTGGCTGAACCGGTCCAGAAGAGGCCTTGCTTGGCCGATAAAGACACGGTGGATTCTGGCACAGTGCTGGAGCTGCCTGCGCTGGTAGAGGCAGGTACAGGGGTGCAGAGCAGTCGCCTGGAAACACCAGTCACTACGGCAGAGCAGGGGACGGGGAGACATGGAGATCGAGAACGAGCCCATGTTTAAAGTACCAAATAAGAGGAAAAAACGAGGTAAGGGACAAGGGAGCAAACAAGCCAAAAAAGACATTGAAGTAGATGATAAGGAATCAGACAGTGACGACTATATGTCAGACTCCGCTTTTAATTTTGGCTCTCAGGAAGAACAGCTATCAGTTGTACACAGTGCTGAAATCATAAAAGAATTCTTAAGAAACACCAAGCGGCAGAAAAATGTTGTGGTAAGGGAATATTTCCCAGATCCGATGCAGTTTATTCATGATGTTAAACATTTTAGAAGAGAAGGAGCTTTTGATGATTTTGAAGTCTATCGACTGAGGAAACTGATCACTAAAGTAAACAAAGAAATTTCCAATGATGACTAGTAGAGTGCTTGGTGTGTTTTATGCTACAATGATTTTCATAATCTGCTTGTTTTATCTACACTATTTTTTAATGGCTGGGATTCAAGTTGCGAGTCTGAACATCAATGGAGCAAGAAAACACGAAAAGAGAGTAAAGTTATATGAACTAGTGAAACAGAAACATATCGATGTAACCTTCTTACAGGAGACACATAGTGATGTCAATAACGCTGCTGATTGGGTGAAGGAATGGGATGGGCTGGCAATTTTAAGTCACAATACATCACTTAGTGGCAGGCTCGCCTTACTGTTTGCTCGCAATTTTATCCCTACTTCTTACACAGTAGAAGAGGTTTTAAATGGGAGGCTTTTAAAAGTGAAAGCTTTTTATGAGAATGAGGTATTTATTTTTATTTGTGTTTATGCTCCCACCAGTGCAGTGGAGAGAATGGGTTTTTAGATAAGTTAAACAATGTAATGGCTAACAGCAGCACTGCTGATATTTTAATTTTGGGTGGGGATTTTAACTGCACAACTGACAACCTAGACAGGAACCACGTAGAACCTCATGTGGCCTCCCGTAAGCGCCTGTGGGAGATGATGGAGGCTCACGAATTAAGTGATATATGGAGAACTTTAAATAAAAATCAGAGACAGTACACATGGGCCGACTCTATAGACAACACATTCTCCCTGGCAAGATTGGATCGGTTTTATGGTTTTAAACATCAACTGACGTTTTTTACAAAATGTTTTATTGTTCCAGTAGGCATCTCTGATCACAGCATGGTGCAGTGTATTATCAGTAAAAAAATGTAAAGCCAAGGAATGCCTACTGGCATTTCAACACTGCACTTTTAGAAGATACTAATTTTAGAGAATCCTTTATTTATTTCTGGAATGGTCTTAAATCAGAGAAGGGGTTTTTTAGTTCTATACAACAGTGGTGGGATGTGGTCAAAGCACAAATTAAAGCATTTTGTCAACAGCACACTCTTAACGTCATGAGAGACATTGTCAGATCCCTGAAAGCTCTGGAGATAGAAATAGTGGAATTCCAGTGTTCGGAGACCACAGGAGATCGAGGGCATACTGAAGCCCTCAAAAGTAAAAAGACATAATGAATGACCTGTTGGGCATTACAGCACAGGGGGCGCTGGTCCACTCACGCTTTAAAAGCGTGACTGAGATGGATGCTCCTTCCAAGTTCTTCTTTGGTCTAGAGCAAAAGAATGGACAGAAAAGATTCATACATGCTGTGTGAACAGAATCAGGGAATCTCCTAACAGAGCCCACTGAAATTCGCAAGCAGACAGTCAGCTTCTACTCGAAGCTGTACAGCAGTGAGTGGTCAGGGGCATAGATGGTGGAGGAGAGCTTCCTTAAAAACCTGCCAAAACTTTCAGAGCAAGCGGCCAGAGAAATGGACAGAGAGCTGACACTAGGAGAGCTCTGTGAGGCTCTCCAGGGCATGGAGAATGGAAGGACGCCAGGCATAGATGGTCTCCCTGTAGAGTTCTACAAAGCCTTCTGGGCAGTAATAGGGCAGGATGTGCTAGAGGTTTTGCATGACAGCGTGAAGGGAGGTGAGCTCCCGTTGAGCTGCAGGAGAGCCGTCTTGACCCTACTGCCAAAAAAGGGAGACCTGACATACCTGAAGAACTGGCGCCCAGTCTCATTACTGTGCACTGACTGCAAGCTGCTTTCAAAAGCATTAGCTTCAAGACTGGCCAAGGTAATGGAGCAAATCATTCACCACGACCAGACGTACTGTGTGCCTGGCAGGTCTATATTTGATAATGTATACCTAATTCGTGACATTTTGGACGTCTCCAGACTATTGGACTTAAAGACTGGTCTTATTTTTTTAGATCAGGAAAAGGCTTTTGACCGGGTTGAACATGAATACTTGTGGAAGGTGCTAGAAACCTTTGGGTTCAACCCAGGTTTCATAGCCATGATCAGGATGTCGTACAGTGAAATTGAGAGTGTACTGAAGGTTAATGGTGGTTTATGTGCCCCTTTTTATAGTTTACAGAGGTATAAGACAAGGCTGTTCTCTGTCGGGCATGCTGTACACTTTAGCAATTGAACCTCTATTATGCAAAATGAGAGACCAACTCTCTGGTTTTAACATACCTCACTCCAGCGCTTCACTCTGTCTCTCAGCATATGCAGATGACCTGGTTGTAATGGTAGGAGCACAGACGGATGTAAATATTTTAATGGATATTTTAAAAGACTTTGAGATTTTATTATCTGCTAAGGTCAACTGGGCCAAAAGTGAAGCCATACTGGTTGGAGAGTGGGGTAGTGGGCAGCCCACACTACCAGGAGGCTTGGTATGGAAAAAAGGTGGTTTTAAATACTTGGGTATCTACCTGGGCAGCATTGAGTTTTTAATTAAAAATTGGGAGGGCATGTTCGAATTTGTAAAGGGCAGACTGAGCAGGTGGAAGTGGCTGGTCCCAAAGATGTCTTACAGGGGGTGAACGCTGGTCATCAACAACCTAGCAGCATCATCCCTGTGGCACAAGCTGGCATGTGTGGATCCACCGCCAAACATCCAGGCCCTGCTAGTGGACTTCTTCTGGAATGGCCTACATTGGATTCCTCAAAGTGTCCTTCATCTGCCTAAGGAGGAGGGGGGGCAGAGGCTGGTCCAGTTGGCCAGCATAACTGCAGCCTTCCGTCTCCAGTTCATCCAGAGACTCCTCACTGGACCTAGGAATTTAGTATGGAGAGCAGCAGCCTATGGACTGTTACGCATGGCAGGAGGACTGGGGTTAGACAGAACTTTGTTTTTAATGGACACAAGAATGCTGGACATTACTAGACTACCGGATTTTTATCGTGGGCTTTTTAAAAATTGGAACTATTTCAAAAAACAAAATAAGGGTGCAGAACATTACACTGGCTGCTGGAAGAACCCCTGGTTTACGGTGGGCGATTGGACATCTCTGGTGTGACGACTCCTGCACTGTCTAGGGTTCTGGTCTCCTCAAGGATCTTGACAC
>CM042540.1:29466268-29468768 GCA_023630585.1 Cranoglanis bouderius
TAAAGTTGAGTGTTCATTGCAGTTAAATGCTGTTGGTGGGTCACATGATAGTCATGTGATCAAGAGTTTGAGGTAAAATGTGCAGCCATAATAAACTGTTGTATAACTATGAAGTGCTCACGACCAAAAGTGTGTGCAATTTCTGTGAGGACTTTTCTATTGCTTCTGCAGCTGTAATTTCTTACTTTAGAAAATAAATTGATATTAAAGGGAAAACGGTTATTTATTTTGTTCTGAATGTGTGTTTCTGATGAACAGCCACTGAGGTCAGAGGTTTGGATTAATTAGTTACCCGTTCCATTTAGAAGTGATCCAAACACTTTAACATGAAAACTCAGAATTCATTTTTGTGATTTATGTTGTGAGACACTATTTCCTGTTCTCGTGTACGGTTGGGGATCCAACTAGAAAATACAGGTAAAAGTGCTTATTATCAGCGTTGGCTGCGTTGAAGTGAATGTGTTAATCATAAAATTTAAAATAAATAAATAAAAATTGTGAAATGTAAAGTGCTACTTTGGACAAGTTTGTTATAAATTATCATTTGAAAATATAGATGATGATAATGATGAAGTTGATGATTATTCCCCTAATTATTCCCCTAAACTGAAGGTGCGTAGGCACCTTATTGTTCTACCTTTTCTTCTTCTTCTGGCTAGGGTGTCTATAGCAGCCCATAGAACTGTCCGGTAAAAAGTTGTGAAATTTGGTACACTGATTGGGGAAGGTTAAGGAACATTCTGACCAAATATGGACCAAGTGCTGCTAACGCTCTAGCGCCACCATCGGGTCAAATTGGGACCTAATTTGGAATTATGTTTATAGTTATAACATTAGTTACCGCCTAATTAGATTTTCCACCATCTTTGATTTTGTCAAAAACTTTTTTGTTTTTCATTACTCCTCCAACAAATTTTTGTCCAGTCAACACCAAATTTGGCTCACATCATCTTCAAATTAAGCCTCACAAAGGTTTTTAAAAAGTTGAATAATCCAAACCGTTGTAACGAATTGAATCACATTTCTCCACCAATTTAATGTAATGAATTAAATTGCATTTCTCCACCAATTTAATGTAATGAATTAGTTCAAATGGGTGAAATATATCTGTATATCTAATCAAAGCGTGTTATGATTAGTCATCAATATACAGAGAACAGCAGAGTAGCCAGCCTCACGCTCCGCCAGAAAGCAGAAGACAAGAGTGCCGCAAACAGAAGAGAAGTCGAATTGAACTCGGAGAGCGTGCGGTCGGGTAAGTGTTTTGGACAATGTCAATCCACGCCCCCCATCCAGGCGACCGGCGAATCCGGTAGCTGGATCTGTTGGTGGGATGAACTCTCTTTGTCTGGTCTCAG
Organism: Cranoglanis bouderius; assembly: GCA_023630585.1. NCBI lineage: Eukaryota > Metazoa > Chordata > Actinopteri > Siluriformes > Cranoglanididae > Cranoglanis > Cranoglanis bouderius. The sequence goes on from CM042540.1 coordinate 29,467,627, forward strand.
ACCTGAATTTGCATGTCAAGTGTGTGGAGCTGGTTTAAACTGTATCATTATGAATTATAGGAAAAAGGATGAAATAATGTATCCCATCTTATTATGATATGCATCATCAATTGGAGCATCAAGGACGTATTAATCTAGATACTCAGATTCGATGTGATTGGAGAATATTAAACAGTGATAGATCCTTATACAGGGTTATAGGCATTTAAGCATGGTTACAGACATATAAACTTATATTCTAAATTAAAACTACAAACTCATATATTCGCTGGGTTACACAGGAATACATCAATATACATGCACACATGAATCATCAATACTATTTGGCATTAAATAAAATTACATATAATTACATGTTACATTCAAGAAAGCTTGTCCCACTGTGTGAGTAAGCTCTGTGTGTGTGTGTGTGTGCGTGTGTTTGTGAGTTTGTGTGTGTGTGTGTCAGAAAGTTTGTCGTTAGCATTCCAAAGGCATCTGGAGGAAGGAGAGGGTCGGTCACAGAGATCTCCTTTGAAGTGACTTAGGAGTGTTGAGTTCTCCTAGTCAGCCTGGAGCCGAGAATTGTGATTTACAAGGAGAGGGCAGAAGCTAAAAGCTTTGCTAAGCCCAGGTTGATTCAAAATTAGTTTGATACCGTCCAGACATTCCACCGCTTACCCGTATTGGGCCAACGAATCGGGCAGCAAAGCCACCAAACATGACGGAGACTGTATCTCAGCAACACGACTTTGCGCACGGGCACAAAACTTGTGTAATAAATACCATGACCATGCTACTGTCTCCCTGTCTCCTGTCTAAAGAGCCATCTTGTGTATTGAGATTATTTTGTGTAGCTTTCTCATAATCTTCTCATATAATCTTAAATAATCATATTAAAAAGCATACAACATTATTTACCTGATTTCACTTTTTATGCTAGGCCTGGCTTTTACTCTACACATTGGCTTAAACTCCTCTACTCCCTAATACTTAGACTCCCCTCTTACATTCCACTGCACATCATCACCACACCTGGACGCACTCCATCTATACATCTGTTTACACCCCTCTAAACAGGTAAATGATCTGTACTTATATAATGCCTTTTTAACCTGTAGTGATCTCTACAAAATCCTTTTTCTCTATCTCAAACATTCACA
>CM042540.1:29468868-29493868 GCA_023630585.1 Cranoglanis bouderius
ACAAGCGAGGGGGCGATCTGGACCCTCTCATTATACTGGGGAACAACCTGAGGTGATACCGGTCCTATCACCGATGGACTCCCCATGTCCTGTCTCTGGGGGTGAATTACAAGGCGGTCTCTTGCCGGAACCCCTATTTGGCCAAGGCAGCATGAGTAAGGAACATACTTACCGAGTTGAAGAAGAAGGGCTATATAAATAAGAAACAGGAAACTTACCTCATGGGACCCGACAATCCACGCGCCAGATATTTCTACCTTCTTCCGAAAATACACAAGGAAAAACAGTCGTGGAGTATCCCCTTCGAGATGCCGCCAGGCCGTCCCATAGTCTCTGACTTTGTGGAAGTGAGAGCGTGTGCCACAGCAGAATACATTGAACACTTTCTTAATCCGATTAGCACCAGACACCCCAGTTACGTCAAAAGACACCTATGATTTCATAGGAAAAATAAAAAATATATTACTTCCTCCTGACTGCCTCCTGTTTACTGTAGACATAGATAGTCTCTATACTAACATCGAGACACCGGCAGGACTGGAAGCAGTCAGTGAATGGTTCACTAGGCACCCAGACAGAAATAGACCTGAGGAAGAACTATTGAAATTGCTGGAAATGAAACTCACCAAAAACGAATTTTGAATTCGATTCTAAGTATTATCTCCAGGTCAAGGGTACAGCTATGGGAAAGAGGTTCGCCCCCTCCTATGCCAACATTTTCATGGCGCGATGGGAGGAAGCAGCATTGGCTGCTTGGCACACTAAACCCTTACATTATTATAGATTTTTGGATGACATCTGGGGAGTCTGGGCTGGTACCGAGGATGAATTTGAACAATTCGCCAATCATCTGAATCATTTTCATCGATCCATCAACATCAAGTACACCCTACACAAAACAGAAGTAAATTTTCTGGATACCGTAACCTACAAGGGGGAGAATTTCTCTGAAACACACAAACTGGATGTCAAGGTCTATTTCAAGGACACTGATACACATGCCTTGCTGTTTAAATCTAGCTATCATCCCAAACATACATTTAAAGGCATTGTTAAGTCTCAACTGCAGAGATTTCATAGAATTTGCACCCAACCTGACGAATTCCGGAATGCCACAAAAACCCTTTTCCAGGCACTCCGGAAACAGGGGATACTCCCGATCCTTCCTAAGGGGCTGCCTGAAAAAGTTCCTCACTAGTAAGGAGGGACTGACGAGAGAGACATTATCCCGTTGATCACCACCTTTTCGAGAGGTAGTGTGATTTTGAACAAAATGCTGAAAAGCAATTTCAATAAGTTTTTGACTGATGCCCGAGTGCTGGACAATCATAAGATCATTTCGGCCTACAGAAAAAACAGGAATTTGAAAGACTTATTAGTCCGTAGTAGGTTGCCCACATTGCAGAGGACCAAGAGTAGGTCCACCCCACTCAGTGAATTTAGACCTAAACGTTGGATAACAAATCCACAAACAAAAATGGTTTTTAGTATTTGGCCAGCCCTGAAACATGACGTCTCCAACTGCATATACCTAATTTATTGCACAAAATGTGGTTTACAATATGTGGGGGAGACTAGGAATACCTTGGCGACCAGAATGACACAACACCGATACAATATTAATCACAAAAAAGAATCCCACACCCTCATTGTCCAGCACTTCATAAGGCATGGCCTTGCATCCCTTAAGGTCATGGGGTTACAGTACAACAGGTTGTGGACCCACAACATGAGGAAAAGGATAGAGAAGGACTGGATAAACAAACTAAGCTCTATGCATCCATGGGGACTTAATGAACAGTTTGAGGGTGATATAGATGATGGGTACAATCTAACTACAACATGGAAGGGGAGTGGCTGTGATTAATGACTTGGGGTAGGCCGGTGCACAACGTAGGCTCCGGGCTTGTTTGGGTCTGAGTTTCAAACCCCCCCCCCCCCCCCCCCCCCAAACAATAACCCTAACCTTTACTTCTTACCTTAATCCCCTAGCCCCACCCCAATCCTAAGCCTAATCCCTAACCCTTACCCCTAACCCCTAACCCTAACCCTAATCCCAACCCTCCTAATCCTAACCCTAACCCCACTACCCTCAACCCTAACCCTAATCCCCTAACCCTTACCACCTAACCCTAACCCTAACCGTCCTAACCCTAATCCCCTAACCCTAACCCTAACCGTCCTAACCCTAATCCCCTAACCCTTACCACCTAACCCTAACCCTAATCTCCTAACCCTAGTTCCCTAACCCTAACCCTAACTCCCCTAACCCTAACCCCCCTAATCCTAACCCTAACCATTACCCCAACCCTAACCCTAACTTCCTAACCCTATCCCCCTAACCCCCTAACCTTAACCCTTACCCTAATCCTTATTCTTGGGCCCAGACGTAGATTGGCCTTGGGCCTCGGCCATTTTCCCTAACCCTAATCCAGCGAGTGCCACCCTTGGTCAGTAGGTTTACAGCCATCTGTGCATCTCCCACGAACCTGGAAAACAGAACAACTCCTACTTGGAGATTAAACACCAATCCATGAGGGGTTTCAAAAAAATCAATCAAAAAAATATTAAATTAAACATACTTACCTGGATTGTTCACTTACCTGGGGTTTAATTGCCTGTAAAAGAAAACAGAAACGAAAACATTTTTTGAAAAGGAAGATTTTATTATATTTTTTTTAAAAAAACAATTCTTTTTCTCTTTGCCTTTAAAATATAAAAGGATTAAAAAATATTTTTTCTAAGGAAATATGTAGATTCGAATCAATATATTCCTGTTGCTTTAGAAGGAGCATTTTTCAAATCTTGGGGGTGGGGCCTCACCTGAGTAGAGCAGTTGCTTTGGAAAAGGCATTTTTCAAAATTTCAGGGGCGGAGCCTCGTGTGGGCAGAGTTTATAAGGAGCAGCTGCAGGGATCCCACTCATTTGAGAGACAGAATAGCTGAGAGCAACATCAGAGACAGTGATCTATTTAACATTATCCTTTTTCCACCTAAATTAAGTGTTATTGACTCATTTTCTTTCTTTCTCCAGATCATTCGAGTTTATTTCCATTTTCTCCCAAACTAATTAATTATTTTGATTTATTTTCCTCTGCTTTTTTTCTTTTTTTTCCCCCTTTTTTTTCCCCCCAAACTAACTGTTTGTTGCTTTAATTCCCCTTTCCCCTTTATTTTTTCAACAACAACAAAAGTTTTTTTTGAATTCTTACATGGGAATCTGTCATACACTCTAATTTTGAGTTTCATAAAAGATTCCAAAGCTCAATTCATTTTTTACGGCAAGTCTGTGCCTGATGAAGGTTTACTCAAACCGAAACGTTGCAACGGACTTGCCACTGAGAGATAAAATGTTTTACCGCGGTCAACAACGTTCCAGGTGGGGAAGACAATTTCCCCAGCCTGATGAGCACTGGAATTATCATGTTAGACGTTACAGGCATGAATTGCCTCACGCTTCTAATAATTGGGTGAGGCTGGACAGATACCAGTGGCCTTACCAACAACAATCTGTGGGAAACAGACAAATTCATTTTCCTGAAAAAAGGAACAATGACAATTTTTGGAAACATGGGGAACGCTTTCCACGGCGTACCCAACACCACACTTACATTGACCCTACATCTTGGGGTCCTCGTGGCAGACATTTTGCTGCTGCCAAAAATAAAGAGCCCATACAGAAACGGGGGCAATTGAATAAAACAGGCAACAATCAAAATAACAAAAGGACACAAAAATATCAGAGAGACCGGGGCATTGAGCAAAACCGGGGAGGCCCGGAATATGAGAAATTTAGAGCCCTTGTGAGAAAATTATTTGAACTGTTGCGATCACTCCACCACCTGGAAAAAATCTCTACACATTCAGATACCGAACCACCAACTTTCTCAAGGCTCACACGGTACCTTACAGGGGTGGTGAAGCCAGCCAATATGACGTCCCGAACTAAGTCTCTTCTGGAAGGCAATGCAAAAAATTGGTCTTATACCACACGCCTCATTCTGCAAGACCACTATGAATCACATGTAGAGCAGGAGAGCGGGACATTGCTGGACATGATGATTGAGGATTGGAGGTCCGCACTAAAAATTGCAGAAAAGTGGTATCGAAAAAGATATGCAAAGAAATGCACGGAGGGACCAATTACAAGGGTGGAGGCTCTTCTAAAAGCATTAGGGGATAAACCAGAGAGCCGGGAAGAAAATGTCGGGATTGAAGACACCCCAGGGCGGACGAGACCTCCTGTGGAAGAGGATTTCCCACCCTTATCACGAGGCGTTGGGACCCCTTCCCTGGGGGCGGCCGAAGTGGGACCACTCTCCTCCCGACCACTCTCCTCCCTTCCCCTTGCATTGCCACAAAGGGAGTCTAGACAAACCACTAAAAGTCAGAGAATCACTACGCAGGGTTCCAAGCGGGCTAATCCAGGGGTTGTCCATGCGGACACCCACCCGGAGCTGTCGGAAATACAGCCATGCCCCAACACGCAGGAAATAACTCCGCCGCTTATTCAGGAGCCGCGGAGAGAGATACGGCGTGGGTCACTACCATTGGTGGAGGTTCACGCGGAAATTGACATCTCTGGACCAAACGAGGGAACCGATCTGGACCCTCTCATTATACTGGGGGAACAACCTGAGGTGATACCGGTCCTATCACCGATGGACTCCCCATGTCCTGTCTCTGGGGGTGAATTACAAGGCGGTCTCTTGCCGGAACCCCTATTTGGCCAAGGCAGCATGAGTAAGGAACATACTTACCGAGTTGAAGAAGAAGGGCTATATAAATAAGAAACAGGAAACTTACCTCATGGGACCCGACAATCCACGCGCCAGATATTTCTACCTTCTTCCGAAAATACACAAGGAAAAACAGTCGTGGAGTATCCCCTTCGAGATGCCGCCAGGCCGTCCCATAGTCTCTGACTGTGGAAGTGAGACGTGTGCCACAGCAGAATACATTGAACACTTTCTTAATCCGATTAGCACCAGACACCCCAGTTACGTCAAAGACACCTATGATTTCATAGGAAAAATAAAAAATATATTACTTCCTCCTGACTGCCTCCTGTTTACTGTAGACATAGATAGTCTCTATACTAACATCGAGACACCGGCAGGACTGGAAGCAGTCAGTGAATGGTTCACTAGGCACCCAGACAGAAATAGACCTGAGGAAGAACTATTGAAATTGCTGGAAATCAATCTCACCAAAAACGATTTTGAATTCGATTCTAAGTATTATCTCCAGGTCAAGGGTACAGCTATGGGAAAGAGGTTCGCCCCCTCCTATGCCAACATTTTCATGGCGCGATGGGAGGAAGCAGCATTGGCTGCTTGGCACACTAAACCCTTACATTATTATAGATTTTTGGATGACATCTGGGGAGTCTGGGCTGGTACCGAGGATGAATTTGAACAATTCGCCAATCATCTGAATCATTTTCATCGATCCATCAACATCAAGTACACCCTACACAAAACAGAAGTAAATTTTCTGGATACCGTAACCTACAAGGGGGAGAATTTCTCTGAAACACACAAACTGGATGTCAAGGTCTATTTCAAGGACACTGATACACATGCCTTGCTGTTTAAATCTAGCTATCATCCCAAACATACATTTAAAGGCATTGTTAAGTCTCAACTGCAGAGATTTCATAGAATTTGCACCCAACCTGACGAATTCCGGAATGCCACAAAAACCCTTTTCCAGGCACTCCGGAAACGGGGATACTCCCGATCCTTCCTAAGGGGCTGCCTGAAAAAGTTCCTCACTAGTAAGGAGGACGACGAGAGAGACATTATCCCGTTGATCACCACCTTTTCGAGAGGTAGTGTGATTTTGAACAAAATGCTGAAAAGCAATTTCAATAAGTTTTTGACTGATGCCCGAGTGCTGGACAATCATAAGATCATTTCGGCCTACAGAAAAAACAGGAATTTGAAAGACTTATTAGTCCGTAGTAGGTTGCCCACATTGCAGAGGACCAAGAGTAGGTCCACCCCACTCAGTGAATTTAGACCTAAACGTTGGATAACAAATCCACAAACAAAAATGGTTTTTAGTATTTGGCCAGCCCTGAAACATGACGTCTCCAACTGCATATACCTAATTTATTGCACAAAATGTGGTTTACAATATGTGGGGGAGACTAGGAATACCTTGGCGACCAGAATGACACAACACCGATACAATATTAATCACAAAAAAGAATCCCACACCCTCATTGTCCAGCACTTCATAAGGCATGGCCTTGCATCCCTTAAGGTCATGGGGTTACAGTACAACAGGTTGTGGACCCACAACATGAGGAAAAGGATAGAGAAGGACTGGATAAACAAACTAAGCTCTATGCATCCATGGGGACTTAATGAACAGTTGAGGGTGATATAGATGATGGGTACATCTAACTACAACATGGAACGGGAGTGGCTGTGATTAATGACCTGGGGTAGGCCGGTGCACAACGTAGGCTCCGGGCTTGTTTGGGTCTGAGTTTCAAACCCCCCCCCCCCCCCCCCCCCAAACAATAACCCTAACCTTTACTTCTTACCTTAACCCCCTAGCCCCACCCCAATCCTAAGCCTAATCCCTAACCCTTACCCCTAACCCTAACCCCTAACCCTAACCCTAATCCCAACCCTCCTAATCCTAACCCTAACCCCACTACCCTCAACCCTAACCCTAATCCCCTAACCCTTACCACCTAACCCTAACCCTAACCGTCCTAACCCTAATCCCCTAACCCTAACCCTAACCGTCCTAACCCTAATCCCCTAACCCTTACCACCTAACCCTAACCCTAATCTCCTAACCCTAGTTCCCTAACCCTAACCCTAACTCCCCTAACCCTAACCCCCCTAATCCTAACCCTAACCATTACCCCAACCCTAACCCTAACTTCCTAACCCTATCCCCCTAACCCCCTAACCTTAACCCTTACCCTAATCCTTATTCTTGGGCCCAGACGTAGATTGGCCTTGGGCCTCGGCCATTTTCCCTAACCCTAATCCAGCGAGTGCCACCCTTGGTCAGTAGGTTTACAGCCATCTGTGCATCTCCCACGAACCTGGAAAACAGAACAACTCCTACTTGGAGATTAAACACCAATCCATGAGGGGTTTCAAAAAAATCAATCAAAAAAATATTAAATTAAACATACTTACCTGGATTGTTCACTTACCTGGGGTTTAATTGCCTGTAAAAGAAAACAGAAACGAAAACATTTTTTGAAAAGGAAGATTTTATTATATTTTTTTTAAAAAAACAATTCTTTTTCTCTTTGCCTTTAAAATATAAAAGGATTAAAAAATATTTTTTCTAAGGAAATATGTAGATTCGAATCAATATATTCCTGTTGCTTTAGAAGGAGCATTTTTCAAATCTTGGGGGTGGGGCCTCACCTGAGTAGAGCAGTTGCTTTGGAAAAGGCATTTTTCAAAATTTCAGGGGCGGAGCCTCGTGTGGGCAGAGTTTATAAGGAGCAGCTGCAGGGATCCCACTCATTTGAGAGACAGAATAGCTGAGAGCAACATCAGAGACAGTGATCTATTTAACATTATCCTTTTTCCACCTAAATTAAGTGTTATTGACTCATTTTCTTTCTTTCTCCAGATCATTCGAGTTTATTTCCATTTTCTCCCAAACTAATTAATTATTTTGATTTATTTTCCTCTGCTTTTTTTCTTTTTTTTCCCCCTTTTTTTTCCCCCCAAACTAACTGTTTGTTGCTTTAATTCCCCTTTCCCCTTTATTTTTTCAACAACAACAAAAGTTTTTTTTGAATTCTTACATGGGAATCTGTCATACACTCTAATTTTGAGTTTCATAAAAGATTCCAAAGCTCAATTCATTTTTTACGGCAAGTCTGTGCCTGATGAAGGTTTACTCAAACCGAAACGTTGCAACGGACTTGCCACTGAGAGATAAAATGTTTTACCGCGGTCAACAACGTTCCAGGTGGGGAAGACAATTTCCCCAGCCTGATGAGCACTGGAATTATCATGTTAGACGTTACAGGCATGAATTGCCTCACGCTTCTAATAATTGGGTGAGGCTGGACAGATACCAGTGGCCTTACCAACAACAATCTGTGGGAAACAGACAAATTCATTTTCCTGAAAAAAGGAACAATGACAATTTTTGGAAACATGGGGAACGCTTTCCACGGCGTACCCAACACCACACTTACATTGACCCTACATCTTGGGGTCCTCGTGGCAGACATTTTGCTGCTGCCAAAAATAAAGAGCCCATACAGAAACGGGGGCAATTGAATAAAACAGGCAACAATCAAAATAACAAAAGGACACAAAAATATCAGAGAGACCGGGGCATTGAGCAAAACCGGGGAGGCCCGGAATATGAGAAATTTAGAGCCCTTGTGAGAAAATTATTTGAACTGTTGCGATCACTCCACCACCTGGAAAAAATCTCTACACATTCAGATACCGAACCACCAACTTTCTCAAGGCTCACACGGTACCTTACAGGGGTGGTGAAGCCAGCCAATATGACGTCCCGAACTAAGTCTCTTCTGGAAGGCAATGCAAAAAATTGGTCTTATACCACACGCCTCATTCTGCAAGACCACTATGAATCACATGTAGAGCAGGAGAGCGGGACATTGCTGGACATGATGATTGAGGATTGGAGGTCCGCACTAAAAATTGCAGAAAAGTGGTATCGAAAAAGATATGCAAAGAAATGCACGGAGGGACCAATTACAAGGGTGGAGGCTCTTCTAAAAGCATTAGGGGATAAACCAGAGAGCCGGGAAGAAAATGTCGGGATTGAAGACACCCCAGGGCGGACGAGACCTCCTGTGGAAGAGGATTTCCCACCCTTATCACGAGGCGTTGGGACCCCTTCCCTGGGGGCGGCCGAAGTGGGACCACTCTCCTCCCGACCACTCTCCTCCCTTCCCCTTGCATTGCCACAAAGGGAGTCTAGACAAACCACTAAAAGTCAGAGAATCACTACGCAGGGTTCCAAGCGGGCTAATCCAGGGGTTGTCCATGCGGACACCCACCCGGAGCTGTCGGAAATACAGCCATGCCCCAACACGCAGGAAATAACTCCGCCGCTTATTCAGGAGCCGCGGAGAGAGATACGGCGTGGGTCACTACCATTGGTGGAGGTTCACGCGGAAATTGACATCTCTGGACCAAACGAGGGAACCGATCTGGACCCTCTCATTATACTGGGGGAACAACCTGAGGTGATACCGGTCCTATCACCGATGGACTCCCCATGTCCTGTCTCTGGGGGTGAATTACAAGGCGGTCTCTTGCCGGAACCCCTATTTGGCCAAGGCAGCATGAGTAAGGAACATACTTACCGAGTTGAAGAAGAAGGGCTATATAAATAAGAAACAGGAAACTTACCTCATGGGACCCGACAATCCACGCGCCAGATATTTCTACCTTCTTCCGAAAATACACAAGGAAAAACAGTCGTGGAGTATCCCCTTCGAGATGCCGCCAGGCCGTCCCATAGTCTCTGACTGTGGAAGTGAGACGTGTGCCACAGCAGAATACATTGAACACTTTCTTAATCCGATTAGCACCAGACACCCCAGTTACGTCAAAGACACCTATGATTTCATAGGAAAAATAAAAAATATATTACTTCCTCCTGACTGCCTCCTGTTTACTGTAGACATAGATAGTCTCTATACTAACATCGAGACACCGGCAGGACTGGAAGCAGTCAGTGAATGGTTCACTAGGCACCCAGACAGAAATAGACCTGAGGAAGAACTATTGAAATTGCTGGAAATCAATCTCACCAAAAACGATTTTGAATTCGATTCTAAGTATTATCTCCAGGTCAAGGGTACAGCTATGGGAAAGAGGTTCGCCCCCTCCTATGCCAACATTTTCATGGCGCGATGGGAGGAAGCAGCATTGGCTGCTTGGCACACTAAACCCTTACATTATTATAGATTTTTGGATGACATCTGGGGAGTCTGGGCTGGTACCGAGGATGAATTTGAACAATTCGCCAATCATCTGAATCATTTTCATCGATCCATCAACATCAAGTACACCCTACACAAAACAGAAGTAAATTTTCTGGATACCGTAACCTACAAGGGGGAGAATTTCTCTGAAACACACAAACTGGATGTCAAGGTCTATTTCAAGGACACTGATACACATGCCTTGCTGTTTAAATCTAGCTATCATCCCAAACATACATTTAAAGGCATTGTTAAGTCTCAACTGCAGAGATTTCATAGAATTTGCACCCAACCTGACGAATTCCGGAATGCCACAAAAACCCTTTTCCAGGCACTCCGGAAACGGGGATACTCCCGATCCTTCCTAAGGGGCTGCCTGAAAAAGTTCCTCACTAGTAAGGAGGACGACGAGAGAGACATTATCCCGTTGATCACCACCTTTTCGAGAGGTAGTGTGATTTTGAACAAAATGCTGAAAAGCAATTTCAATAAGTTTTTGACTGATGCCCGAGTGCTGGACAATCATAAGATCATTTCGGCCTACAGAAAAAACAGGAATTTGAAAGACTTATTAGTCCGTAGTAGGTTGCCCACATTGCAGAGGACCAAGAGTAGGTCCACCCCACTCAGTGAATTTAGACCTAAACGTTGGATAACAAATCCACAAACAAAAATGGTTTTTAGTATTTGGCCAGCCCTGAAACATGACGTCTCCAACTGCATATACCTAATTTATTGCACAAAATGTGGTTTACAATATGTGGGGGAGACTAGGAATACCTTGGCGACCAGAATGACACAACACCGATACAATATTAATCACAAAAAAGAATCCCACACCCTCATTGTCCAGCACTTCATAAGGCATGGCCTTGCATCCCTTAAGGTCATGGGGTTACAGTACAACAGGTTGTGGACCCACAACATGAGGAAAAGGATAGAGAAGGACTGGATAAACAAACTAAGCTCTATGCATCCATGGGGACTTAATGAACAGTTGAGGGTGATATAGATGATGGGTACATCTAACTACAACATGGAACGGGAGTGGCTGTGATTAATGACCTGGGGTAGGCCGGTGCACAACGTAGGCTCCGGGCTTGTTTGGGTCTGAGTTTCAAAACCCCCCCCCCAAACAATAACCCTAACCTTTACTTCTTACCTTAACCCCCTAGCCCCACCCCAATCCTAAGCCTAATCCCTAACCCTTACCCCTAACCCTAACCCCTAACCCTAATCCCAACCCTCCTAATCCTAACCCTAACCCCACTACCCTCAACCCTAACCCTAATCCCCTAACCCTTACCACCTAACCCTAACCCTAACCGTCCTAACCCTAATCCCCTAACCCTAACCCTAACCGTCCTAACCCTAATCCCCTAACCCTTACCACCTAACCCTAACCCTAATCTCCTAACCCTAGTTCCCTAACCCTAACCCTAACTCCCCTAACCCTAACCCCCCTAATCCTAACCCTAACCATTACCCCAACCCTAACCCTAACTTCCTAACCCTATCCCCCTAACCCCCTAACCTTAACCCTTACCCTAATCCTTATTCTTGGGCCCAGACGTAGATTGGCCTTGGGCCTCGGCCATTTTCCCTAACCCTAATCCAGCGAGTGCCACCCTTGGTCAGTAGGTTTACAGCCATCTGTGCATCTCCCACGAACCTGGAAAACAGAACAACTCCTACTTGGAGATTAAACACCAATCCATGAGGGGTTTCAAAAAAATCAATCAAAAAAATATTAAATTAAACATACTTACCTGGATTGTTCACTTACCTGGGGTTTAATTGCCTGTAAAAGAAAACAGAAACGAAAACATTTTTTGAAAAGGAAGATTTTATTATATTTTTTTTAAAAAAACAATTCTTTTTCTCTTTGCCTTTAAAATATAAAAGGATTAAAAAATATTTTTTCTAAGGAAATATGTAGATTCGAATCAATATATTCCTGTTGCTTTAGAAGGAGCATTTTTCAAATCTTGGGGGTGGGGCCTCACCTGAGTAGAGCAGTTGCTTTGGAAAAGGCATTTTTCAAAATTTCAGGGGCGGAGCCTCGTGTGGGCAGAGTTTATAAGGAGCAGCTGCAGGGATCCCACTCATTTGAGAGACAGAATAGCTGAGAGCAACATCAGAGACAGTGATCTATTTAACATTATCCTTTTTCCACCTAAATTAAGTGTTATTGACTCATTTTCTTTCTTTCTCCAGATCATTCGAGTTTATTTCCATTTTCTCCCAAACTAATTAATTATTTTGATTTATTTTCCTCTGCTTTTTTTCTTTTTTTTCCCCCTTTTTTTTCCCCCCAAACTAACTGTTTGTTGCTTTAATTCCCCTTTCCCCTTTATTTTTTCAACAACAACAAAAGTTTTTTTTGAATTCTTACATGGGAATCTGTCATACACTCTAATTTTGAGTTTCATAAAAGATTCCAAAGCTCAATTCATTTTTTACGGCAAGTCTGTGCCTGATGAAGGTTTACTCAAACCGAAACGTTGCAACGGACTTGCCACTGAGAGATAAAATGTTTTACCGCGGTCAACAACGTTCCAGGTGGGGAAGACAATTTCCCCAGCCTGATGAGCACTGGAATTATCATGTTAGACGTTACAGGCATGAATTGCCTCACGCTTCTAATAATTGGGTGAGGCTGGACAGATACCAGTGGCCTTACCAACAACAATCTGTGGGAAACAGACAAATTCATTTTCCTGAAAAAAGGAACAATGACAATTTTTGGAAACATGGGGAACGCTTTCCACGGCGTACCCAACACCACACTTACATTGACCCTACATCTTGGGGTCCTCGTTGCAGACATTTTGCTGCTGCCAAAAATAAAGAGCCCATACAGAAACGGGGGCAATTGAATAAAACAGGCAACAATCAAAATAACAAAAGGACACAAAAATATCAGAGAGACCGGGGCATTGAGCAAAACCGGGGAGGCCCGGAATATGAGAAATTTAGAGCCCTTGTGAGAAAATTATTTGAACTGTTGCGATCACTCCACCACCTGGAAAAAATCTCTACACATTCAGATACCGAACCACCAACTTTCTCAAGGCTCACACGGTACCTTACAGGGGTGGTGAAGCCAGCCAATATGACGTCCCGAACTAAGTCTCTTCTGGAAGGCAATGCAAAAAATTGGTCTTATACCACACGCCTCATTCTGCAAGACCACTATGAATCACATGTAGAGCAGGAGAGCGGGACATTGCTGGACATGATGATTGAGGATTGGAGGTCCGCACTAAAAATTGCAGAAAAGTGGTATCGAAAAAGATATGCAAAGAAATGCACGGAGGGACCAATTACAAGGGTGGAGGCTCTTCTAAAAGCATTAGGGGATAAACCAGAGAGCCGGGAAGAAAATGTCGGGATTGAAGACACCCCAGGGCGGACGAGACCTCCTGTGGAAGAGGATTTCCCACCCTTATCACGAGGCGTTGGGACCCCTTCCCTGGGGGCGGCCGAAGTGGGACCACTCTCCTCCCGACCACTCTCCTCCCTTCCCCTTGCATTGCCACAAAGGGAGTCTAGACAAACCACTAAAAGTCAGAGAATCACTACGCAGGGTTCCAAGCGGGCTAATCCAGGGGTTGTCCATGCGGACACCCACCCGGAGCTGTCGGAAATACAGCCATGCCCCAACACGCAGGAAATAACTCCGCCGCTTATTCAGGAGCCGCGGAGAGAGATACGGCGTGGGTCACTACCATTGGTGGAGGTTCACGCGGAAATTGACATCTCTGGACCAAACGAGGGAACCGATCTGGACCCTCTCATTATACTGGGGGAACAACCTGAGGTGATACCGGTCCTATCACCGATGGACTCCCCATGTCCTGTCTCTGGGGGTGAATTACAAGGCGGTCTCTTGCCGGAACCCCTATTTGGCCAAGGCAGCATGAGTAAGGAACATACTTACCGAGTTGAAGAAGAAGGGCTATATAAATAAGAAACAGGAAACTTACCTCATGGGACCCGACAATCCACGCGCCAGATATTTCTACCTTCTTCCGAAAATACACAAGGAAAAACAGTCGTGGAGTATCCCCTTCGAGATGCCGCCAGGCCGTCCCATAGTCTCTGACTGTGGAAGTGAGACGTGTGCCACAGCAGAATACATTGAACACTTTCTTAATCCGATTAGCACCAGACACCCCAGTTACGTCAAAGACACCTATGATTTCATAGGAAAAATAAAAAATATATTACTTCCTCCTGACTGCCTCCTGTTTACTGTAGACATAGATAGTCTCTATACTAACATCGAGACACCGGCAGGACTGGAAGCAGTCAGTGAATGGTTCACTAGGCACCCAGACAGAAATAGACCTGAGGAAGAACTATTGAAATTGCTGGAAATCAATCTCACCAAAAACGATTTTGAATTCGATTCTAAGTATTATCTCCAGGTCAAGGGTACAGCTATGGGAAAGAGGTTCGCCCCCTCCTATGCCAACATTTTCATGGCGCGATGGGAGGAAGCAGCATTGGCTGCTTGGCACACTAAACCCTTACATTATTATAGATTTTTGGATGACATCTGGGGAGTCTGGGCTGGTACCGAGGATGAATTTGAACAATTCGCCAATCATCTGAATCATTTTCATCGATCCATCAACATCAAGTACACCCTACACAAAACAGAAGTAAATTTTCTGGATACCGTAACCTACAAGGGGGAGAATTTCTCTGAAACACACAAACTGGATGTCAAGGTCTATTTCAAGGACACTGATACACATGCCTTGCTGTTTAAATCTAGCTATCATCCCAAACATACATTTAAAGGCATTGTTAAGTCTCAACTGCAGAGATTTCATAGAATTTGCACCCAACCTGACGAATTCCGGAATGCCACAAAAACCCTTTTCCAGGCACTCCGGAAACGGGGATACTCCCGATCCTTCCTAAGGGGCTGCCTGAAAAAGTTCCTCACTAGTAAGGAGGACGACGAGAGAGACATTATCCCGTTGATCACCACCTTTTCGAGAGGTAGTGTGATTTTGAACAAAATGCTGAAAAGCAATTTCAATAAGTTTTTGACTGATGCCCGAGTGCTGGACAATCATAAGATCATTTCGGCCTACAGAAAAAACAGGAATTTGAAAGACTTATTAGTCCGTAGTAGGTTGCCCACATTGCAGAGGACCAAGAGTAGGTCCACCCCACTCAGTGAATTTAGACCTAAACGTTGGATAACAAATCCACAAACAAAAATGGTTTTTAGTATTTGGCCAGCCCTGAAACATGACGTCTCCAACTGCATATACCTAATTTATTGCACAAAATGTGGTTTACAATATGTGGGGGAGACTAGGAATACCTTGGCGACCAGAATGACACAACACCGATACAATATTAATCACAAAAAAGAATCCCACACCCTCATTGTCCAGCACTTCATAAGGCATGGCCTTGCATCCCTTAAGGTCATGGGGTTACAGTACAACAGGTTGTGGACCCACAACATGAGGAAAAGGATAGAGAAGGACTGGATAAACAAACTAAGCTCTATGCATCCATGGGGACTTAATGAACAGTTGAGGGTGATATAGATGATGGGTACATCTAACTACAACATGGAACGGGAGTGGCTGTGATTAATGACCTGGGGTAGGCCGGTGCACAACGTAGGCTCCGGGCTTGTTTGGGTCTGAGTTTCAAACCCCCCCCCCCCCCCCCCCAAACAATAACCCTAACCTTTACTTCTTACCTTAACCCCCTAGCCCCACCCCAATCCTAAGCCTAATCCCTAACCCTTACCCCTAACCCTAACCCCTAACCCTAACCCTAATCCCAACCCTCCTAATCCTAACCCTAACCCCACTACCCTCAACCCTAACCCTAATCCCCTAACCCTTACCACCTAACCCTAACCCTAACCGTCCTAACCCTAATCCCCTAACCCTAACCCTAACCGTCCTAACCCTAATCCCCTAACCCTTACCACCTAACCCTAACCCTAATCTCCTAACCCTAGTTCCCTAACCCTAACCCTAACTCCCCTAACCCTAACCCCCCTAATCCTAACCCTAACCATTACCCCAACCCTAACCCTAACTTCCTAACCCTATCCCCCTCACCCCCTAACCTTTACCCTTACCCTAATCCTTATTCTTGGGCCCAGACGTAAATTGGCCTTGGGCCTCGGCCATTTTCCCTAACCCTAACCCTAACCCTAACCCTGACCCTGACCCTGACCCTAACCCTAACCCTAACCCTATTCAACCTAGCAGTTTCCGGACTGTGACGGGGGGAGTCATTGTAAACACAAAAACCTAACCCTAACCCTAACCCTAACCCCGACCCCGACCCCGACCCCGACCCCAACCCTAACCCTAGAAGTGAATGCAGTTGAGTGAGCGACATTGATGGCCTGTGCACATGGGTTAGCGCGCACCCTCCTAAAACACCCCCTAACCCTAATCTCAACCCCTAACCCTAACCTCAATCCCCTAACCCTAATCCTAACCTCAACTGCCTAACCCTAATCCTAGCCTTAATCCCCTAATCCTAACCCTAAGCCCTAACCCTAACCGCTAACCCTTACCCTAAACCTAATCCTAACCTTAATCCCCTAACCCTAACCTCAAGCCCTAACCCTAACCTCAAGCCCTAATCCTAACCCTAATCCCCTAATCCTAACCCTAATCCCCTAATCCTAACCCTAATCCCCTAATCCTAAGCCCTAACCCTAACCGCTAACTCTTACCCTAAACTTAATCCCCTAACCCTAACCTCAGGCCCTAACCCTAATCCTAATCCCTAACCCTAACCGCTAACCCTTACCCTAAACCTAATCCCAACCTTAATCCCCTAACCCTAAGCCCTAACCCTAACCGCTAACCCTTACCCTAAACCTAACCCCAACCCTAACCCCAACCCTAACCCCCACCCCTAACCCCTGACCCTGACCCCGACCCCGACCCCAACCCTAACCCTAACCCTAACCCTTACCCTAAACCTAACCTTAATCCCCTAATCCTAACCCTAATCCCTAACCCTAACTGCTAGCCCTTACCCTAAACCTAACCCTAACCCTAACCCCAAACCCAAACCCAGACCCTGACCCCAGCCCTAGCCCTAACCATCCTAACCCTAATCCCCTAACCCTTACCACCTAACGTTAGGGTTAGCCCTAACCCTAACCCTAACCCTCCTAGTCCTAACCCTAGTTCCCTAACCCTAACCCCCCAACTCCCCTAATCCTCACCCCCCTAATCCTAACCCTATCCCTCTAACCCCCTAACCTTAACCCTTACCCTAATCCTTATTCTCGGGCCCAGACGTAAATTGGCCTTGGGCCTCGGCTATTTTCCCTAACCCTAATCCCTAACCCTAACCGCTAACTGCTAACCCTAACCCACCTTAGAGAGTGCAGACCCCGTAGAGTTGCGTCCCGTGCTATGCACTTACAGTACACTGTATCGTCTAGTGTATGAAGTTTAGAAGAGTAGTATTGTCTCAATTGCTGTATTTGTGCACTAGCAGTGTTAATTCTGTCCTTTACTATAACAGGAGCAATCTGTAAGGGAGCTATTTGTAACAAGGCATAAACAGCGTAGCGTAACCCTAGATCTGTAATGTATAATTAAAACGGTACTATCAAAGTAAACATAAGTAAAACAATATACCTAAAGTCAGAGAGTAACAGAAACCATAAGGTGCAAAGTGAAATTTTAATTTAGAATACATGTTTTTTTGTGCATAAAACAAATGTTTGTCCAATTTCTTAGAAATTGTATATTACATTATATATATATATATATATACATACATACATATACACACATGTATATATATATATATATATATATATATATATATATATATATATATATATATATATATACACACATACATACATACATACACATGTATGTATATATATATATATATATATATATATATATATATATATATACACACACACACACATACACACACACATTATATATATGTATGTATGTATGTATATATATATATATATATATATATATATACACACACACACATATATACACACACACACACACACACACACATATATATATGTGTGTGTGTGTGTGTGTGTGTGTGTGTGTGTGTGTGTGTGTCAGACCTGCAAAGTCACAAGAGGTGAAGAATGTGATGTTTACGAATTACATCCCTGTAGGGGGGTCTGGGGGCATCCTCCCCCAGAAGAAAATTTTTGTGATTTTAACATGTAAATGAAGCATTCTGGTGAACTCTGACAGGGAAATAAAGGGAAAAGACACAATTTGCTTTAGCTCTTTTTTATCATCATAAAAGTTTGTTAGGGCTGATTCCAACTGCATCCATCAACTCTAAATAATCCGCCAGAGCCGCTGTTTCAGGTTTAAAGCAAAGACTCCAGTTCACTCGCTGATCAGAAAACACTACAGATGTCCTCTGGCCCACACCTCACCTGCAGCGGCAGATAATTACATCATATATGACCACGCTGAAGCTCATAGGCAAATATTAAAAACCCAATTGTTGTTTCACGACTTTGAAACATGAAACCAAAGAAAAGATGCTTCACTAGTTTTACATCTCTAAACTGAATACATTATCAAACAACACTGATCATGTTAACACGTAATCATGGCCAACACGATCACTCATTAAAACACAGCGGCTCTTGTTTTATTACGTGTTCATTTTTATTTCACTTGTAACTTTCGATAACAGACATTAAAATCAGACAGAAATACGGATGCAGTGGGAGTTTTAGTCTTAAACTCAGTAAAAGTTTTCCGATTCATTCTGAACTGACGGGCATTAGCTTACATGCTAACAACCTTACCAAGTTTGTGAAAAGTTTGATGGGGTAACGTTAGGAAAAAATGTATCATGACACACTCAACTTAGTAACCGACAAAGTAACTTGATTTTGCAAGTTAACGTTATTGTAACAACTAGTTACCTGAGGTTAAGTTAGTCAGCAAACTTACCACAGAATTGTTGTAGTACCGCAAAAACTTGTCCATGAAAAAGGAGGATTTTTTTTAGAGGAGGATTAGATTGGTGTTAGATTAGGGTTAGGGTTACATTACCACTTGAAGAAATTCAATCAGAGTTAATGGCAACAGGACAACATTTCTAAAGTGAACCCTCCAAGAATGAATGTTTGTCACCTTGAAGAGACTAGAGGTTTCCTTCATAGGTAATGAGGAATTTGGTCTCCATGTGGTAGCGCAGGAATGATAACCCTAACCCTAATCCTAGTTTCCAACACTGCCACCTCCTAAAATGTGATGTCATGATACCCAGGATGGTGTGGGCTAAAGTACAAAGATGAAGAAGAATAATCTAGGTTGGTTTAATAAAAATCTAACAGTCCATCTATTTACTATATACTATACTATACTATAAAACCCAAAGGTTTTTTTTTAATTACTCTGACTGGAATAGCATAAGCAGGAGTCCACTAATTTTTACCTGCCGTCGTAACCAAGTTGTCAAAAAACCTCAAATAGGAGTTGTCTAATTGCTACCAAGTGTGGTGCACCATGGACTGGTGTATGATTAGTGCTAATCACCAGGTAGAAGACTTGACCCCATTTAAGGTCTGTTGGCCTCAGACCACCCACCTGCGTGCTGTCCTAGTGGACCCAGGAAGGCTGGCTACTTACCTTGCCCTGACCAGAATGACTCTTGTTAACACCGCAAGGTTTCCCGAGTCACCCGAGCAGAGCCTGCGACGAGGTCTACCCAGCTAAAAGTTGTCTCAAGATCAAGTCCTTCAATAGCATTACAGGAGGTAGACTTCCATGCCCAATATTTTTCTGGCTTATCAATAAACTTTTTTTAAGCTCAAACACATCTGAGATAGCGGTATGGGGCTCATTACGATGTGAGGGTGTGTGGCTTGTCAATTTAATGTTTTGTCTTAGAGATGGTGCATCATGCAATACAGAGTTAAAATGTGATGTTTCCATCCAAATGTTTGAAGGATTCAGCATGGGTGTGCATCGTGTGGCAGCTGAGGGGTGTCTCAATATGTGTGAGAACAGGAGTAGAGAGCAGTTTCTCTTGCAAGTCCTGAACAGGAATGTTAGTGTTGGGCTCAGAGGTTTCTGAAAGCATTGATAACTGCATTTTCTTGGTGGAGTGCCTTCAGTGTAGCCTCTAAACAAATCTCCTCCACTTTAAGCTGAGGTTGTACTTGAGCTTGTTTTACTCTCACTTCCATTTCCTTTTGTACATATGCGGCTCTAGTCCGTGCTGCTTCTACCTTTGTATGAGCCTCTAATGCAGCCAAGCGTGCTGCAGACTTGCTTGAGTGTCTTGATGATCATGGGCACACTGACCTGTTTTGCCATTTTGAGGTGAAAGTAGAACATGAAATATCATCCACTGATGCAACAATCACTGATAAGATGTCTTTTTACTTTTCTGCAACATAAAAGAGTTCCCCTTGTTCAACTAGGCAGAAAGATAAACTCCTTCCACAACTGGGTTTACTTGAAGGATGGATCATTAGCACCATCACTGCAAATTAGAAAGTGTAAGACTAAAACTGAAATAAAAGAAAAAGGGAAGAATTAAGTTTCTAAAGTCTGTACATAAAAGAAATGTAACAGTTTGCTTAAAGGATAGCTGAGTATAGTATCCTAATATACACAATAATAATGTAGACGCATGTACTATTGCACAGGAGATCTTTCTAAAAATCAAATGTAACTTTCAATAATGTCATCAACTACAAACATAAGATAAAGATAATCATCTTATAAACACATTGATACTTACAAACAAAGCTTCTATAAACAATTGCAATGATGGTTAGATTGAAGATAGCTGCTTAAACCATGTGAATATCAGTATCAACTGAGTAAAACAAGATGGCTGCTACCAAGGTCAGAGGTCATTCAATATAACTACATCTAAAACATACATGGAATAG
Source organism: Cranoglanis bouderius (assembly GCA_023630585.1). Classification (NCBI taxonomy): domain Eukaryota; kingdom Metazoa; phylum Chordata; class Actinopteri; order Siluriformes; family Cranoglanididae; genus Cranoglanis; species Cranoglanis bouderius. The sequence continues at coordinate 29,489,772 of CM042540.1, forward strand.
CACCACCTAGTGGCTCTAAAAATAAACTACACAGGGAACAGTACAATAACTGTTCTTGTACATTCCAAATCAAAAGAATATTTTCATAATAATTTGACACTTCTGTTTCGACTTCGGTACTGTTGAATCATTTTTCCAACTAAGACAAGACATGCCTCCATCATTAGGGCCTTATTTGAATGTTCCAAATCAATGAACCTTACAGCTATGTTTGGAATTAGAATGATTGTTTGCACAAGTGTTATATGGGGTGTTGGGACAACTATTGGCTTTTAGAATGGAGATCTTAAATATGGAATCAAGAAATGAGGCATCAAATATGCAATCGAGATTAATATATTGGAATATTTTGGAGCCAATACACAGTAATGCGCAAAAGTTAAGCACACGCAAAGAAATGCTGTAGAGCAAAGATGCCTACATGCCTGTATATGCATGAACACAATCCTTTACAGCTGATGTATCGTGTATCGTGATTGAAGTGATGTGCAGGTCTTAAATTTTTTTGTACATTTCTTTGAATACGGTATTAAAAAGTATTAAATTTGAAGTGCTGATACCTGCCGATACCCAGTTAGAGGGGTGTAGAGAGGTTTAGAGGGGGTTGTAGAGGGGTTTAAAAGGGTGTAGAGGGGTGTGTAGAGGGGGGTAAAGGGGGTTGGAGGGGTGTGTACAGACCTGCAAACTCACAAGAGGTGAAAAAGGTGAAATGTTTCGGAATGAAATCCCTGTAAGGGGGTCTGGGGGCATCCTCCTCCAGAAGAAAATGTTTGTGATTTTAACATGTAAATGAAGCATAAAAGTTTGTTAGGGCTGATCCCAACTGCATCCATCAACTCTAAATAATCCGCCAGAGCCGCTGTTTCGGGTTTAAAGCAAAGACTCCAGTTCACTCACTGATCGGAAAACACTAGAGACGTCCTCTGGCCCACACCTCACCTGCAGCAGCAGATAATTACATCATATATGACCACGCTGAAGCTCATAGGCAAATATTAAAAACCCAATTGTTGTTTCACGACTTTGAAACATAAAACCGAAGAAAAAAATGCTTCAATAATTTTACATCTCTAAACTGAATACATTAGCAAACAACACTGATCATGTTAACACGTGATCATGGCCAACACGATCACTCATTAAAACACAGCCGCTCTTGTTTTATTACGTGTTCGTTTTTATTTCACTTGTAACTTTCGATAACAACAGACATTAAAATCAGACAGAAATACGGATGCAGTGGGAGTTTTAGTCTTAAACTCAGCAAAAGTATTCCGATTCATTCTGAACTGAATGACGTTAGCTTACATGCTAACTAGCGTAGCAACAGGCTGGGAAATGTTTGATGGGGTAACGTTAGGAAAAAATGTATCATGACACACTCGACTTACTTACTAACCGACAAAGTAACTTGATTTGGCAAGTTAACGTTACTGTAACAACTAGTTACCTGAGGTTTAGTTAGTCAGCAAACTTACCTCAGAATTGTTGTAGTGCTGCGAAAACTTGACCATGACAAACAGTGATGTGTCGTTTGCACATTCGAGCTTCACTCTTCTTTTTCTGAATAAATAAACACACAAACAGGACAAAATGTGTATTTTCTTACTCCGGAGTGAGCAGAGAACCAAGTACAATTTAACATATTTGAAAATTTTCTCACATTAAAGCCAGCTGAAGCCAATCTTTCAGCAACGCAGGTCATCAGTGCTTTATAGTGATGGAGGCAGTAAGGGACCGTCTAAAAAGTTCATGACCTGGGCAACTGTATAAGATTCTACCAAGATTATAGTTGTCTACTTCGCAGGATATCTAACGTATTGTAGTGTTAGGATACAGTATTTGTTATTTTTACAGCACATGTTTTATGTTTTGTAATATATATAATATACACACACATATGCATATATATATATATATATATATATATATATATATATATATATATATATATATATATATTATCTTATAATTTTACTAATTATATTTATTAGTTTATATGTTAGATATCCTACGATGTAGACCACTATAATCTTGGTAGAATGCACTTTTTAGATGGTCCCTTACTGCCTCCATTATTGTAAAGTGCAGATGATCTGCGTTGCTGAAAGATTGGTTTCAGCTGGCTTTAAGGGGAGAAAAAAAAAAAAAATTGTACTCGGTTCTCTGCCCACTCCGGAGTAAGAAACTCGGCTCCTTTAAGTGAATGATGGGACTGTTTGGTGTTTTTACATTATTTAAGGTTTTTATGACAAACATAATTTAATATGAATATTATGTAAAATTATAAGGTTTAGTATAATTATATTGAATAATTTAAGTGATATATGTGCACACATACTAATCATATGTCAAAATATTGCTAAATGTAGCTGAATTATAAAAGCCAGAAGTGGTACTAAATGAAGAGCCGTTTGGGAGCCAAAAGAGTCAGCTCTTATTGCTGAGCTGAGCCAAATAATCTGGCTCACTAAAAAGAGCCCTCACTAATGGAAAAGAAAACGATGCCGTTATCTTGATTCTGATTGGCCAAAAGACTCGTAGGGTTGTCGGTTTGATTCTCGGCCCACGTGTCGAAGTGTCCTTGGGCAAGACACTGAACCCAAAGTTGCTCCCGATGGCAGGCTAGTGCCTTCCATGGCAGATCTGCAGCCACTGGTGTGTGAATGTTTGAATGAGAAAAAGTTTTGTAGAATCACTAAGGTTAAAAGGCATTATATAAGTACAGATCATTTACCGTTTAGAGGGGTGTAAACAGATGTATAGATGGGTGCGTCCAGGTGTGGTGATGTGTGCAGTGGAATGTAGAGGGGTCTAAGTAGGGAGTAGAGGGGTTTAAGCCAATGTGTGAGTAAAGCCAGGCTAGCATAAAAGTGAAATCAGGTAAATAATGTTATGCTTTTTAATATGATTATTTAAGATTATGAGAAGATTATGAGAGCTACACAAAATAATCTCAATACACAAGATGGCTCTTTAGACAGGAGACAGGAGACAGTAGCATGGTCATGGTATTTATTACACAAGTTTTGTGCCCGTGCGCAAAGTCGTTGCTGAGATACAGTCTCCGTCATGTTTGGTGGCTTTGCTGCCCGATTCGTTGGCCCAATACGGGTAAACGGTGTAACGTCTGACGGTATCAAACTAATTTTGAATCAACCTGGGCTTAGCAAAAAGCTTTTAGCTTCTGCCCTCTCCTTGTAAATCACACTTCTCGGCTCCAGGCTGACTAGGAGAACTCAACACTCCTAAGTCACTTCAAAGGAGATCTCTGTGACCGACCCCCCTCTCCTTCCTCCAGATGCCTTTGGAATGCTAACGACAAACTTTCGACCCACACACACACAAACTCACAAACACACGCACACACACACACACACAGAGCTTACTCACACAATGGGACAAGCTTTCTTGAATGTAACATGTAATTATATGTAATTATTTAATGCCAAATAGTATTGATGATTCATGTGTGCATGTATATTGATGTATTCCTGTGTAACCCAGCGAATATGAGTTTGTAGTTTTAATTTAGAATATAAGTTTATATGTCTGTAACCATGCTTAAATGCCTATAACCCTGTATAAGGATCTATCACTGTTTAATATTCTCCAATCACATCGAATCTGGTATCTAGTTAATCGTCCTTGATGCTCCAATTGATGATGCATATCATAATAAGATGGGATACATTATTTCATCCTTTTTCCTATAATTCATAATGATACAGTTTAAACCAGCTCCACACTGACATGCAAATTCAGGTCTGAGACCAGACAAAGAGAGTTCATCCCACCAACAGATCCAGCTACCGGATTCGCCGGTCGCCTGGATGGGGGCGTGGATTGACATTGTCCAAAACACCCCGACCCACGCTCTCCGAGTTCAATTCGACTTCTCTTCTGTTTGCGGCACTCTTGTCTTCTGCTTTCTGGCGGAGCGTGAGGCTGGCTACTCTGCTGTTCTCTGTATATTGATGACTAATCATAACACGCTTTGATTAGATATACAGATATATTTCACCCATTTGAACTAATTCATTACATTAAATTGGTGGAGAAATGCAATTTAATTCATTACATTAAATTGGTGGAGA
>CM042540.1:29501368-29504614 GCA_023630585.1 Cranoglanis bouderius
CCTATTACTGCCCAGAAGGCTTTGTAGAACTCTACAGGGAGACCATCTATGCCTGGCGTCCTTCCATTCTCCATGCCCTGGAGAGCCTCACAGAGCTCTCCTAGTGTCAGCTCTCTGTCCATTTCTCTGGCCGCTTGCTCTGAAAGTTTTGGCATGTTTTTAAGGAAGCTCTCCTCCACCATCTATGCCCCTGACCACTCACTGCTGTACAGCTTCGAGTAGAAGCTGACTGTCTGCTTGCGAATTTCAGTGGGCTCTGTTAGGAGATTCCCTGATTCTGTTCACACAGCATGTATGAATCTTTTCTGTCCATTCTTTTGCTCTAGACCAAAGAAGAACTTGGAAGGAGCATCCATCTCAGTCACGCTTTTAAAGCGTGAGTGGACCAGCGCCCCCTGTGCTGTAATGCCCAACAGGTCATTCATTATGGCTTTTTTACTTTTGAGGGCTTCAGTATGCCCTCGATCTCCTGTGGTCTCCGAACACTGGAATTCCACTATTTCTATCTCCAGAGCTTTCAGGGATCTGACAATGTCTCTCATGACGTTAAGAGTGTGCTGTTGACAAAATGCTTTAATTTGTGCTTTGACCACATCCCACCACTGTTGTATAGAACTAAAAAACCCCTTCTCTGATTTAAGACCATTCCAGAAATAAATAAAGGATTCTCTAAAATTAGTATCTTCTAAAAGTGCAGTGTTGAAATGCCAGTAGGCATTCCTTGGCTTTACATTTTTTTACTGATAATACACTGCACCATGCTGTGATCAGAGATGCCTACTGGAACAATAAAACATTTTGTAAAAAACGTCAGTTGATGTTTAAAACCATAAAACCGATCCAATCTTGCCAGGGAGAATGTGTTGTCTATAGAGTCGGCCCATGTGTACTGTCTCTGATTTTTATTTAAAGTTCTCCATATATCACTTAATTCGTGAGCCTCCATCATCTCCCACAGGCGCTTACGGGAGGCCACATGAGGTTCTACGTGGTTCCTGTCTAGGTTGTCAGTTGTGCAGTTAAAATCCCCACCCAAAATTAAAATATCAGCAGTGCTGCTGTTAGCCATTACATTGTTTAACTTATCTAAAAAACCCATTCTCTCCACTGCACTGGTGGGAGCATAAACACAAATAAAAATAAATACCTCATTCTCATAAAAAGCTTTCACTTTTAAAAGCCTCCCATTTAAAACCTCTTCTACTGTGTAAGAAGTAGGGATAAAATTGCGAGCAAACAGTAAGGCGAGCCTGCCACTAAGTGATGTATTGTGACTTAAAATTGCCAGCCCATCCCATTCCTTCACCCAATCAGCAGCGTTATTGACATCACTATGTGTCTCCTGTAAGAAGGTTACATCGATATGTTTCTGTTTCACTAGTTCATATAACTTTACTCTCTTTTCGTGTTTTCTTGCTCCATTGATGTTCAGACTCGCAACTTGAATCCCAGCCATTAAAAAATAGTGTAGATAAAACAAGCAGATTATGAAAATCATTGTAGCATAAAACACACCAAGCACTCTACTAGTCATCATTGGAAATTTCTTTGTTTACTTTAGTGATCAGTTTCCTCAGTCGATAGACTTCAAAATCATCAAAAGCTCCTTCTCTTCTAAAATGTTTAACATCATGAATAAACTGCATCGGATCTGGGAAATATTCCCTTACCACAACATTTTTCTGCCGCTTGGTGTTTCTTAAGAATTCTTTTATGATTTCAGCACTGTGTACAACTGATAGCTGTTCTTCTTGAGAGCCAAAATTAAAAGCGGAGTCTGACATATAGTCGTCACTGTCTGATTCCTTATCATCTACTTCAATGTCTTTTTTGGCTTGTTTGCTCCCTTGTCCCTTACCTCGTTTTTTCCTCTTATTTGGTACTTTAAACATGGGCTCGTTCTCGATCTCCATGTCTCCCCCGTCCCCCTGCTCTGCCGTAGTGACTGGTGTTTCCAGGCGACTGCTCTGCACCCCTGTACCTGCCTCTACCAGCGCAGGCAGCTCCAGCACTGTGCCAGAATCCACCGTGTCTTTATCGGCCAAGCAAGGCCTCTTCTGGACCGGTTCAGCCAAGCAGGGCTTCTCTGGGGTTGTTGCAGCCATAGTGGGCTCCTGGGCTGCAGGCTGGGCTTGGGGTTCACTCTCATTAGTCTGTGGTGCAGCAGCAACTCCGGGGCTTTCAGCAGCAAGCTGAGCTGCAGGCGCAGGGGGAACGGCTCCAGCAGGCTCGGCTGCGTCCTGCCCCGGCCGCTCAGAAACACCGGCGTCAATCTGTCTCTCAGGACAGGCCCGGACAAGATGACCTGTTTTAACACATTTAAAACATTTTATGTCTGTATCCGAAGATACAAAGATACTGTAGTCAAAGCCTTCCACATTGAATTTAAACACTAGGTTTAGTTCTTCTATTCCATCTTTGAGAATCATAAAAACCATTCTCCTAAAAGAAACCAGGTGTTTGACCAGTGGGGACTTACAGCCAAGGGGGATTTTCTTTATGGGGGAGACCAGACGCCCGTATCTAGACAATTCTTTGGAGATTACCTCATCAGAGATAAAAGGAGGGACATTAGACATCACAATCTTTTTTGATGGGGAACTAAGGGGAGAAACCATTGTAAGTTCATTATTAATTATAATATTTTGCTGAACTAGCTTATTTACCCTATTGATGTCATTTAAAAACACTACAATTGCGTTGTTCATGCGGGAGGCAGAGACGATGTTCTCATGCCCCACCACGTTTCCAACCGATAGAACACACTCCTCTGCACTCGCCCCGCACACCACCCTCACACCACCCTCACACCGTGCCGGCGAGTCAGACTCTCACACAGCCGCGCACTCGGAGCCGCCATGCTCCTCCAACGCGCTGCTCACACACACACCCACACACTCACACGTGCACTCGCACACCCAGACACACACACACAGTTACTCGCTTACACACTCACTCACACCACAAAAGTAATTAATCCGAGATGTTAAATGGAAAAAAATTGCATTAAATGCTGAAAAAATTGGCAAAACGCCAACCGCTCTCACACGCTCAACACGCCACACTCGCTCTTCCACCACGCATGCGCAGAGGGAGAGAGAGAGAGAGAGAGAGAGAGAGAGAGAGAAAGAGAGCACTATAATGACATAATGACATCATGAGTTCTAGCATGATGGTTTGATTAAAAGTTTTTAGAAGTCATCTGCTAATCCTACTACTACTCTGACATTAACTATTACTACTACT